>CM063504.1:169397623-169405123 GCA_032207245.1 Pardosa pseudoannulata | reverse complement strand
CCGATTAAAAATATGAATTTAGTTCATATTTTGAGAGTGTTTTTTTAATTCTTTAAGGAATATATGAAAATTTAAGTCACAAAAACTAATAAAATTATAAAAGATATTAATATCTAAATTTTAAAAAAATCTGATGTATTTAGCCATACTCTAATGTATCTGTATAAATTCTCGTAACTACGCAAGTTAATGATAAGTAACAATAACATATTTAACAATAAATATATAATTCACAAAAAGATTTTACGGAAACGATCTGATGTATTTGTTCAATCTCCGTATTTAGAAAAGCTGATAATTAGTAATTAGTAAAGTATTTAATAAGTAGATAATTTTCAAAAATGATTATTGTTTTGACGTCCATAATTTTAGTCAGATTAACAACTTTTGTGAGAAAGCATACCTTGAAAATTTACTTAAAATAATAGTAAACATATTAAACTATCAGAAAAAATAATTTAATTCATTTCATATCTTCAAGAAAATCACTAAGATTTAGTTAATGCTAATCTAATACTTTGCTGATTGTATGATCTTTCAAACAAAATGCATGACGAAAAATAGTATCTTATGTAAAGAATATAATAATACAAATCAGTTTATATTATAAGCGTAATCAAATAGCTTGTGCTTAATATAAAATTACATAATACTATATAATGGACATTTATAAAGCTTATATATTTAGCTTAAATGTTGCATATGTAATTAACATATACAATACGTATATAATCTATGAATACATTACTTATTTGTGATTTGTATCTTTCTCTATTTAATATTAAACGTAACATTTCAAATATAAGCTTTATTTTTTTTCTAAAATCTCTTAGCAAATAATTTAGAAATAATTACTTTCGCAGATTAAGAAATCTAAGGTAGTATAATTCCTACGAAAAAGCTAATTATATCTGAATCGATTACATATATCTGACACCAAACTTTTGCTAGTATGTATGCCAACATGTAGAATCAAACCCACATGTACTAATTAATAGGTCCTAAGTTAAGGAACAAGTAACTATTCATTTATGATTGAAATGTTTATTTAAAAATATATTGGTTAAAGAATTTATTCAGTAATGTAACTCAATACCATATTTTTTTCTACTGCCTGAATATTCTTTTAATAAGATACTTTTAAAATTGCATCTTTATTATTATTGCTTTTTATTATAATCCTTACTTATTAATCTTCACAAGCAACAGTAGTACATGTTCTTAAATATTTAGGCTTAGTTGAATGGCTATTTTAAAAGAAAAGTAGATGGAAGTATTATTTATGTTTAATCAAGATTCTTTACACTAAATTTAGAATAGCCTATCTTACTATCAATCATTTCTTTTATTTATACTTCCTTAATATTTAAATCAATAAGGATAATCTAAGACCCTAAAACATGCAACCACTTTATCTTCATCAGCTGTCTAGAAATCACTTTAAACTGTTTACGCATCATGCTTATATCATTTTTTAAACAACAAAATATAATTTGTTTTAGGAGCTATTTTCTGCCGGGTCTCAAAAATATTTACAGCTTGTTAATCATTCACCAAAACTTATGTGAATTAATGATAAAATATTTTAAACTACCTTTTAGAAAAATTATTCTTTTATTTCCTTTTTATGAACACTTTTAGTTTTGTAGGATCATTCATTTTCTTAAAAAAATATTGGTGTGAACTTTTTATTATTGCTACCGATTAAATGTATTTTCTTTAATTCAAGATTTTATTTGATGATTGCTCGAACTTTTCCTGACTGCGTTAAATCGTCCATAGAAGATTTTAGAATATTTATTATATATCGATAATTAAGATAAATTGATATTCGCTTTCATACACAAACCCTAAATTTAGTTTCAAATATAGTGTTTCATCAGTATTATTCATGCATTTTTATGTAAGTCATTAAAATTATTTGAATTAATATAAACAAGTTTGAGTTTTAAAAATGTTTCAAATTTTTAATTAGAACTGACTTTTGCAGTTTATATTAACGTAGATTTTAGTGCAATAAAGTATTCAACACTCAATTCTTTTACTTAGAGTAAAAATTGCATTACTTTAGATTAAATAAATTAAAAAAGCTTTAATGGTTTTACTAAAATATTTATATTAATAGTAAGATAAAATTATATCGTAATAATAGTTAAAATGTTGCATCGAAAATTAGAACTAATTTTTTAATTAGAAGGGATTTTTGTAGATTATATTACTGTAGATTTTAGTCCAATGTTATATTCAAGACTCAATTTTTATATTTCGAGTAAAAATTGCATGAATTTAAATTAAGTAAATTAAAAAAGCTTTAGTTATTTTACAAAAATATTTATTTTTAATAGTTAGATAAAATTGAATCGAAATAATAGTTAAAATGGAACATCAAAAAGCATAGTAAACAAATAATGTGAAAATTAATAAATTTTAAAAAAAAGGAAAAATTAGAACTAATTTTTTAATTAGAAGTGATTTTTGTAGTTTATATTAATGTAGATTTTAGTGGAATAAAATATTCAAGAAGCTATTTTTATACTTAGAGTAAAAATTGCATGACTTTAGATTAAATAAATTAAAAAAAGCTTTAATGATTTTACTAAAATATTTATTTTTAATAGTAAGATAAAATTAAATCGAAATAATAGTTAAAATGTAACATCGAAAAGCATAGTAAATGAATAATGTGCAAATTGATAAATTCTAAAAAAAAAACGAAAAATTATAAATAATTTTTTAACGAGAAGTGATTTTTGTAGTTTATATTAGTGTAGATTTTAGTGCAATAAAATATTCAAAATCAATACTTAGAGTAAAAATTGCATAACTTTAAATTAAATAAATTAAAAAAAGCTTTAATGATTTTACTAAAATATTTATTTTTAATAGTAAGATAAAATTAAATCGAAATAATAGTTAAAATGTAACATCGAAAAGCATAGTAAATGAATAATGTGCAAATTGATAAATTCTAAAAAAAAACGAAAAATTATAAATAATTTTTTAACGAGAAGTGATTTTTGTAGTTTATATTAGTGTAGATTTTAGTGCAATAAAATATTCAAAATCAATACTTAGAGTAAAAATTGCATAACTTTAAATTAAATAAATTAAAAAGCTTCAGGGATTTTACTAAAATATTTATTTTTATTAGCAAGATAAAATTAAATGGAAGTAATAGTTAAAATTTAGCATCGAGAAGCATAGTAAATAAATAATATGAAAAGTGATAAATTCTAAATAAAGGAAAAAAGTAATAAATATAGAGAAAACAAATCATATATTAAAATTATATTTTGTTTTTTAATTAAATCAGATTCTTTCCCACAAAAATATTCTTTTCTTTATTTATAGTGCTTCATTCTCTACCACTAATAAAGTAATTATATTTTGTAGTTAAGATATATTTGATATATCACTTAAATATATTTTAATTGCTTAAGTTTTAAACGTTTCCATTAATTTTTATTCTTTTATAAAAGGGTAATTTTCTTCCATAGAAAGTTTTATTTCATCGTTAACACTTTGTGCATAAAGAGTTTTATTTATACGGGTCTTACAAAAAACCTACCCAAACACAAAGCAGAAACTTATTGTTCTGCGAGAGGAAGATAAATGTATTGGAAGACATGTTTTAAACTTTTACTTTGAAAAGAAACTTTCTAACTTGGTATTGTAACAGCTGCGGTTACGTAATCCTCTCAACCACTTGAAAATCTGGACCTCCATCTTTAATTTTCTAAAAACCTCTTAACCCATTCATCTTTTGCTCTTCCCTGAAAGTCATTCGTTTTCTTGCAGACATTATTTTTATTCCTCAAATGAACTGAAGAATTGTTCATTTTCTAAATTTGCTGAAGTCTTGATCTTCGCAGCTGTGAGCTCAGTACACGTATATTAAACTGACAATGGAACCATTATTTTCGTGAAATGAAAGTAGCTCCTTTTTATACAGATAAGATTAACTTTTTAATTATTACTGAATGAGAATTATTATTCAATGTTACATAATTTTGTGCAAAATATACTTTATAAAATGACTTATAAAAATAATAATAATAATATATATATATATATATATATATATATATATATATATATATATATATATATATATATACATATCTCTCTCTCTCTTTATATATATATATATATATATATATATATATATATATATACATTTTATAATGTATTTTCAAAATTTCTGTATTTGGAAATAAATATAAGAGAACTTTCAATAAACTATCCTTTCTACTTCTTTTACAGAAATGTATGAGCACTTTTAGTATTCTCATATTGTGTCTTATAAAATTACAACTCCACTCAAATTTTGGTATAGATACGTTTGGTATAAATTTGGTATAAAACAATTTTTTATATATGGTTCAGTTTAGAATAGAAAAGGTCAAATATATTTAACATGCCAGAAAATTTTCTGAAATTTTGGTGTTACATAAATGTAACACTACTTGTATTTATTGGAGTAAGTTAGCAATTCCTGTGTTAAATTGTGAAGCTAACTGCAAACTAACATATTTCTAAAAGGTATTGTAAAGGAAAAATGTTAAATGTTAAGAAAACAAATTACATTTTGGCTTGTTAAGAGAATATATCGAAATAATCAATTGTCATAGAGGGTAGAATTTCCATTCTACTAGATACTAAAAGTTCGGCCCTTCAAATAAATAAATTTGTCAGAAATTCTAAAACTGATATTTAAGATATTTTATATGAAAAAGATTATTACAGAATGCAAAATGAATCAGGGTATAAAAAATGCTATCAGGGTTTAAAAATGCCTTGTACAAATGGACAAATTTCCCAGTTTTCACAAACAAAAAATATAAATCAACTTGTAAATTTTAATAACAGACAAATAAAAATTTTTTCATGTAGACTCTTTATATCGAATACTTATGTTAGTTTCTAGAAACTAATAGAAAAGCTGAGATTCTAAAGTATAATAATAAGCAAACTCTGAGGTTCTGATAGACAGCTTATTTAAAAATGTATTGTTATATTAAATGTCACTTTGCAGTTATAAGAGACCCTTGTTTATATATCTTCTCTGTTATTTTACAAATCAGCAATTATATATATGCAAATATATGGCAAGCTGGAAAATTTGACTATTTGTATTAGATTTTCTTTTCTCCGAATTGTGCCTTTATTGTAGACCATTCAACTTAACATTAAAGTATAATCTTTTTTTTTATACTTCAAGTATCATAAATATCAGTTATGAAACAATTCAGAACATTCCTTTTTGGTTTGAAAAATTTTTCTTTTTCGTTGTAGAACCAATGTTTTTGCACTTTTATTTAATTTTGACGAAACGTTTGAGTAATAAACTAAAAACTCAAGTTTATTTATTTCATAAGATCTATCCCTTTTTCCTTTTAATTAACCTGTCCACATATGTTATACCGTCCATATATATATATATTACCTTTAAACTCAAAACGTGAAACAAAAGTTGATATAGTACTTCAGAAAATAAAGTTGTTTTGGTGAGCTATCTATAAATACAGTAAATCAGAAAGTTAGTTTGTTTATTTCATCAAAGTCCTACTGATTAAATAAATGAATTATTTGGACGTGTGTTATGTTTTGATTATTTAGTTCCCTGTATAAACAACTGTCAATTTTTTTTCTTCCAACATGCATATTAACAGGGCTTAAAATGTAAGTGAATTTCAAAAGGTTAGGATTGTATTAGTAAGGGATAGTATTCAAATTCACATATATTGGTACACCTAAAGCAATCTGAAATAATCATTACCTAATGTATATCAGTAGATTAGAGAGCACTTCCTGCATATTATGTGTTAGTAGTAAGTCACCTAGGTACTATATAACTAGTTTGTGTTATATAGGTACTATATAACTGGTTTGGGTTATATAGTACCATAAATTTACTATAAAAGTGTACTATGTACAATGTATTTTATAACAAGTTTTGGTTGGAAAATCCACGAACAACCATGTAGTGTGATGTCTTTATAACATTTCTTGGCTACTAATGATTGAATTACCTTTAAATCTAATACACTTACCGCTGAAATTATAATTAAAGTCTGTATTACAAAAATAATATCATTAATGTAAGAAAATACCTCATATTTTTTAAATTATCGCTTAGCTCATACTGCTTTGATTAGATTAATTTACACTGTGTTTACTAATGAACTATATATTTAGGTTTCGATAAACAAGTGAGCATAGAAACTTCACAGGCCCAAGTTGTCTGAAATACATTTAATTTAACATGAAATTTTAACCGTTTGAAAGTTCTAAGAGGACGACGTATAGTAATTTAATTATGGTTTTATATTTAGAAGTGTATGTATTATCACTGGGTTTCTAAATTAAATTTGGTTTGAAAATCCAAGCCACTAGCTATCTACTAAATTGCTGATGTGATATCTAATTAATGTATTGTTACACTGTGAAACCTGAGCAATATTACAGCGCAAACTAAATCTCTATACCCAAAGAATGAAATATTGTGAAGTCTTTAATGATTTTGTAGCCAACTATTTTGTTCTACGAATAGATGCTTTAAAATATCTCTAAAATCCAGTTAGGAGTAATAATATTTTTGTTACAAACTACGTTAGCAAAGTTCTAGGAAAACTCATTCCCTTTTTTTAAAGTTTCTCAATTTAAAATCAAATCAAATTCTGACATGCTCTAAGGAAACATTTTCAAATATCACTTGATGAAATACTTCAATACAAAATTGTATACACAAGTGTGACTTTTAGACTGAACAAAAATTTAATGTTATAAGTAATACTTGATGCTAATTAATATATCCGTTTTTATTTCAACATTTTATAAATCTTGTCTATTTTTTAAGAATAAATTTAAGCTACAAATATTAATTATTCTTATTATTTAGATATAATTTTGTTCTAGTGTTTTGGTTTTCAAATTGCTTGTGATATTCTGAAATATATATATATGTATATATATATATATATATATATATATATATATATATATGTATATATGTATATATGTATATATGTATATATATATGTATATATAAATATGTATATATAAATATATGTATATATAAATATATGTATATACGTAGATATGTATATATGTATATATGTATATAAGTATATACGTATATACAGGTAGGTAGATAGATAGATGTCTGCGTATGTGTAATTTATTATTTATTCCTTACATATTCTTTTGTTCACAGTATGTGATCACCACTTAAGAATTTCTAACTTCGACTAACTGGAAGTCTTTCTTGGATAAACTTTATTCCGATTGGAGTGCTCTAAAACTCCGAATAGTATCGAGGAATGTTTTCATACCTATGCGTAGTTCGAGTGAGCTCTCTTTTAATATTGTCGCGTAGATGAAATGAACTGAACTTGAAGTGACTGATAAACGCTCAAGACCAGTTCAAGATTTTATTATCCCGCAACTGAAGGAAATCCTGCTTATATACACTTTTAGAATCTTCCAGACTTGGAAGGC
>CM063504.1:169377023-169397523 GCA_032207245.1 Pardosa pseudoannulata | reverse complement strand
CTTTCTTGATAGAGAATCCGCATCCAAATGTTTACGGCCACTCTTGTAGATAATGTTTATGTCGTATTCTTGCAACCCGAGAGCCCAACGCGCCAATCTTCCCGACGGATCCTTAACGTTCGCCAACCAACATAAAGAATGGTGATCAGTTACTATTGTAAAAGGTTTTCCATAGAGATACGGCCTGAATTTACCGATCGCCCAGATAACGGCAAGGCATTCTTTTTCTGTCGTGGAATAGTTTCTTTCATCTGAAGTAAGGGACCTTGATGCGTAGGCTATTTGTCTTTCTTTATTATCCTGGATTTGTACCAGAACTGCTCCGAGGCCATGGCCGCTAGCATCTGAATGTATCCTTGTTTCCGAGTCTGGGAGAAAATGCCCTAGAACAGGGTCATTGGTCAATAACTTTTGGAGTGTTGGAAAAGATTACATCTGAGGTGGGTTCCAAGAAAATTTTGTGTCTTTCTTCAATAAGTCATGCAGGCGTTTTGCGATCTCAGCAAAATTTTTGATGAATCGTCGATAGTATGAGCATAAACCCAGAAAACTTCGGACATCCGTGACATTTTCCGGGGTAGGGAACTTTGCCACAACCGCTGTTTTCTGTGGATCGGGATATATTCCATGTTTGTCAACTAGGTGTCCGAGTATAGTTAGCTTCTTTTTCCCAAATGAACATTTGGCAGAATTTAGTGTTAGTTCCGCTTCTTTAATGCACTTCAGGACTTTCCTCAAGCGTATTTGATGTTCTCCGAAGTTCGGTGCATACACAATGATATCGTCTAGATAACAAAGACAAATATTCCACTTTAGACCTCTTAGCACAGTGTCCATCATTCGTTCGAAAGTTGCGGGGGCATTACATAGCCCGAACGGCATGACTTTAAATTCGAAAAGACCATCTGAAGTCACAAAGGCTGTCTTTTCCCTGTCTTTGTCGTCAACCTCTATTTGCCAGTAGCCTGACTTTAGGTCCATCATAGAGAAAATTTTCGAACCCGCTAGACAGTCCAGGGCATCATCGATGCGAGGTAATGGATATACATCCTTTCTGGTTATCTTGTTCAATCTCCTATAATCAACACAAAAACGCCATTCACCATTTTTCTTCTTCACAAGCACGACTGGAGATGACCATGGGCTATCTGACGGCTGTATCACGTCTTCTCTTAGCATTCGCTGTACTTCTTCGGCAATCAAGCGTCTTTCGATGGCTGATACACAGTAAGGTCGTTGCTTGATTGGGACGCTGTCACCTGTATTGATGTTGTGCCTCACTGAACTACATCGAGTTTTCCTAGAATTTCTCTTAAAATCAAATATGTCACTAAATTCTTCTAATAGGTTCAATAGTTCGTCTTCTTCAGTGGTAGGTAGATCAGAATCGAGAATTTCTTTTAACTTTTCTCGAGTTACCCGTTTTCGGGACTTGTGCTCCTTGGGAGTTGCTTCCACTTTGTCACTCAGAGAGCAGATGGCGTTATTTTCGATTGTCGCAAAACAGCCTTTATTCATCCCTTTCGGTATCAGTTGGGTTCGTCGGGAAAGGTTCGTTACCCACACTTTACAGCAGCCATTCTCAATGTCGACAATTGAAGCTGGAACAGATAACTCTTTTTCGTACTTCAGAACTTCGCTACCAATAATCATAGCTCCATTTGCTTCTTGCACTGTTGAATTCAAAGCAGATATTTGTCTTGTAGAGTTAGCTTCAATTAAGTAATTCGATGCGGCGATTAGAGAGCAATTTGATTCAGTTGAGACTGTATTGTATGGAAGGATTTCGGCAAGTTGGAGCTCTTGATTTCCACAATCAATAACGGCATCGGTGGCACGGAAAAAGTCCCAGCCAAGTATCATTTGATGACTACACTGCGGAAAAACGAGAAATTCAAACGGCTTCACAGTCCCGTTGAAGTCTATTTTTAATACACAGAGTCCAGAGGCAGCTACAGTTTTACCACAAGCAGTTTTCAGTATAGGTCCATTCTCAATAAACATAGGAGTATTCAATTGTCGGCGTAATTCTTCGGATATGACAGAATAATCGGCACCAGAATCAACGAGAGCTTTTACACACTGTCCATTCGCGGTGATACAGGTGGTGTTCGCTTTTAACTTGGCTGTGGTGTACGTCGGAGGATTTTCTTTCACTGTGGCCTTACCTCCTGCACAGGTCGCCCGAGTTAGTTTTCCTCACTCCAGCGACTCTACGACAGACTGGGCCTTCGGTATGGTGATGGGGATCTAAAGCGTCGATTCGGCGAACGACCTCGATTTGAGCTTCGCGACTGTGATCTAGCGGCTGATCGGTTGCTTTCTTCGGCGGCGCGACTGCTATTGTAATTTGAGAGGGCTTCACGTCCAAAGTTTCGACGGTAATCATCGAAAATAGCCTTTCGATCTTTGCAGTATCTCACAACATGTCCAGGTCGACCACAGTGAAAGCAGACGGGTCGATTATCTGTGGTACGCCATACGTCGGTCTTCCTAGGTTTTACATGTCGAAACTGGTACCGGGTAGTATCCGGTCTCCTATATGTCGGCTGGATGCGGCGCTTGGGTATCGAGAGCGGTTTCTGGAAGCCTGCTTCAGAAATAGGATTTAGAGATCTTCCCACTTCTTCTCGGACAATGGCTGCAATGGATTGTAGTCCTATTTCCTGCTCCTCTGTTTGCGACGAGGTGAGGGTTTGTATTTCCTCACGAACGATTTTCCTGATTAAGGACGTCAAATCAAGGTCCGATGAATCGATGGAGGCTATTGGTACGACATTAGGTAATCTTGTAAACTTTTGATGCCTAATCCGTTTCTGATTAATTTCTTCAATATGCTGGCACCATTTAATAAAATCGGCTACAGTCTTAATTTCTTTTGTTAATAGTGTCTGATAAATACCCTCGGCTACCCCTTTCATAAGATGAGATATCTTGTTGTCCTCTGACATGCTAGGGTCTGCTTGTTGGCAAAGTCTCAAAACCTCCTGAATGTACGATTGGGTAGATTCACCAAATTCCTGGGCACGATTTTTGAGTCTATCATTGGCTTGCCTTATATACAACTCCTCGTTGCCGAAAGTATTTTTTAATTCATCTTCAAATTTCTTCCATGATAGCAACATGTCCTCATTATTCTCAAACCATTTCTTCGCCGTTCCGTCTAGGAAGAAATACACATTTGCTAAACTCAGGGTATCATCCCATTGATTGAATTTTGATACCCGAAGATATTCCCTCAACCACTGTGTTGGATCCAGTCCGAGCTCGCCTTTAAAGATAGTCGGCTTTCTTGGCTCTCTAATCATGGTTGGAGTAACGAGAATCGGTGAGGACTTAAATTCCGGCTCCGTCATTTTCCTCGCCTTTACTTGCCTCGCTTTGCCTTCGTAAAGTTCGTGTTCCGGGGGAAGGTTTTGGAGTCGACGGCTTCGACGACACTCAGTTTCTTCCAGACTGATTGCAATACATATTTTGAAATATATATACATATAAATGTATATGTATGTATATATATATATATATATATATATATATATATATACACACATATATATATATATATATATATATATATATATATATATATATATATATATATATATATATATATACACACATATATATATATATATATATATGTATGTAGGTAGGTAGATAGATCTATGCGTATATGTAATTTCTTATTTCAAGCCGGACATTTTTGACTTCGACTAACTGTAAGTCTTTATTGAATTAACTTTATTCAGACTGGAGTGTTCTGAAAACTCCGATTAGTATCGAGGAATGTTTTCGTACCTATGCGTAGTTCGAGTGAGCTCTCTTTTTATATTGGTAAACACTCCCTGGTACCAATTTACAAAATTATCTCGGAGATCCATAAATCTTATCCTGTTCAGACCAAGGAGGGTATCACAGCATTCATTTCCGTCCAAAAAGGGAGGTAGATTCTTAAATATTAGAATAATTTAACTGTTAAATATTTTAATTAGATGATTCTGAATAATGTGAATCGTTCATAGATACCTCAGAATATCTCTTCCCTTTAGAAATATTTAGCAAAGCAAGCCTGATATCATGTTGATGCGAGTATTGAATTGGTACATGCTTCTCCCGTTGCATGTGCTGAAATATTCAACTGGTCAGTTGGTTAGACAATAAATAGCTAGGGACTAGGATTAGGTGTTTAAAATTATAGTGTACATGACTATAGTAATAAGATTAAGGTTAGGAGAGCTAACCTCATTTTGCTTATTTGCTTCTTCTAACGTTCTTCTTCTTAATATCTTCTTAATATCTTCTTAATATCTTCTTCTAACGTTTGGTGCTGAAGATAAATTTGATAAACATTATATTTCTGAAACTATAATGTATGCAATTCTTTGTAATTGCATGTAGTTACATAACATCAGGTAGAAACCGTTATCCATTTATCTAATCTAACTTAATCTATCATATTCAAACACAGTTACTTTCAACGAAGGATTAAGAAATGTAATTGGTTTAATCATTATTTTACATAATAATAGACTAAAAAAACCTTTCAACTCTTCAGCATTCTGAGAGATTACTTATTACGTATATTATTTTCAGGTATATATATTTATAGAAATTCTTTAATATATATATTCATTTTCCTAAAAACTGGAATTAAATGTTAGAAATAGCTAATGTGCAATTCATTTTGCGAGAGTTTTTGGTTATTTCTTATACACAGAAAAAAAAACTTGAATTTTTTATTATTTCTACTGAAAACTTCTTTAATTAAGCTACCAATAAACTTTTGATAATACTTTATGGCTAAATGTTTTAGATATTCACGTACACGATGCCCCCTTTTCCTACTTGATATATATAAATTGGAATAAAAAAGAGTGAGATAAATTCTTTCAAAAAACCATTTACATTCATGTTACATGTCTATGATGCATAAAGAATTCAACTCATTTCTCTCGTTTCCTACAAAAAAGTTGGGGAAAAAGAGAAACGTGGTTCGCCTAAATTTTTTTCTTCAATTGTTGAATTACGTGTTGCCAGATATAAAGCTGCTTTGATGCAATTTAAGTATCAGTTCAAAGCTACATTTAAGTATAGTAGGATCTCCTGTGTAAGGAAACAGCAGTTTGTAAATGCTTTTATTTCTTTTTTAGAGTAATTTTCTCTATTTAATTTGTTATAAATTCCGAACAATGATGTTGATATTGAATATAAAGAAACATTTCTTTTTCCGTAGATGAAAAGATAAAAGTAGCATCTTAAAAGATTTGTTATAGGACTTTTAGTTTAATATACATTGCGAGGGTTACTCTGAAATTTTTGAGATACTCGCAGACTATAATTTACAAAACAAAAAAAAACGGTTTAATTTTAAAGTACTAAGTATTTTAACACAGCAGACAATTTTTTACTGACTTACTTCAGCCTGCTTAGCATAGAATACATTTTAAACAGAAGAGAAAATGGAGATGACGCGAGAACAGTTTCGCACTTTGGCTTTCTACGATTTTAAAGCAGGATTAAATCAAGAAGAATGCATTCAACGGTTGCAATTGGCATTTAGTGATGAATCTCCAGCTAATGCTACTGTATTCAGATGGTTTTAAGAATTTAGCAGAGGTCGCATTTTTTTTTCAGGATGAAGAACACACAGGAAGGCTGACGTCGGCAGTAATTCCGGATAATGTGTCTCCATACGATAAATGTTAATCGATGATAATCGCAGTACCTATCAAATCATACAGCAGGAACTTAACATTAGATCCGCAACCATACACAAAATTATTAATGAAGAATTAAACATGAAAACAGTAGTTAACTAAATGAGCACCAAAGAGAGGAGAATGTCAGAATAAGTAAAGAAACTCTTAAATTGCTAAATTATGGTGGACACCGAAAAAATTCTAAAATTGTAACTGGTGATGAAATGTAAGTAACGTTGTTTGACGTTCCAACACGTCAAGAAAGCAAAGTATGGGTCTTTGAAGATGATCCTATACCGACAATGGAGAAAAAAAGGATGTATGTCGTTTACTTCAGAAGTACGGGATTGGTCAAAACCATCAAGTTGGAAGGACAGAAGACAGTAACAGCAAACTGGTATACCACTAAATGTCACCAACAAATTCTACAAGAAGTGAATGTTAGGGGACTAATGCTTAACCATGACAATGCATCTTCACACATAGCTGGATTAACAGTTGAGTTTCTTAAACAAAAACAAATTAAATTGATAGAACATCAACCCTCTTCACTTGATATAGCTATGTGTGACTTTTGGTTATTCTCTAATCGTAAAAAGAACTTACGTGGATGTAGTTTTCATTAGAATCAAAGATTGATGTGGATATAAATACATTTTTTCATCTATTCCAAGAAATGTATGCCTTGAGGCATTTAATCTGTGGAAAAATCGTCTACAAAAGTGCATTGATGCTGGAGAAGGATACTTTGAACACACCTAAAAACTTTTAAGTAAAACTTTAAAATCCTAGTTGTATTTAAAAAAAATCAGAGTGATCTTCTTGAAAAGACGTTAATATTTTACTTCAGCTTAAATTTTCATAATACATTGAATTGAGAATATTTCAGTACTGGAAGACATGTTTTTAGATAAATCAGAAATAGTTTCATAATTTTTTTTGTGAAAACAAATTGTTTAGCAGTTAATAATAAAGATATTAATGTTTGTTATTTTTTTAAAATTAATATTAAAGACAATATATGAAAGTTTGATTAAACAAAATGTGTCAATTACTAAATTTAGCTTTTAGAGAAAATTTTGCAGAAACATGCTATGGTAGCGCCTGGTGAAATATAGCAAAAATTAGTTCCAATATTCCACAAAGATAGAGTCTTACAAAGAAAATTTATTTGTACTAGATATCAAGGAAAGCTCAAAAACGTAAATTGCAACTAACATAGAGAAAAAAAAGAACACAAAACTCATAATATGTAAAAAAAAAATTACATAAATTTTAATTTACAAATTGAAATCAATTCTAATAAAATCATTTATGTACTCAGCAATGGTCATTTACATCCTCCGTATACCCAGTTTACGTAAACTAGACGCATTCAAATAATATAAACACAGCATACTCAGTTAATAAAGATATATGTAAAAAATGAAAAACAGGCAAAATTAAATTGTGTGCATACAAGGTGTGCCATACAAATTTGAAAACAAAGGTAAATGTACATAAAATCGGAACTTGAAATATTATTTAAAAATTCAACATTTATACGAATATAAAAGCTAGATTTAAAATGAGTGTAAAATCCTGAAAATAATGGTTAAAATTAGACATTTAATAATAACATTTTACGCTGCCAGAAGGAATACAAATATAATCAATTTTAAGCAATCTATAAAAGAAATAAAATAAATAAAACAAATACCTAGCTTGAAATTTGAAAAATAGTTTCGTAAATTTTTAGGCAGTGTTAGGATGAAACTCTCTATTCAATTTCATGACTGTATGTTGTAACTTTAACGTGCAATCGTATTTACACTAAGCGTTTTATGTAGTAGATAATAAAATAAAAACGTAAGGATTATCTACAATAAGTTGTTTTGTTTTTCACGACTCAAGGGGGAGTAGGTGTCTATACTGTATGAACTTTGACTTCACTTTTCCCTTTACCATTTTGGAAAGGAAAGGAAAGAATTTACAGCTTTTCTCTACTATCCGATTATTAGATAAACTGTCGTCAATGGAATCTTGTCCAAATAACTGGGAAGAAGTGATTCTATGAACATGCTAGCGTGCTATACGAACTGTCACCTCTCATATATATGCATGTATGTATATATATATATATATATATATATATGTATGTATGTATATATATATATATATATATATATATATATATATATATATATATATATATATATATATATATATATATACATATATATATATATATATATATATATATATATATATATATATATATATATATATATATATATATATATATATATATATATATATATATATATATATATATATATATATATATATATATATATATATATATATATATATATATATATATATATATATATATATATATATACATATATATATATATATATATATATATATATATATATACATATATATATATATATATATATATATATATATATATATATATATATATATATATATATATATATATATATATATATATATATATATATATATATATATATATATATATATATATATATATATATATATATATATATATATATATATATATACATATATATATATATATATATATATATATATATATATATATATATATATATATATATATATATATATATATATATATATATATATATATATATATATATATATATATATATATATATATATATATATATATATATATTTACTTTAGACTATATTTATTTTAAGTATCATTCAGTAGCTTTTATAATTTAATATATATAATACATATTTCCATTTTTACAAATGTATAAGTACAATACAATATTTTTCATTTACATAGCAATTTATTTAAAGGTCCTTTCACAAAATTTTCATGAGCAACATTAGACCTTTATGAATTTATTATTGTGAGTTATAGTTTTTAATATTAAAGAATTTAATAAAATTTTTGGACTAAATCCAAAGTCTTGTAAAATATAAATTTTATAATCGAATAAAACCTTTTTTGAACGGTGTTTTAATGCCTATCCAATTTTATATTATCCATGATAACAGAAAATAAAATTTTATTTTATAATTCCTTTTTATTCTGTAGACAATATTGTCCCTACAAATTTACTGCTTCAATTAAAACTATTTTCGAAGGACAAACATAACTTATGTAAAAGGCCACTAAAGCATTTTTTACACAGATTGTAGCGAAGTTTCTTACACTCCTTTGTAATTTAATAACAAATTGCACGTGACAAACAAAAGGACGCGACAGTTTAAAAAGAGGATATTTTGCAATGCAAATCTAGGCGTTGACAACAAATTCTTTTTCGTCTTGAGCAATAATTCTAAAAAAAAACAGCGTTAACATTACATACGCTTTCAACACAAAAAAAACTGGTTTCTTTGAACCAAAACTTTTCTTTCCCTTTAATAAAAGCAAACTTTTTTCTAGTTTTTTTAAAATAAAGTTCACTTCAAAAAGAGGAATATTTTGCTAGGGGCAGAGGGGAGGAACTTAAAAGAAAAACAATGGGTTAAGAGGTTTTTAGAACATTAGTGGCGGTTTGGGTGAGAATAGTGGTTTTATGATGGATTTTTAAAGAATGGCAAGTACTTTATAGGTTATAATCTATAAAAAATATTTAATGTCATGTTTTCTTAACATGTAAGGAGCTTAATATAATTTAAACGTATAAAATCTAGGGTAAAATGTATTTTATCTTTTTAATTTCACGTAAGATGAGTGTTTCCATGCGATAATTTCATTTGTTTTTTTCCTTATAAAACAAGTCTCCCAATACAAGTCTATTTAAGGCTATCAATTTAATTACATTATTGTAATTTTCTTTACTTGTAAATGCAATTTATCATCATGTAATATTAATAAATAAATAAAATAAATATGTCATATTAAATACAGTTAAGAAAAATTATTAAAAATTAAATTTAAAATGTTAATGAATTTTTTAGATTTAGTTATTGTTTTACTATGAACTCTCTTAAAAATGTTCTACTCGAACTTTTTAAATGCATAATATGTATATATTTATTTATAATAGAAATTTTTGAACTTATAATTGTTATCCATAATAAACAATTGAGGAAGATGTAAATTGAAAAAAATAAATAATAAGGAAAATGTCCTTTTATCTTTTGTGAAAAAACTATATATTTTTTAGTTTAAAAGGCACCGAATATGACCTTCGAAGCATAATAGTATTAACTAAATTTCATTTCATAATCTATAAGAGTAATAATTCATAAATGTCAAAGTAACATAATAGTTAAAAGTAAATATACTAGTAATGTATAACTAGTAATGTATAATAGTAGACTATCATCAAATGCAAAAATTTTGGTTTAAAAAATTTAAATTATTATAATAATGACTCAATAGTATTATTAACAATGAATATTAGTATTCAATATAAGATGATAATTATTGAATTTTTTCAACTGTTTTTTTAACTCCTATTGATGGTTCCTTAATCAAGAAATTGCAAAATCCACTGTATTGCATACAGCTTAAAATGTGTACTACTGATTTAAGGGCTCAAAATACCATTTGAGCCTATCTTTCGTATATTTTTGATTCGCTCTACGAAAACTGTTTTTTTTAGGATCAAAAGAATCAAAACTTAGCATAATATTTTGGTAATGAAACACTACACATTTAATGACATAATATACGTTCTCGAAATGAAAAGAAAGTTGAAATGGAGTTATCCACAAGAGAACTTTTAAAATTTGTAAATTGGGAACTATTTTTAACATCAAATAAAGACTATTTTTCTTTTTAGTTCTGTGAACCTTAATCACAGTAGCACGAGTAAATATTTTTTTTATATAATATATATATATATATATATATATATAATATATATATATATATATATATATATATATATATATATATTATATACATATATATATATATATATATTATACTATATTTTATATACATACATATATATATACATATATATATATATATATTATATGTATATATAAATATATATATATATTGTATATTATATTATACTATATAATATATATATATATTTATATATATATATATATATATATATATATATATATATATATATATATATATATATATATATATATATATATATATATATATGTATATATATATATATATATATATATATATATATATATATATATATATATATATATATATATATATATATATATATATATATATATATATATATATATATATATATATATATATATATATATATATATATATATATATATATATATATATATATTATATATATATATATATATATATATTATATATATATATATATATATATATATATATATATATATATATATATATATATATATATATATATATATATATATATATATATATATATTTATATATATATATATATACATAAATATATATATATATATACATATATATATATATACATATATATATATATATATATATATATATATATTATATATATATATATATATATATATATATATATTATATATATATATATATATATATATATATATATATATATATATATATGTGTGTGTGTGTGTGTGTGTGTGTGTGTGTGTGTATCTAGGCAGCGATCTTGTTTATTAAAGGTGACTGGGGCATGTGAAATATGTTCGGGGTCAAAATGTCTTCCAAGTTCTCAAAAGATACAGCTTGGGGTAAATATACAAGCCTATGGGTCTTCTTCTTGGTAACTGGTTCTAAATTACGAAGACCAAGCAGGGTTAATGATACTCAAGTCCGTACCATACCTTAAGCTACACGTGCACCTCCAGTGGTGTTAATTGGGTAACAGTTTCGCTACCTTGTATTGTCATAAAGTATCTAGTTCCTGTATTGCCAGCTGCGTTAGGTAAAAATGTATTATTTCCTTAGTTTTTAATTTTATGTGAAATATATTTATAATTTTAAGTTTACAGAATAAAAGATATATTTTGCTTTAATTTCGCATAAAATAGACGAAATGAATAACAGAAATTAAAACAATATACATTTTATGTATGTATATATATATATATATATATATATATATATATATATATATGTATATATATATATATATATATATATATATATATATATATATATATATATATATATACATTTTATGTATATATATATATAATATTCCAGGAAAACTAATATCATTTTATTGTATAAATACATTTTATGTTACTATAAAAGTTATTCTATATGAAATGACAAAACGAAATACGTTTGAACTGAAAAAGTTATCGTCAAACTCCATTTTAATAGGAGCTGAACATTGAGTTTTTTGAGAAATCAAAGAAAGCCTATTATAATAAAGATTTTAAGTCTCGAGAGGTACTAAGTTCTCTTCAGATATATTTCTACAAAATCATTTCTTTTGATGGTTTGTGACTGAGCATCAATTGACTTTAACAGTCACGCATAAAAAACATTGACATTTGTTTACAAGAAAACATTCATCTAAACATTTATTGTTATATATTTCAAGAGTTAGAAGCTATTCTTAAAACCTTTCCAAAATATATATTCTTACATTATCTCTTGGGATATAAAGTTTTAAGTCACGTAAAATTTAAAGATATCTATTATTTAAGCATTCAATGATAGACATGTCTGGAGTTTAAAAATATATTTCGTCAGCTAAATTTATTATTCGTGCTTAAATCCAGAAATGTATATATGGTTATATAAAACGTAAATCCGATTTAATGTTAGATTGCTTTTTATTTATATTTTATGACTAATGCGAATATATTTAGTATTCAAATAATCCATTTCTTGTATTTATAAATAAAATATATGTCCCCCACAAAAAAATTGCAAATTGAATTTTTTTACTATCTCAAAATCTACTGCTAAACACACACACACACACACACACATTCCAGTAACATTAAATTAAAATACAGAATAATTCCAGTTCACTCGACTGACAACATGAAGAGGTTTCTGAAGATGTTCACTAGGATGAAGATCCATACCGTTTCCAATGCCATGGCAGAGCTGCGCTAAATTACGCTGTTGAGGATCCATGGCATAGTAGCCCAATTGAGGTGGCCCCACATATTCTCGATTGGACTCAAGTGCGGTAATCAGATGTCCAAGGGAGTACGGTAAACTCATCCTGGTGTTACTCAAAAAGCACGAACACTGCCAGCTTTATGACACGTCTCATTGTCTGCTGGTAGATGCCCTCATTCTGAGGAAAAACAATTCACATATTGGGGTGAACATGGTTTTCAAAGATCGATGCATACATGTGTTGATCCATCTGCCTTCCACAATGATAAGTTAACCCAGAGAATACCTCGAAAATAATCCCCAGACCATAATGCTCCTTCTTTCAGCTTGGACAGTGACAAAACATATTGT
Organism: Pardosa pseudoannulata; assembly: GCA_032207245.1. NCBI lineage: Eukaryota > Metazoa > Arthropoda > Arachnida > Araneae > Lycosidae > Pardosa > Pardosa pseudoannulata. The sequence goes on along the minus strand of CM063504.1, from coordinate 169,384,422 downwards.
AGGATGTTTGCTTATATATGTTTAACGCCTTACACGCCAACGTGCATCTGTTCAATGGAGCATAAAAAAGTATTTCATCGAAAGAATCGCTTGTCTCTACTCAGTGGAAGTCCAGCTGTGGCAAGGCATTCAACATCCAGCTTTCGTCAGTGAAGAACAGTAATCGGTATAGGAGCTTTAACCAGATCTCTGCGCCAGAGGTCCATACTCAGAAACGTACACTGATGTCGTTGGGCAGACACTGATGGCAGATCCTTGATTCATCTGGGCTATCATTTGCAGAATTGTTGTACGTCTCTTCACCCGAACCCATCTCTGCAGTTGTCTTTCACCTCTACCATCTATGTCAAAGGCGCACCACACTTTCAACGTTGATTATTTTGGATAATGCTATTTTGCCATGCACGGTATGCTTTTACTACGCAGCCGAAAACTTTTTTTCCATTTGCTACTAAAAATATGCATATTGTACATTCTTTTGTTGTTGTGGACAAATACAGAAGTACATGTTAGGTGTTAATTATTTATATATATATATATATATATATATATATATATATATATATATATATATATATATATATATATATATATATATATATATATATATATATATATATATGTGTGTGTGTGTGTGTGTGTGTGCAATATCTTTGTTTCATGCACCTTTATTTTACACTACATATACTGAAAATTCTCTTTGCACGTTATAATACTTAATATAAAATTCTAATATTTCATCCAAACAGATGTCATATATTCTAGTAAAACAAAAATAGGCGATTAATTTTCAATTAATTGAAAAGGTTACTGAGAATCTAAGCTATAACATTAAGTAGATTACGTTTTGCTGATCAATAGATAATTCTTTCTTTGTTGAAAACACTTACAAGTTGACGAAATACTAATAATAAGAATCCACAGATATTTCATCCAAACAGATGTCATATATTCTAGTAAAACGAAAATAGGCAATTAATTTTCAATTAATTGAAAAGATTACAGAGAATCTAAGATATAACATTATGTAGATTACGTTTTGCTTATCAATAGAAATACTAATAACAAGACTCCACAGTTCCAGTTCGGAGAAATATAAAAATATGTGTTGCTGTCATTGATTTAATGAAATCCATGCATTTCAGTTTTCACATATATTGTATCTTAAAATGGAGGTTTAAAATATTAAGTATACTTGAAAGCATTTAATATTTCTTTTATTTCATTCTGATTAGTTTTTAAAGGATGGCAAAAAAATCAATTATTGAAAAAAATCCAAAAAAATATAAAATAATAAAACTGTATAAATAAAATTGTTTATATTATTGTAAAACTCCATTGTCTTAATATTTCCATACTATGTAAATATTTCAAAATATTAACATAGCATGGAATTTTTTAGAATATTTCGAGGAAAAAATAAAAAGTAGATGCTTCCGAAAATTTGTGGTAAAGGAGATTAATGTATTAATTTACGGTTTGTGCCACAATTTCTGAAAAAAAGCTTTAAACTCATTTAATATAGATGAAATAAAGTGTCTGTTTTTGTCTTATTACCTTTCTGATCTAAAATTTATGTAGAAGATCGCTTAGGATTTCATAACATTCCGGTCATATTTGATCATAATTTCTGCATTTTTAAAAAAGCTAATAACTATATTTATATGAATGAAATAGAATATTCGAAATTTTTCATCGTCTCATTTCTTTTTTAAACAGTATATTGATCATTTCTTTCATACTATTTAGCATACTTTGTAATGGTCAAAACAATATTTTCAATATTTACAATACATAATTGAAACATATGTAAATAATAGAATATACAATAATATATATATATATATTTATATATATATATATATATATATTTAAATATATATAATATATTTATATTATGTATAGTATAAATTATATTTCTATATATATATATACAAATATATATATATAATATATGCTATATATATATATGTATATATATATACTATTATAATATATATATATTATATATATATATATATATTATATATATATACACACACACACACACACACACACACACATATATATATATATATATATATATATATTATATATATATATATATATATATATATATATATATATATATATATATATTGCAACTTGTATTGTACACATACATACCTTGTGTCTAGTCCTGTATTAATCGTGATTTCGTAACTGACAGAATTATTCCTAACTTATTCCAACAGAAAGTTTTCTAGATTTATTTGCTGATTTTTTCTTTTATCTGCAGAGATGAATGTGTCCTACACGAGGACTGACAGCATTCATATATTTGTCACTGTTGTCTGCATTTCGCTACCACTCAGCAGAAATAACTCAGATTAAAAATTAGTCTATGAAGAATTTTATTGATCTATATATAACGGTTGAATAATGTCGATTATTTACTTTAAAAGTGGAAAATTCAAAAGACGTTTTGATTATAATTATCATTTTTTAATTTTTGTAATGCAAGATATATTTTTAAAATATCTCCAATGCACAGTCATTAAAAGATGGAAATAATTCCTCATGGAACATTTACATAACATTTGAGTATACAGTCCTTTCTAACAACAATAAAAAGCATTCCAAATTTGTATTTTTTTCCGGATATAAATGTGTCACAATTAGTTATAGTAGAGCTACTCGACAAAAATAACTTATAAATTATTCCATTAACCCACTGAACGGACGCGTCGACGAGGGTTCGACAGCGAATTCCTGTTCGAAAACGGACTTATCGACCCCTTCTCGTTCGCACTCGTATAACACACTTTTGAGGGAAAAAAAATATTGCAAAGCGATAATAAATGAAAGAAACTAATTTTGCGTAACGGAACTCCTTTACCTTGCAGGGATACTAATTTAAAAGGAGCCTGACAACTTTTAAACCGGCAACTCTAGTATGGTACAGTAAGTTCCGTCTGGAATTTACGAAAAGTGTGACTGTTTTGAAAGGGAAAAAGGTGGGGACGGTGGTCGCTGGATAGGTTAAGAGGTGTCACACTTCCTAAACAAAATTCATTTTATGCAGAAATTGCCCGTCATATGTTGGGATCAGTAAAATTTTTAATTTTCCAGAATTGTAAACCACTTTATGAGGCAGGTAAAAATTTTTGTTTTTTGACTGTTAATTATCTGGTACACACTCAATAATTTATTTATATTCATACTCTTCTAAAATATCTCGATACTATCAATGTAGTTTAGAATCACGTTGAATTCATTTAGTCAAACCGTGTGGTTATGTATAAAAAACAAACAAGCAAACGAAAAATTTCTTAATTTTCAAAGATATATAACGCTTAAACGCTACATATTTATTAGTCCGTGACTCCTAGAGATTTTATGAAAAGAATATGTTATTAATACCGTTGATAAACTTTTCATTCCAACAAAAATAATCGATGATTAAATATCTACTTAATCTATTATTTAAGCCAAATATAAATGAAAATTATGTAAGTAATATCTAAGTTCAGTGATAAAACGAATTATAATAATAAAGACGATATTTAAATAATTTAAAATAAGAAATGATTGAATGAGGTGGTTAAAGGAATGAAGTCATAATGCTAAAAAAAATGTGATTTTTACCTATTTATTATGTAATATACTTATTAGCCTGCTCTTAACTGGGAAACATAGGGCTTGATATAAAGCCCGAAAAGGGGGAAGGGGTGTATTTTGAACGTTTTAAAGACTCGCATTGCATTTTGCTAACCTTAATCCAATATAGATACCTCTGACCATCCGCTTCATAACAACCGCTTCATAAATTCGAGGACAGATGGACAGATAACTCAGGCTGTTATTATATAGGGGATTTATGTAATAACTTTATTATATTTATGTAATAATTCTCTAGTCAGAAATGTCTACTTTTTCCAATGAAAATACTACTGCGTAACACCCTTGAATATTATTTAAGTTGGCTTTGTTCAAATTGTATGTTTTGTTAGGATCCAAGTTAGGATCATATACAAATTTTGACAAATAATAAAACTGGTAGAATAGGTAAAAAGCTTGTCAATTATATGGAACAAAGGACGCGTTTTAAACAATAGAAATTCTCTGTTGCTGAAAACTCTCGATTAATTCAGAAGAATAAGTGTCATAATGCCAAGCAGAAATTATATAGTAAAATATCATATAAATGGAAAAGTCGTTATTTCCCTTTTACGCATTGATATCTGCAAAGCATTGAGAATAGTTTTTGAATGTCACCCTATTTTTGCAGCACTTCAGGGAATGCTGATTTCTCCTCCCCATGCATCCAACCTGGGAGTTTAATTGGAGGGTTTGTACCTGATTGATACCTTAAGTTCGCCAATTTGGTAGAACCCTCATTGTTAAATACTTAAAGAAACAATTGAAGTACCCAGTTTGAAGTATCTAATTTGAGAACAAGTGTTACGCCATTTAAAATAGGATTAAACTAATTAAAATATGAATACTCTAATAATATTTTTAAAGTATGCTCTATAATGAGAAAATCATTACATTTATACATTGATAGATATAAATAAACGCTAATATTCCGTCATTATTGTAAAAAAGAATATTAGAAACATTTTATAGATACTAATGCGTTTTTTAATCTGTATAAGTTCAAATGTTACAATCTGTATCTTTTACTAGTTCAAACTACACTAAAAGATGATCGAAATATGATAAATGTTTCATATCTTGAAATGTAATCAAGTCTTATCTAGAAAACGACATTTCGTGTGCTATTCTCCCCTGCTAGAAGCCATTTGGAATAATTGTATTTTTTATGATCAATAAATACTGTTACATGCCTTATATGGACTTTCCTCATGTAATAGCTATCCGAGCACAAGAAAAAAGAAAAACAAGCTAGAATGTTAGTAAAAACAGTTATGACGTCCCCGACATGACGTCACATGAAACCACGCAGTCTGCAAAAGTGGTGAAAAAAAGTCCCAGAATCAGAAACAAAACAGCTTGGAAATATGCCAAAGCGTCATCTTAGTAAAGGGTCGTAGAAATATATCTGCTCTTTTCAATCATTCTTTAAATGGTTTCCAGCAACTGCTTTCTTAGCTTTTCTTTCAGACAATAGTTTTGAAAAACCCACTGTCGACTGCAATTGATATATCTTGTTGTTTATCCAAAGCGCTTCTAGGGGTGAATGATTAATTTTTGATGAATAAGAAAGTTTCGGATCCCGACACTCATATTTTATTCGGATTCACGAGAGAATTGTGTCTGCGAAGTATGTGCTGAATGTGCTAAAAGTATTTCTGATGGTTAATATTACGCATTGTGTAAAAAATTCTATTTTTTTACAGATTTTAAATAATGTTTCTTTCAAGATTCAGCACAACAGCAAATAGTTAATGTTTGGAGAGAGTATTATTGGAGAATTTTTTTCTCTTCCCTTTACATATCTGTTTTTATGGTGTATAATGTTTGCAATGTTGGATCTAAGATAAACAAATTAAGAAACAATTATGAAAAATAATTAAACATTTCTTCCTCATCTTGAAAAGAAAATTACTAAAATAAGTTATTAGGATATATTGAACATTTTCGTCTATTCTTCAAAGCAGATCTCATTCGCATTGTGTATCCCCCCTTTTTTTACAGATTTTAAATAAGTTTTTCAGATTCAGCAAAACAGCAAATAGTTAATATTTGGAGAGAGTGTTATTAGAACAATTTTTTCCCTTTACATATATGTTTTTATGAAATATAGTGTCTCCAATGTCTAAGATCTAATATAAACGAATTAAAAATCAATTATGAAAAATATATTTAAACATTTTTTCCTTATCTTGAAAAGAAAATTACTAAAATAAATTATTAATAAATATCGAACAGTTTCGCCTATTCTTTCCCGCAGTTCTCTCCGCATTTTTAACTCCCTATTTATTACAAATTTTAAATAATGTATTAAGATTCATCAAAACGGCAAATAGTTAACGTGTTGTGAAAAGAATTATTAAAGCATTTATTCCTTTTACATATCTGATTTTTTATAATGTAAAAACTGCCTGCTATGTCTAACATCTGAGGGGAAATCAATCACTTAAATCATTAAAAAATATTCATCAGAGCTCTAACATCTGAGATAAACGAATCAAGAATCAACTATAAAAAATGTATAATTAAACATTTTTTAATCATCTTCAACAGAAAATTACTAAAACAAATTATTAAAAATATTGTCAAAATATTCATATGGGAATAACATTGGAACCGAGAGTGGGACATTTTGACGTAAAATCTTTTTTAAATGTTTGTTCTTTCTTGCAATATTTAGATAAATTGATATTTATGAGTACAAAATTATACAAAAAATCCATAGTGTATATCTTATTGCTTTTGGTTCTATAAAAAAAGTATATTTCTAAAGGATTCTATTTATGGAACAGTATTGTTTGTAGGATCATTTGAAATTCGTTAAAAATCATTAAATTAAACTGGAGTAAACTGTAGCTGTGATAAAAATAGTGCTCAATGTTCTTGGTTTAACATGAAAACTTCTAATGATTATGATGAATCACTTTCTTACTCTATTTTGGTACTGTGTTTGTCTTATATGTCTGACAAACCTCTAAATAAATTACTTTTATGTCAAAGAAATTTACCTTAGTATTTTTAATTACTGTATCTTATGTCTAGCATCCTTAATATAATACTGATTTTACATAATATATTTAAGCATAAATATAGAAATAATATAAATGCTTAGAAATTATGCAAATTAGTTTTTAACTCAAATATTTAACGATTTTTTATATTTATTATCGTAATCACAAAAATTGAAATAATATATATTAATATATTCTTTCGGAATATATTCATAGAAAATGCTATTCTCTCTAAATTGAATAATACCTGATTGGTACTTAATGTACATAGAATATAAGGAATTAGAGGGATATTTCTAAGATGCATTATGAGCAATAATTAGTCTTACAAGAGAGAGTCGTTAAGTAATTAACAGAAATTATTTACATATGTTTTCAATATTGAATAATTATCCGTATTCTATCTTCGGTGCCTTATGACCATATCTCGAAAATGTTGGTGATTGGTTCGAAGATTTCTGTAATACTGCAATGATTAAGAATGAAGCTAAAATAGTAAATACAACATTAATCCAACTACAGAGTGAATTATTTGAGAATGTTTATTTTCCTTATAATTATTGATTTCATATTGCTCCATTGTCATCTTCGCCCTCTACTCTGATTACCACTATTCCTAACTGCTTCAGATATTCGATTACTTTGAATGATATGTCTTGAACAAGGAAATGCATTTAAACATAACTTTATTGGATAGTAATTGTACTCTCTCGACACTTCTAGAATAGGAAAGAATCATCAACATAAGA
>CM063504.1:169357023-169362023 GCA_032207245.1 Pardosa pseudoannulata | reverse complement strand
GAGTATTTTCTAAATGCATTTTTCATTTTCAAAATTACATTCATAAAGTATTCCAGACAGTTTGATTACTCATCTACAAATAGCATATCTGGAGCTTAAGATATTATGCGTTGCAGAATTCTCGATGCAATGAAGGTACCGAAGCAAATATTAAATTCATAAATTACTTGTCGGATGTTGAATAAATATTGCGGTAAGAAATATAAGACATGAACAATTTTCGAAATTGGGAAACAAATTTTGCTGAAAACTTTTAATAAGTTTGTAAACAATTACAAGGTATTTTAAAGTGATATTTGTTTTTGCTTTATAATACTTTTTTATATTCAAAATATAAGAGAAAACACTAAAAATAGTTTTCCTTAATCTACTAAATTTTGCAGAATATCTGTATAGTATTTTCTTAATGGATATTACTTACGTTAATGGTGCTATTCAAAAATTTTTATTAAAAAAATTGTATTATGAATGTTTACATAAAGAACAAAATACTTAAATGCAAAATTTTAAATAAACAATTTAATAATAAAAATGTAACATATTTTTAATATAAAAATCAAATAACTATTCACTAACTTTAATATTCCTGAATAGTTTCCTTAGTTACTAGTTATTAACTAGTTATTCCTTAGTTATTAGTTATTAACTAGTTATTCCTTAGCTATTAGTTATTATTCCTTTAACCATTAATTCACTAGTCATTTCTGTCGTATCCCTGCTAAACCGTATTTTATTTCTTAATAGACTCCACATAGTTAAAAGAAATAAGAAATTGAAATATATTTTAAAGCTACAATGTGTTGTGATAAATCCTCAGTTGTCATAGGATGCCACTTATAAATAAATAAAAACTTTAAAACTTTTGTTTGTTATCTCATGTAAACAGAGTACCGTAAAGAAAAACGTAAAATTAGTAAAAGTTATTTTTCGTAACAGTTTGATTACTCATCTACAAATAGCATATCTGGAGCTTAAGATATTATGCGTTGCAGAATTCTCGATGCAATGAAGGTACCGAAGCAAATATTAAATTCATAAATTACTTGTCGGATGCTGAATAAGTATTGCGGTAAGAAATATAAGACATGAACAATTTTCGAAATTGGGAACCAAATTTTGCTGAAAACTTTTAATAAGTTTGTAAACAATTACAAGGTATTTTAAAGTGATATTTATTTTTGGTTTATAATACTGTGGTATATTCTAAATGTAAGGGAATACACTAAAAATAGTTTTCCTTAATCTACTAAATTTTGCAGAATATGTGTATAGTATTTCCTTAATGGATATTACATACGTTAATGGTGTCATTCAAAAGTTTTTATTAAAAAAACTGTATTATGAATCTTTACATAAAGAACAAAATAATTAAATACAAAATTTAAAATAAACAGTTTAATAATAAAAAATGTAACAAATTTTTAATATAAAAATCAAATAACTATTCACTAACTTTAATATTCCTGAATAGTTTCCTTAGTTATTAGTTATTAACTAGTTATTCCTTAATTATTAGTTATTAACTAGTTATTCTTTAGTTATTAGTTATTAACTACTTATTCCTTAGTTATTAGTTATTATTCCTTTAACCATTAATTCACTAGTCATTTCTGTCGTATCTCTGCTAAAACATATTTTATTTTATGATAGACTCCACAGAGTTAAAAGAAATAAGAAATTTAAATATATTTTAAAGCTACAATGTGTTGTGATATATCATCACTTGTCATACGATGACACTTATAAATAAATAAAAAACTTTAAAATTTTTGTTTGTTATCTCATGTAAACAGAGTACCGTAAAGGAAAACTTCAAAATAGTAAAAGTTATTTCTCGTGATTTCAGTATGTGTATCTTTAAAAAAATTAAACTTTTGTTCAAAACCTTGAAATACCATTAAATATATGACAAAATTATTAATAACAGAAAGAACTAAAATCTTTAATAGAATGTTTATAGTGTTGTTATGTACCTCCGTGGAAAATAAGAACTAAAAAATAAAAGAAAACTTTAAAATATTTATTTATTTCTTATCACTTGTAAAGACAGTACTGTAAAGAGAAACTTCTAATTAGGAAAAGTTATTTCTCGTGATTTCAGCCGATGTATCTGTCAAAAAATTAAACTCATGTGCAAAAACTTGAAATACCATTAAATGTATGACAAAATTATTAATAACAGAAAGAACTAAAAACTTAAATTGAATATTTATAGTGTTGTCATGTACCTTCGTTGAAAATAAGAACTAAAAAATAAAAGAAAACTTTAAGATATTTATTTGTTATTACATGAAAACACAGTACTGTAAGGAGAAACTTCAAAATAGGAAAAGTTATTTCTCGTGATTTCAGTCGATGTACGTACCCCAAACTGAACTTACATGCAAAAACTCAAAATACAACTAAATGTATGACAAAATTATTAATAACAGAAAGAACTAAAATCTTTAATTGAATATTTATAGTGTTGTCATGTACCTTCGTTGAAAAAAAAACTAAAAAATAAAAGAAAACTTTAAAATATTTATTTATTTCTTATCACTTGTAAAGACAGTACTGTAAAGAGAAACTTCTAATTAGGAAAAGTTATTTCTCGTGATTTCAGTCGATGTATCTGTCAAACAATTGAACTCATGTGCAAAAACTTGAAATACCATTAAATGTATGACAAAATTATTAATAATAGAAAGAACTAAAAACTTTTATTGAATATTTATAGTGTTGTCACGTACCTTCGTTGAAAATAAAAACTAAAAAATAAAAGAAAACTTTAAGATATTTATTTATTATCACATGAAAACACAGTACTGTAAGGAGAAACTTCAAAGTAGGAAAAGTTATTTCTCGTGATTTCAGTCGATGTACGTGCCCCAAACTGAACTTACATGCAAAAACTCAAAATACAACTAAATGTATCACAAAATTATTAATAACAGAAAGAACTAAAATCTTTAATTGAATATTTATATTGTTGTCATGTACCTTCGTAGAAAATAAGAACTAAAAAATAAAAGAAAACTTTAAGATATTTATTTGTTATCACATGAAAACACAGTACTGTAAGGAGAAACATCAAAATAGGAAAAGTTATTTCTCGTGATTTCAGTCGATGTACGTGCCCCAAACTGAACTTAAAAGCAAAAACTCAAAATACAACTAAATGTATGACAAAATTATTAATTACAGAAAGAACTAAAAACTTTAATTGAATGTTTATAGTGTTGTCATGTACCTCCGTGGAAAATAAGAACTAAAAAATAAAAGAAAACTTTAAAATATTTATTTGTTATCACACGTAAACACAGTACTGTAAGGGGAAACTTCAAAATAGGAAAAGTTATTTCTTGTGATTTCAGTAGATCAATCTATCAAAAAATTAAGCTCATGTTGAAAAGTTTGAAATACCTTTAAATGTATGACAAAAATTTAATAACAGAAAGAACCAAAATCTGTAATAGAATGTTTATAGTGTTGTTATGTAACGTCGTTGAAGAAGAGTACTCGTTGAGGAAAAACTAAAAATCTACAAAATATTTTCATATATCCCTAAAAAGATAGATTAGGCATTAATGCATTAATAACGATATTGTGGTTGGCCATAAATTCTGTCACCAAAGTCGTTCCTTAGATTCTATAAACTTTTATATTTATTAATATAATTTATTTTAAGTATTATATTGATTTGTAGAATTATTGATCCGTTGAATATAGCTGAAGCACAGAAAGAAAAAAAGCTGTAAAATTTAAACTTGTATTTATACATAACTGTTTGCTTGACAATGGTGTCTATAAAAAGTGTAAGAGATATTTATTGAGGATTTGGAAAAATTGATAATTTAATAAATTATAAAATTAAATCAACCGTGAAATTAATCTCAATTATAATTTTTATTATGTTACCCAAATCACACATTCAATAATTCTTAATATTTATTCATCTTATAAATAAGGGTATTAATTATCGAATTACCCAAAGGTACATGGTTTTTAGACATTCCTTATTACATAAAGATAGTGCTTCATCTATTCTTAAATTTCATAAATAACAGACGTAAAATACATGAATAAGTAAACGATGTTTATCAGATAATAATGAATTTCCAGGAAGCAGATACTTAAAGCAATAAAAAAAATTTATTATCTCTTAGTATGCCACAAAGAATAAAATATTAAGAAAAATCCAATAAAGTTTACTAAACTGAATCTTATAATTTTACAGATTAAAATAAGGTGTAAACTTGAGCAACTGTGTTAATTTTCACCTTAAATAATTTCGTTGTATCCTCATTTAATTTATAACAATAATAAAGAAATGAAGTACAAAGGAAAGAAATATTTAGAAATGGTAAGACAGAATGGACTAATTAAAAAAATAAATTACCAAACCCATTTTAGTTAATAAAGGAAATGCGTTTCAGTATCGCGTATCCGTATTTTCTGAGTAATATGTTACATCTTCTGATTACAATTTATTTCTATGAATTTCTTTTAGTCTAGAAATATTCAATATTTTAAATGCTAAAAGAAGTGCAGCGCCACATTTTAAAACCTGGTAAATACACATCTGAAGATATAGTCTAAGTATCTTCCAGTTGGCCTATAAAACCACAGATACATTTCTTTATTTCTTTATTAATTTTTATTTAAAAAAAATTTTTTTAATTCGAATGTGATAAGGAAAAATATATTTTCAAATAAAAAATAACAGTAGGCTTTTCATTATAGCTAGAGATTCCGAACTGAAGTCGCATTTTTTAGACCTTTTTTTAAAGAATAAAATAATAATTTCATTAGAAACATAACAAGAAGAATAATATTCATGAGAATAACATGATAATTTCATAAGAATAATTTCATTGTACTTTTAAATTTCAAAGGTGTTCGAGATTATGCTTTAAAAAATTATTCTGTGTAATTAAATTATTCGTAAGCTTAATTATTCAGCTAGAAACTGTTAATCGTAGCTTAGCCAAGGAAGTGGCTAAAATTTTTAAGTTACT
>CM063504.1:169347023-169352023 GCA_032207245.1 Pardosa pseudoannulata | reverse complement strand
TAATTATTTTTCCTCAATTTATTAAAATATCTTATAATTTTTTTAATACAAGCAATATTTCAAAGTATTCGATTCCTCCATTTAGTCTATCTCTTGTTCAGAATTCGATTGCTGGTTACTAGCAAATTCGATTGCAGATTACTAACATTTTCTTTATCCGTTGTATCACCTATGTTTCCATTAGTTGATTCCTCATAGACTTTCAAACCTCACTAATAGTGTTCACTTAATGCTCTGGCCTCAGAGGCCCGACACACATTCATGAGTGTTAAAGGGGCAGAACATTTGTTTTATGATTAAAAAATATTTGCTGTCTTGATGAATTTTTTAAATATCGAGAAGTATCTTGTCTCTATAAATGTCCATAAACTCATTATTCGAGGAAGGGATAAAAAATTACAATATTTCTTTTAATTGTCTGCAAGCTATAGCCAATATTCTAATTTGGTTTCTGATATTTAAAAGTATTTTCTTCATATAATTTTTGTCAGTGATAAAACTATAAATATTGTCCTCTAGACTTTAAACTTTTCCTTTTAATCATGACATCATCAGAACTAGTACATTTTCAAAGTTTTGAATATTTTACTTTTCCATTTATTAAAATACAAATCGTTTTTACACACGGAACGACAGCTATGGTGAATTGAATTATTTGCATTAGATGTAACATTTGAAAAACAATGTATTTTTTCTTAAGATTTCATATTGTTTCTTTGTTTGTGTGGTATCCTATGAACTATCCTTTGTATCTTTCTGATATTTTGTGCATATATTTAATATACCTATATTATGTGTAATATATCATGAAACATATGTTTTAAATTCATCCATTTAGGCTATCTCTTATTCAGAATTCGACTGCTGGTTACTAACATGTTCTTCATCCATTGTTGATATACGTTTCTATTAGTTGAATCCTCATACCTTGAGACTTTCATTAATAGTGTTTACTTAACGATCTATCCTCAGAAACCCAGTGCGCATTCACGAGTGTTAAAGGGGCAGAACATTTCTTTTATAATTCAAAAAATATTTGTTGTTTTGATGAATTTTTAAAAAAGTACCTTCTTACTATAAATGTCCAAAAGCTCATTATTGGAGGAAGGGATAAAAATTTACAATATTTGCTTTAATTGCCTGCAAATTGTATCAAATATTCTAATTTGGTTTCTGATATTAAAAAAATATTTTCTTTCTGTAAGTTTTGTGACCGATAAAACTATAAATATTGTCCACTAGATTTTAAACCTTTCCTTTTAATCATGACATGATCAGAACTGGTAGTTTTTCAAAGTTTTGAGTATTTTGCTTTTCATTTATTAAAATCAAAATATTTTTACAAATGATATGACAGTCGGGATGAACTCAGTTATTTGCATCAGATGTGAGATTTGAAAGCCAATGTGTTTTTTCTTCAGATTTTGTGTGTTTTGTTTGTTTGTGCGGTAACCTGTAAATTATCTCTTATATATTTCTGATATTTAGAACATATATTTAATATACCTATATTCTAATTTGTATATTATGTGTTATATATAAAGTTTCAATTTTCAATTTGATAAAATTAAATTATTTTCTTATTTTTTAATTACGAATTATTTGCAGATAAATAATTAATGTATTATTTATGTAAAAGTATAGTGTTACGTTTCTGAAACATGAAGTATTGCGAATGTAATCTGGTTTACATGTTTCATTTTTCCCTCCTTATACTGTGGGTAAAAAAAAGCAGAATATTACTTTATCAAATAATGACCATTTTTTAAAATGAATATTTATTGTCTGAGTATATGTAAGTAAGAAAATAACAGTTGAAGGGTAGTTTTTAATACTTTTTTTTAATTGATGGAAAGTTTATTTTCTTACTCTTCGGCTCATCAATAATCCCAACACCCGTTAATCCATATTGGCAATATTTTTCCAAAAAAAACTTTTTGCCATGATGGAACTTAGTAATATAAAATGAAATATTAATCTTTATTGAATGCTTTCACAATAATTTAACTTTACCTACATAGATGCAATATTTTAAATTGATCCTTTGAATATTTCTTTTGAATAAGCCATTTTTTCAGATAAACACGTGAAATTGGCTGTAAGAAATGAATCCTAGGGACATACATCTTATATTAACATTTGATTTTAAAGAGTTAGCATTCCCAAAACTTACTTTTGAGCTAGAGTGTTTGAAAGTGGAAAAAAAAGGAAATCTTAAGATATTATTTGTTAATTGGGATGAAAATTATTGTCAAAATATATTTCAAACGAGGATAGGGGAAATAAATTACTGCTTTAAGAATAATTTTGAAATACTTCAAAAGAAAGCGTACCAAACAAAATTTAAAAGATTAAAGTCACTGAAAAATTTAAACAAATTCGAGTTTTCTGAAATTGTGAGATATAATTCTTTAAATAAAAAGAACAATTAATTTTTTGTTATCTAATATAACGAGTAGGGTCTCTTGACCATTGTCTATATTATTTCTATGAGTTAAATTAAAATGTCATTTCTTATACAAATTTAAACTATATATGACATTATATATATCTCTAAAATATTTCGTCTATTATCCTTAATCATTTCTGCCTTTAAAATTCGTAAATGTCGCTTTGATATTTTCTGTAGCTCACTGCTATGGAAGGTCAAAGTAATGTACAAAGCGTTAATGTATTATTTTAAGATTGAGTTTACTAGACAGTAATACGTAAGATGGGTGACTACTTGAATCATATAGAACGTGATATTACATTCTTTCACTCACATTGAAAGCAAAGTAAAATAAACACGGGGAATAAAATCCTAATATGATTTGTCGAAATGAATTATATAACGCTATTATACCGTCTAGTAATGCTACTCTTCCGACTGGAAAAACTCAATTGGTATAAATCAAAAAACGGTTGTCAGTAAAATATTGTAATTTTGTATTTAGGTCTGTCGATAAATATAGTGTTTCCTCAATATAACGAAAAATTTTAATACAGTGAACTCCGCTTAATGTTATCAATCGCTTATTGTTATCGAAATCACTTGGTCCCGATTTTTTCTATTCATTTGTATGTTAACATTATCGCGTTATGTGATCGTTACATCGGTTAATGAGATCAGATTTCAAAGATCATTTTAACTGGCAAAGTAATATTCACAATATATTCTGAAGGAACCCATTCTTTTCCTTCCCTTCGCTGTTGTTTGAATTTCCTATTATTCTCCTCTTCAAATAAGGAAACTGAGAATGAACAAAGGAGTGGGGTATTACCCGTTCAGAAATACGCACACCCTGCTGGTGGTCAATGGTTGTCAGATAAGCAGAAGGCAACACATTATTATCGGAACTGAGAAGAAGCGTATTCACATTTTGTGCCTTGCTAGCTTACATGCATCTTGTCGATATGGAAGCCAGAATCCGAAATGATTTAACACTAAAACAAAAGATCGAAATTTTAAATCGTTATGAGAGGTTGATTATGATTCCGAATAATTTAGCAATGAGCTTCTTAGAAAAAACTGTAAACAGTCAACAATTTATTAGTTTTTTTAATTATGTAAACAATTAATATGTTTTAAAGGAAAATATGCAGTACATAAATATGGAGTGTTTTTTCATTTTCTTTTGAAATTTAGTACGTCGGACTTAAAGGAGGGTAAATTTATCTAATTTTCCCTATCTTTTATTGTTATCAATCGGCTATTGTTATTGAAATCATGGTGTCCCAAACTGATTACGTTAAGAGAAGTCCACTGTATTTCTATATAAATTATGCTTAGGCTTTGGTGCATAACTCAACAAAGATCTAATGTTATTTTATTAAGATAAAAGATAAAGATTTTAATTTTGTGTTTCAATGATTAAATTCCACATTACGCATTGAAACAATTCATTAAGACCATTAATAATGTTTATTTAATCTGAGTCTGCAGTACAGTTGACAATATATAAAATGTACAACATGAATTCAATTAGTTTTATAGATTTTTCCCAGTTTTATAATTTTTACGGTTTATACTGTAATTTTAATATTTAATCCAATAAGTAAAAACTAATCGTACCATCTTACATGAGTACATAATAAGCCTGTATATGACTGTACAATATGCGATACATCTAAAATCAAGTACTGTTTTAAATCTTGTTAATGCTGATAATTTCATGACATTAGCTAGAAATTTTGAATTCATGCCATTACCTTATTTTGGAAAGTGGTGATATATTTCTTAAGCAAAAAGAAGGAGTTTTTTAAATATTAACGGAAAAATTAATATTTTACTATAATGACTTCTTATTTCCATAATATTAAAATATAAAAACATAATTCTGCCTTGTATAAATCATCCTTTAATAAATGACATTTTCTTAGGATTAACTCTGATAAATTATGCAAACTTGTGTTTAGAGACGAAAACAATGGAACTAGCATATTGCAGTGTCAGTATATATTTGTAATAACATCAACAATCTAATTTTCAAATCCTACTTTAAGTTTTGTATGATTAATTAGCATTATTCAATATCTTGTCTAAAAAAATCAAACATAAACTATCGCCAAGCTTTCATCATTGAAATCAGCATATTATTACTAAAGTTTTAATTTCTGAGGAGAAAGAAATTTAATTAGAGTCTTGCTAATTTGCCCCTTCATAATTTAAGAACTCACAGGTACGAAATAATAAACACTTTTGATATCTGCAATAATAACACTTAATGTCTTCGTAATCACACGGTTCTGTTTTATTTCTAACGATTTTCACAACAGATAATGATCAGCAGTATGAGGGGCAAGAAGAATATGCAAATCATTCGCAAATGTTAGAAGCCATTATTTCGAAATCAGGATGGGAATTTTTAATGAGTTGCGCATTTTTCAGAAGGACGAATCATTAAGCGTGACATACATTTTGAATTTGGCCACACAAGAGGATTTAAAAAAAGAAGAATCGTTTAATGAGAACATTTTAATTAGAAATTAAAATAAAGCCATCATGGTCTACTGCGAAA
>CM063504.1:169314523-169339523 GCA_032207245.1 Pardosa pseudoannulata | reverse complement strand
ATTTAGTACATTTTCTTGAAAAAATTAGATGATTGAACTGGTGAAAAACATCTATTAACATAATTTCTAAAAATATAAGTTTAAAAGTTGAATATGTTTCATACTATAAATTAGAAGTCTAATGTTTTTCACACATACTAGATTATAAGATCATAAAATCCAATAAAAAATTTGAGCATGCATCATGAAACTGTTTTAATTAAACTTCTTTTTTTTTCAATAAGGAAAATTATCACGCACATTAAGAGTTAATTAGGTCTATCAATTTTCCGACCTTAAAAACGGCCAAATATTAAAAACTTACAAAAATACTAAATTGACTAACATTAATCTTACTTTATGCGTTTTGAGGACACTGATACATCCAATTTCTTACTTTTTTGCATTAAAAAAAAACTTCAATTATTAACCATTTGCATTCTGAAGGCATTTCTACGAAAATAGAATAAGTTTATGAATTACATTTTACATATAAAAATTGATTTAAAATGATGCAATTTTAAAGAATTAGTTGAACATTGCAATTTGTTTTTAAAATTCCATTTAAAAAATAATTTGCTTTAGTTAAATGCGAAGGAAAAGTTAATGTCACTCGCAATTAAAATAGTGCATATTAGTACAGTATTTTTAGTAAATACTTTTAAATTTAATGTAGTGAATGAAAGAAATGAAAAATATATACAGTGTTTGTAAAGTAAATTTACTCTTTCAGTTATGTGCTATACTTAAAGAAAAGCAATTTATTTATGTATTGAAATATGTCGACGTAATTGTTATTATTTTTTATTATTTAATAGTTCTAATTTGTTAAAATTTTTAAATGTTTATTTTTGAATATTTTCCGAGGATATTTTCGCTGTAAAAGTTAAAAGTTTTTTTTGTAATTGAAAGACATATCATTAAAGAACTTAATTATAAATTGTTTTTTGTGTAAGGCTTTTATGTAATCTGGAATTAAATTTGTTTATTTTCCTTAATAATACTATTTAATTAATTGTATTGAAAATTGGATGATTAGATACTTTAATAGCTTTCCCATGATTTTAGATAGTGGTAGCCTCAATGAAATGCTATCAGCATTTAACGGTATTTTTCTAAAAAACTTCAAATTAAAAAATGTTTCATTAAGTATTTTAAGTAATTGTTTTACACACCTAAAAAGTTTAAGCAGTTTGTTCTTTTAGGAATTAGCGCTACTAAATTCCAACCAACCTAAAAAGTATAAATTTTACTACAGAAAAATTAATATTTTTATAAATAGTTTAAATTGTTTTACAAACAATTGTTTTGAAAATGTACCTCTGGTTTCGACAATATATTTTTTGAATAACAAATACCAATTTTATTTCTGTAATAATCATGTGCAATTAAAGAAACTATGAATGAAACTTTGATACACAAATGAAATTTTGTACTTCTATTAAATACGGATCCTCTGTAAAAATTGTGTTAAAGAAAGTTTTGTTTGATAGGAATAATTTTGAAAACTATGTTTTAAAGTTTATTGTGCAAATGGCATCAGTTTAAACTACCCCGTAAATCTTTAACATAGTCTTTAACATCTTTAGAAAGAGTTTAAAATAACTATATAATAATAATAAGTGAATAATGATTTTGCGTTTTTATTCATTTTTAAATATGCTTTATTCTATGCATGTAGTGCGTTGAAGACATAAAGATGATCTAGCAAGAAATTTTATTATTTGTCATCATCCGTCATCGAAATTCCTCTATAGTTTTATATTTATTTATATGAATCATATAAATTTATTTACTTCTGATCTAGTATTTATAAAACCTTATGCGAATATTAAAAGCTATCACAATAATCTAACAGCATAAAATTATTTCTTTTTTGAAAATGAGTACAGCTTTCGATTTCGCATTCACAACAACACCAATTCTTAAGTTATACTTTTACATTTCTACGTTTTGAAGAATTTTATCTGATAAGCAAAAAATCCTAAAAATCTCTATTTACTTTCTCATCTTACTTACCTCCTTACTTCAAACCTTATATAAAAAGTAATACTTTAAGATATTCGATCTCTAGCATCAAAATCCAGGAACTATAAATTTATAAACATGAATTTTCTTGTACACTTTCAGGAACATTTTCACTTATTTAGAGAAAAGAGGTATGGATTTTTATTAATTCATTGATAACAACTCCAAATAAAAGTATACCATATTTACAGTATAATATTTTAGATAATTTATACCTATTTTTCTCTTAGTCGTAAAAAAACTTTGTAAATTTTTTCAGTTGTCCTTATATAATTTTGTTAAATAAATTTTAAAAAGAAATAGAATAATATTAAATTTTCATAGTTTTTTAAGTTAAAATAATCCAAATAACAATCTATGTCCCAAATGTAAAAATAAAATATTTCTGTCCATTTCTGGAAAATCACTAAGGAAAAATGGTAGCTCAGAAATTTTCATTGGAATGTCAATGACGTATTAAAACAGTACAAAAGCTGCTTTTAATTCATAACCCATGCTCAGTGGCCTGATGTTGATCCGTTGTGACCATAAGCCAGCTTTTGCCCTTTTAGTCTACGCGAGGTTTCTGTCCTCACCAAGCTCGTCTTAGGACAGATGCGTTAGCTTTTGACAGATGTACCCCTTCAGTCAGACTCCCAACCTGACACTGTCCTCGGAGATGATCGCTGGTCCTCCGATTTAGAGGTCAGACTTGGAGCTAGAAACATGGTCTGACGAAGGACCGCTCTCCACCTCACCGAGTCAGTAAAGACACGATGAAAGTAGTGGTATTTCAGTTGTGAACATAACTCTTTACGTTTAAGATGCAACAATCTGTTGAGTTACTCTACGCTATAAAGTTTTACGTTAAAATAAATAAAAGTAGTAATAAAACATTGTAAATGGTTAAGAAAGTTTGCAAAGGCAAGTTGTGTCACAATCTCAAATCTACAAGAGAGACATTGAGTTTAGGGACAACCAATATAACATTTTTTGATGCACTCCAAGGTGACCAAAGATCCGGAATCTTACAAATGAGATCGAACAATACTACAGTCACTACCAGCAACGCTGGTTTCTTTATATTGCTTCCCAAGCATATTTTTAAGACTATTAACTGTAATATTTTTGTAAGTACTACTATTTATTTTATGTAATATATCCCTCATTACTTTTGTGACGGATCTTTTATCTAAATTTAAACTGAATACGCTTTTTTACTAAGATTTTACTTTTATTACTTTTTTACTATACTTTTGTTCTCAATTAACCCAATCGGTTTATATTTTTCATATATCAAATAAACAGATAGGAGATAGTAAAAATCTTTAAATCCTTAAAAACCTTAAATCATCGTAAAATTTACTTATTTATTTATTTATTATATAAGGCATTGCTCTATCCGAAATATGAAGTAAATTAGAAAGATTGTAAACAGAAAATATTTATTTGTATTATTTAATACAATATTGATAAGCATTCTATTACATTTTATTATTTTTTCCAAAGACGTAAATCGTAAAATCTTTCAATGAATTGAAAACTATAAAGAAAATACCTAAATATTGATATAATCCAAATATTATAACTAAGTAATATCTGTTTTATTAATTTCCACTTAATCAAAAGATGTTTATGTAGTATTACATTTTTTGTAATAAATATCAAGCTTTTCCTTATGAATACAACATATGCATGTTACATATTCTATAAAATAAACATAAAAGCTTAGGAACTAAGCTGATTTTTATAAAACTATAACTGAATTAATTTAATACAGTGTACTTATAAAATAAAAGAATATAAATAAAATTTATTGATACGTTGTTTTGTTAGAAGTTAAGATGCATAGGAGCTTTAAATTAGATCTTAAATTATATCGATACATGACTGCTTAATGAATATCAGATCCTTCAATATTGTCATACCTCAGATATATTCATTTTGAGAATTTTAAAACATTTATATTAATTTGATGGTTTTATATTATTCCCTTTGAACAAATTATGTTCAGAATGTATGTTTTCGTTTCAACAAAGCATTCTTACATTTCATAGTCAAATAATAAAAAAATTAAAAATTCTTATTATTGCTGATTCTTTAATAATGAATCCTCATTTTTTAAAGTTAAATTATGAATTCTAACCAGAAATGGATTATGTCCTTTTTATATCCACAAACAGTTGATATGCATGACATACATGTTTGTTTTGCGAAAATCTCCTTCCAACTTTATTTTTTCATTTCTATATCTTCTATATTTCCTCTCCGGTATTATTTCGGAATTCTATTGTGTTTTTATCGGCAAAAAGGGAGGTTTTGGATCAGAGCTTTCCTGTTCAATTTAGTTTTATGCTCTTCAAGTATTCCTAAACTTGATCCCATGCTTACTTTTGAACTTTTATTCTGGTCTGCTCAGGATATTTTATCCATTTGTTCACTATTTTTTTCCTTCGTATCATATTATACATCTATAAAATATTGAAGCAGTTGTGTGATATTTAAGAAATAAATTTAATATACACTATTTTAAGATACAGATACATGCACATATGTATATATGTGTGTGTGACATATTGAAAATTACCCTAATTAGTAACTAAGATCTCTAAGCAAATTTCTTCAATTTTTATTTCACATTGCATTGGGAAAAGATCATTATGCCACACATAGCAATCACTACCGTTTCTCGGAAATAAAATTACTATTTTCCTATTCTTAAATATTCAATGTAAATTATAATGATATTAGTGATGCATTCTTATTTTACATATTAAATTATTAAACAATTCTATTTAAATGTATTATAATAAAAACTAATACAGTAGAACCTCAATTATCCGAGCTAATTGGGACAGCTAATACCTCAGATATCGGAAATCTCGGTTAATAGAAACCATGTATAAAAACCTTCCCTGCATTTTTTCTTCCGAATGCAAAGGAGCATTGTCTATCAGCAAAACTGCAAAGGTGGGAGATTTAGCTGTGCTAAATGTTTCTTTACATGCGGTACAAAGTCATCATAGAACCATTTTTCAAAAATTTCGGAATCCATCAAAGCAGACCTCTGATTTGTATATTTCTTAGGCAAGGAATTCCAATTAATATTTTTAAATGCTCTAAGCTTCTTTGATTTACCGATGATAAGCATGGCCAATTTATCAGTTCCATTTGCCTTTGAGCAAACTAGAAGGGACACTTTGCTCTTCTTGTAACCCGGGGTACTAGTTTCTTTAGATGCCAAAGTTTTCGATGGCATGATTCTGTAAAACAGGGTAGTTTAATCGGGTGTGAGTGTCCAATAACATATTGCACCTGGTATTCAATAGGGTCACAACACCACTGTTAACAAAGTATTCATGGATGTTGTCTTCTCAGGGTGTAATATTTCTTGGAAGTTGCGTGCTTTTGTGGGGAAGTGTCTGTAACACGGACAACGAACTAAAATGTGCGTAATTTTTTCAAAGCTCCTTTTGGAAAGGAGAAACAAAAATTAGATTATTGACTTGGTTACAGAAACCTCAGTTAATCGAGGTTCTACTGTACAAAAATTAATGTAATTTTTTTCATAATCTTTAAATGTACAATAAATCAAAAGTTGTTTTTTATTTCTGAGAATTTTTTTTGCAAAATTTCAGGAAATTAACACTCTCTGAAAGGACATGTTTATTTATTACTCCATTTCAACATCACTTCCGTTTCTCGGAAGTAAAATTACTACTTTCCTATTCTTAAATATATCAATGTAAATTATAATGAGATATTAGTGATGTATTCTTATTTTCCATATTTAAATACTAAAAATTTCAATTTTAAAAAATTTCAATGTATGTGGGAGATTTATTCCCACTGTAGAAAAGATGCGAAGGCACAATTAAAATAAACTTATTTAATTAAACTAATTACACATTATATACAAAATTGATATCTATGGTGAATTAAAATAAAACTGGACATCAGTGTCAGTCTGGTGTCCAGTGGCACAACATCAGCGCCCGTCTTCTAGGTCAAAAATCGATCAGCAAGATGTGCCGTCTGCACACGTTGCCGTCTAACTCACGTCTATCGAAAATAAACAAAAAAAATTATTTTCTTGCTTGCAGTCTCCATAGGGTTGAGTTGTTCTTTACTTCTACATATGTAATAATTAAAACTGAAACAAAAATTAATGAAATGTTTTTCATAATCTTAAGATGTAAAATGATTCAAAAGTTGTTATTTTTTCCTGAGAAAACTTTTTTTTTGGAAATTAATACTCTCTAAAAGGCCATGTTTACTTATTACTCCATGTCATATTTAGAAAGAAATCTAGAGGTCTCATTTATGTATTACTTTGCAAAACGTCTGCATTTAAGAACTCTTCGCTTCTTTTAAAATATCCGCCTTAATATAAAGCGATACTACTTCCTAAAATTTCCAAAGATGTTATTTTTTTAAATGGGCGCTGTAACACTAAAAAATGTAATAACTCTTTGTTATTCTTGTTAAAAGTAATATTAAATCGCAATCGATGATGCTTGTAACGCACATAAGCAAATGTTTTTCTGATATTAGTTTTATCGTATCTCTGTTAAAACATATTTCCATGGCTTAAGAATTTATAATATGTTTTTCAAAGAGAGTATGGGGAGTTATTAACTTTCAAATTCACAATTTTAAATTAAGAAGTACTTTTTTAGACCAAAAAAATTGTAAAGCACAAAAAAATCTTATTTTCTTTCTACTTTCGATTCATTTTTTAATTTTAAGCAAACACTTAAAAAATATTGATATGTTGGAGAAAAAAAATAATTTTTTTTACATACAGCGCAAACACCCACCTTTATGTGTGTTTGTGTTTGTATGATATTTTTTTCTTACAATTACGAATATATACATATACATATATATATATATATATATATATATATATATATATATATATATATATATATATTATATATAATATATATATATATATATATATATATATATATATATATATATATAATATATATATATATATTTATATATATATATATATTATATATATATATATATATATATATATATATATATATATATATATATATATATATATATATATGTATATATATATATATATATATATATATATATATATATATATACTATATATATATATATATATATATATATATATATATATATATATATATATATATATATGTATATATATATATATATGTATATATATATATATATATATATATATATATATATATATATATATATATATATATATATGTGTGTGTGTGTGTGTGTGTGTATGTATATTGAAATAATCAGTTTTTCCTTTATTTTTAGGTTTTTATAAACCATATTTCAGGGCTAAAATTGTTTATACGCATATAAAGTTTTAACTGTTTAGAATTATAAATGGAATATATTTATATTTATATATTATTTCCATATTTTACATTTATGAAATTTACACTATGGAAATTTTATTTATACTTGTATATTCGTATAGTAAAAATACGACACTGATTTACTGAAATGCCTTTAAATAAGTACACATTTTTTAACGTAATTAATACTAAATGTGAAAAATATTGTTGCAAAAGGGTAGTGAATAATTCAATAAACTAAAATAAATGCATTTATATTAATGCTTCATATATTCGAAGTTTAAATAATGGAAATGTAAAATGTTTATTTTCCTAGTATATTTTTCAAACATAGTTCAAATATTTACTGTTAACAGATATTTATTTCTGTACTGAATTTAAATTATTATATCGTATAACAAAAAGTAATTATAGATCAAAAATTTTAAGATATATTAGTAACTGCATAGGAACTACGAGAACAAAGGCATTACTTTTATATACATAGAGTTTATTTAGCGTCTCTAAGTAGTGTATAAGGAATCCGATGAATCTTTCAGGCGAGAGACATAGAGTTTAAATAAATATTGCTCACGTGTTTCTAAGTTTGTACAAGTAAATTACCCCTCTACAATACATCTATTAGTTAAATACTTAAATGTATTTTTTTTCATTATATATACAATATGAATCCAAGCTATAACACACATAAAGTATTGTTATGCTAAGAATGCTGTAAATATTTAATTTGTATTGTATATCGCCAAATGGGCGAGATTTGGCTTCTTGGCGAAGTTTTGGGAGACTCAATTTTGACGCCAAATTTGGCGATATATCGCCAAATTTGTCGACTTGTCTACATTTGTTGCCGACCCCCTGTCTCTAGATTTTACTAGAGGCTTGTGGAAATTTCCAGAAACCTGAAAGCTATACAAAGGGGCCGTGAGTGCTCAAAGAAGGTCAGTTCACGCTCTGGTCTGGTGAAAGTAGGACCTGTGTTAATGCTCTCCGTATTGTTCTGAAAAAGTTCACCAAAAGGCTGAGAAATTTTATCGCCATCCTTTGTAATTCTGATGCATTTGGCGTGTTAACAAATTGTTATTGTCTTTGTCTTAGCCAAAGTCTATTCAATCAACGAACTTTATCCGAGAATTTCGCAACAGTTATAAATGATATAGTACTCACAGAGAAACTTCCTGGATTTTCCATTAAAGGAGAAATATAGTGTCAGTTAATAGCCACTCGAAATAAACGTAACTATAATTTTCCTGTATATCTAATTCTAGTTAGATGTAACGGCTGTATGACTAGTAAACAGGGGATATTTTAAGATTTACATGAAAAAGCTGTCATACTGGGTACCATGACATTCTAGTATGGAACCAATTGAAGCGATGTTGCTGTAAATTTGATCAAGAAACGCCGACAGGAGAATATAAAATTATAAATGAAGATAAGATACTTCAATTCGAAATTTAATTTATTAACAATCGCCAAAGCATAATGGCGAAGGGTCATGAGTATTGCCCTCGGATTTTATCTCTAGGTGGAACTAATTTGTGTTCCTCAAAATAGGCGTCTTTGGACAAGCGTATGGCAAAAATGATTGAGAACTGCTGATTTAACCACTGATCATCATATAGTAATAGAGGAGATATAAAACTTTTCATAAATATATTCAATTTTCTTATATTAAAATCCTTATAATCAGTTTGATTAGGATACTTTAAATTTGTAAATATGTAATAAATTTTTTCAAGTTTTCAAGAAAAATTAAACTGTTATACAAGGAATTTTTAATTTCCATAGTTATATTATACTTTAAACGAATTTTTTTTTATCATTATTTCATAAATTCAGCTAAATCTAATAAGATTTCCATCTATCCTTTTTCTGTCTTTTCGTTAAATTTTTTTCGGAAGTTATTTAATTATTTATTATAAAAAATTTCAAAGAAAATATATTTATTTATATCATAGTTAAAACATAAGGTGAAAGAAAATATAAATATTATAAAAATACAAATTAATAGTTTATTAGGAACGACTTTAAGTGATTAAATAAAATAAAATATAGTTGGAATATATCTAACTTTCTAAATTTCTTTCTCTGTTTATGCATCTTAATTTTATTTAAATTTTCAGATATAAATATATATATATATATATATATATATATATCTCTATATATTATATATATATAGATATATATATATATAATATATAGATATATATGGAAGATTTTGATGCTATGAAAAATATATATAAGATTTATTTAATATTAGTATATATATATATATATATATATATATATATATATATATATGTATATATATATATATAGATATATATATATATATATATATATATATATATATATATATATATATATTTATATATATATATATATATATATATATATATATATATATATATATATATATTATATATATATATATATATATATATATATATATATATATATATATATATATATATATATATATATATATATATATTATATATATGTATATACAATAATATTAATAATAATTTATATATATATATATGAGTAGATATATAATATTAAAATTAATCTATGATATTTAATCAAGTAAAAGGTATTCTATATTTACTTTAGTAGAACATATTTCCAATTTATATTATTAACTGAATATATGAAGATGAAAAACTTGAATTGTAGCATTTTCTTTCATTTGACACTTAAAGTTTTAACATTGTTCTGCAGATTATGTGGATAAGTTATTATTAGTTCACATTGATTATAAAATCTTTAAAGTCCCACTCAATTTAATAAAATAATTAGAAAAAGTTAAAGAAATATTCATTACGGGGAAAATATATTTTAAATATTTTTGTTATTAACTTTTATATTATTAAATTCCAACGGATTTACTTTCTAGGATTATTTTCAGTACAAAATTGATTTTTATTTAATAGTAAGTGTTTATAAAATAAATAATTTCCTCGTTTATTAATATTTACAGGTTTATTATGTATATATTTCATAAAATATAATGCTTAGTGAATAGAACAATAAAAAAAGGAACCAATAGTAAATACTCTAGAAAACTTTGCATACCAAATGGTCAAATTCTCAAGGTAGGGGAATCTGTCATAAACTGCTGATTCGTCCGTTATACATATCATTGAATTTTATGATAAATGAATTTCCGAGACATTTCAAGTACCCTGTCTGAGCTTCAACATTTCTGACATTCACGAGTTTACGTCGATAATTCAGCCATCTGTTTCTACTCAGGGCCGGAAAGCTTAAAATATGCTGAGGTACTGGAAGAGAATTAATGTTCCTAATATTTAAATCTGTTACAAAGCCAAAGACATGTATAAGGGAATGAGTAAGGTAAGGCCTTTGAACCGATGTTTAGCTAAATGTCTTTAATCCTTTATTAGACTTACTATAGAATAAACTAGCTTCGTAAAGTACTTTTTTACAATACATGTTCTGCGAAACATTCTTATATATCTATGGGAATAAATCAACCCCTTTTAATATTTTCTAGCAGAATCATAAATTAATTAACAATTGAAACATATAATGTGTGTAAACCTATACATATATATTTACACACACACACACACATATATATATATATATATATAATATATATATATATATATATATATATATATATATATATATATATATATATATATATATATATATATATATATATATATATATATATATATATATATATATATATATATATATATATATATATATATATATATATATATATATATATATTATATATATATATATATATATATATATATATATATATATATATATATATATATATATATATATATATATATATATACATATATATATTATATATATATATATATATACATATGTATATATATATATATATATATATATATATATATATATATATATATATATATATTATATATATATATATATATATATATATATATATATATATATATATATATATATATATATATATATATATAATATATATATATATATATATATGTATATATATATATATATATATACATACATACATACACTGTCTACCAATAAGTATTTGGACACCTATGCAAATAACGATATCTGCGGTCCTGAGGTACGTCACGGCCTCCACCGGTATACACCGTGTAGAAAACAGCATCGGCATTATCCGCATACAAGATGCCACGCAGGTCGGAGCTCTCTGATTTCTAGAAAGGTATAATTATCGGGTATCACAAATGTGGCCTATACTTAAGGGACATATCTAGAGCCGTGAAGTACCCAAAATAGACAGTAGCCTATGTGATTGTGAAGTGGAAGGTCAGCAGAGATTGTCGAAAAGTGCCCGAGTTGTCACACCAACGAAATTGGGAGATAGAGACCGACCAGTGATGTTGAGAGAAATTCGGAAGAACCGCACCCAACCGATGTCCCTCATCCGCGAGAAGTCTCAACATGATCCGGGAGTATTGTTTCAATAAATACCATCCGTAAGGAAGCACATCTGCTTGGTTTTCATGGTTGTGCTGATGTCCATAAGCCTTTGATCACAAAGTCCAATCTCGCTGCTCGGTTAATGTGGTGCAAAGCACATCGAAATTGGACCATAGATCAGTGGAAATGGGTTCTTTATAGCGAAGAATTAAGGTTCACCCTTAATTCATCGGCAGGATCGATTCGGATGGCAGGGTCTGGGTCGTGCATCTGCCTCGAGAACGTCTCCTGCCCGAAAGCATTGTACAAACTGTTAAGTTCGGCGGAGGAGCAGGGTCAACTTTTATGACAAAATACAAATCGTTATTTTTAAAACAAAATTAGCTTATAAAATGATAATGGGACATAATATACGCAGTATGCTATCCAAATCAAATATTCTTCTATAAAATGTGAAATGTTAAATGAAGCACTTTTTAAATCATGTTTAATACATTCTCGTCAAGGTTTTATTCATGCATATTTATAGAAATGTTTTCCGTTCAAATGATCTTATATATATTTATATAATTCATAATAATAATTATTTGTTTAATGTTTTATTTAATGAATGAATCTTAAAATAATTTTTCTTTATAGGTAAGTGCCTTAAATAAAAATATTTAGAAGTTTTCAAAATGAATATTTTGGTAAGTTAAATTATGCTTTTACATTGAAATAACATTTTCTATTACATATATATTATCTTTAAAAATAGCTAAATATGCAGGATGAAAAATGTCCATTATAATGCAACAAAATCTCATAGGTATATATTAAAGTATATGTTATTTTTATAGTAAAAGATTGTAATCATAAACTTGGCCTACAACGATGCTACTTAATAAAAATATGTTTGTAAAACTCATAAAATGTAAAAAATTTAATTCACCCTGGAATCTTAATAGTTCACCTTATACTAAACAAAATAAAGTCTTATCACAAAGGTTTAAAAAAATACACATCTAACTTTTCAAATTATATTGTACATTTACAGAGTATACATTTTAGCATACTATTTTAATAATGCACCAAAGGAATAAAAATGTAATGATTTGGAAGAAAATGCAGTTCACATAAAAACCTGTCTATAATTGTTTTTATTCTTTTAGAATAAAAAGTTAATTTTCTGCAAAATCTTTTTATATAATATATTTTTGTAAATTGATTTATCGTAATTTCATCCAGAGTTCATGTATTAAATCTTTTTTGTGATTGCTAATACTATTTAATAATTTTTTATAACATGCTAATTTTTATTCTATTCTAATGCTTTGATAGTCAATGAAATATTTAATAATTTCATTGTTAATAAAATGAAAATAATTTCAATTTTTTTGGGATTTTCAGAAAAGAGAAAATTTTTTACACTTAGTTCCATTTTTATCCCCTTTTCCTGGAAGAAAATTGGAATTTCATTTTCTGTAAAATTAGAATAATTAAATAAATAACTTTTAAGTTGGTTATTGAAAAAAGGGGATTAAAGCTATGCTGGGTAATTACCCAGCATAGTTTCAATTGTTCATTTAAAAATTCACAAATATAACTGCAGTAAATAAAATTATTCCATCATACAAATGCAAATAAATCAAATCTCGATAATAAATAAAGGAATTTATAAGAGTGAAAGAACTTTTAAGGCTATGATTATCAACTTAGTTTAATTGACCAACTGGAGCCAATTCCGATCTGCAAGGAGATTCATGACAACAAAGTAAAACAATATAAGTTGCAATATGGTTCCAAAATAGTGCAACCCAACCAGACAGTCGTCACCAAGTGAGAATGTAATAACCTATCTAAAATAGTACCTTTATACATAGTTAAATAGTACCTTCTTACATTAATAAATATGCATATGTATGACATATGCTTTATGTAAAATAGAAATAAAAACATTTTTACTCGTGTACAAACTTGTTCACGTTCAACAGTATGAGGCATTCAAATTTTTCAGCATGTCTTTTAAAAGATATGAGCCTTTAACCTTTATAAGCCATAACCTTTTAGGACGATAAATTTCTTGAATAATTTTCTTATTTTGTGTAGATAGATTTCCTGAATAATTTTCTTATTTTGTGTAGATCCCTAAAATCATAACACTAATATTGTTATGGATTTATGAACTTTAAATATGTTCTTGACAATTTACAGGAATATATTTATATTAAAATATACATTAAGATTATGTAGCAGAAATATGTGATTAGTCCATTCGTCTTGCGCTCACAGCACTTGTAACTCGTTATGATTGTATACTTTCGCAGAAGATATTTATAGACAGCTTTCCAATGCTCATTCCACCCATTAAGTTATTTTTTCTGCATTTTTGAATTGTACAAGGAAATTATAAAATTCGTATTTTGTAAATATTTAATTAATAAAAACTAAATTCCTGAAACTGCTCAACATATTGGATTTTTCCCACTAATTAAAATCCTTGTCAAAATATATCTCTGTAAGCTGTCAAGAACATATCTAAGTTTCATAAATCCATAACAATATCATTGTTAAGGTGACAGAGATCTACACAAAATGAGAAATTAAGGCAAGAAATCTATCGTCTTAAAACTTTTAGGAACCTATGGTTTAAGGGACATCATATCTTTTAAAAGACATGCTCAACAATTTTAATACCGCATACTTTTGATCTTGAACAAGTTTTTACACGAGTAAAAATACTTTTATTTTTTTACATTAAGCATACACGAATTAATTATTTACCAACACAGGTAATAATCTAAACAGAGTTATCATACCTTTAAAATCAATTCAATGAAAGTCTCTAATTTTAAAGTAAAGTAATGCATCTTCACTTTACCTTACAATATAGTTCCAACAATATAATACTGATTTTTTGTAATCTTTAACAGCAAGTATTAAGCTGCTGGATTTTTAAAATAAAGTTTTTATTTATGATTTTTCAAAACAGATGTAGTCTCTAAACAGAGGCTTTCTTAGACGTTCTCAGACCTTTAAAATCCATTCGAGGAAAGTTTCTAAAGTGTAAAGCAATGAGCATTTATTTGCCCGTACAAAATAGTTATGTAGTAATGCATATATATATGTCAGCTCTAAAAAAGGGGTAGTTGGAAATTATGTGAGTTATAAACGATTTTAAAAAGGGAACTCTTTAAAAAATAAAATAAATGAAAAAGACCCAAGCTTGCGTAAGTCTTTTTCATTTATTTTATTAGCCACGATTCCATACCTTTTTTATAGTAATCAAGTGGAAAGATATTTGAAGTATTTTATGATTAAGCGAACCGATATGAGTCAGTTAGAGCTTGGACATGAAGCTGTCAACACCTTATTATTTATACACCTTAATATTTATATACTACTCTGATATAGTTTTCAGACTAGTATATAAATACAAATATAATTTATATACTAGTCTGTTAGAGTGTATACAAGTAGGCCTTATATGACATGTAACATTCTTTATATTTTTATGATTATTTATTCCTATATATCTCAGAGAAATAATACTTTAAAAGTACTCACACTTAAAAGACTCTTTTATTATACATATTAATACACTAGTATAATTATATTAAAAATTACATTCCAATAAACTCTTAAATGTTTTCTTTTCATCTCAAATGCAAGAGAATGCTAATTTTTTAAAAAGAAAAAAAATACCTGACATAACAAACGCGTCAGTAATGTATTATGTATTGTATTCTTAAAATTAATAATCAAGTATATTCCAGACAGAATTGTATAATTCAGTAGACGAACACCTGTACTTATCTCAGACGGTAAAATTATTAGTTATTTGTTTCAAGGTAGTTAAAACGTTATTTACACTCCCCTATAATTTCAGCGCGCATGCTTAATTTATTTTCATAATTCATCTGGTGTAATGACTTAATATATCGATATATATTCATGCCCATATTGATAACCTGTTTCTTTCTTGTTTAATTAAGTCAGAATTTTTGCTTGATTTTTCAATACTTTTTTAGCTAATGATTAAGGGATCTGGTTCTTTAATGACGCTGCTGTGTATGCCTGCAAATTACTTGATATATTTTAAGTAAGCTTTAACAGTATATTCTACATTAAAATATTTATCTGTGATAAAAAGTTTCACCTATGTCAGTATGATATCAAAATCTATATTATCGTTCACATATAATCATAATTTTTTAATCTACATCTTAAGTAATCTACATTTAAGTAAGCTTTAAGAGTATATTCTACATTAAAATATTTATCTGTGATAAAAAGTTTCACCTATGTCAGTATGATATCAAAATCTATATTATCGTTCACATATAATCATAATTTTTTAATCTACATCTTAAGTAATCTACATTTAAGTAAGCTTTAAGAGTATATTCTACTTTAAAATATTTATCTGTGATAAAAAGTTTTACCTATGTCAGTATGATATCAAAATCTATATTATCATTGACATATAACCATAATTTTTTATCGTTCACATATAATCATAATTTTTTAATCTACATCTTAAGTAATCTACATTTAAGTAAGCTTTAATAGTATATTCCACTTTAAAATATTTATCTGTGATAAAAAGTTTTACCTATGTCAGTATGATATCAAAATCTATATTATCATTGACATATAACCATAATTTTTTAATCTACATCTTTTAAATTAGTTAATAGACCAAAATAGTTTATTGAAGTGACGATATCATGTATTATATTTTTACCTAGATAATAATTACCATTATAATTAAAATAGTATTTAATCCCCTATATAATAATAATCTAAGTTGTCTGTCCATCTGTCCATCTGTCCATCTGTCCGCGAATTTATGAAGCGGTTGTACCTCGAAATGATAGAGACATCCATATTGTATTTTTGATGACTTAGGGTTAGCAAAATTTAAAGCAAGTTCGAAAACGTTCCAAATCCACCCTTCACCGCACCCCACCCCGTTTTTGAGTGCTTAACGAGATTATGTCAAGAGATTATTGTCCCGGTTAAGAGAAGAACATTAAATTTATCAATTTATCACATAATAAATAGGTAAAAGTAACATTTTTTTCTAACATTATAACGTTATTGCTTTAACCATCTCCTTTAATCATATTCTTATTTATTCTTATTTTTAATTATTTAAATATCGCCATCCTTATTATCATTCGTTTCTTCATTGAACTTACATATTACGCAAATAATTTTCTTTTATATTTATATTACATATTAGATTAGGTTCATATGTGCTAATTTTAAATTTAATCATCGCTTATTTTTTGTTGCAATGAAAATTTTATCACCGGTAGTAACAACAAATTCTTTTTAAAAAATCTAGGAGTCTCTTTCACGGTCTAATAAATATCTAGCATTTAAGTTAAATATCTTTGAAAATTAAGAAAGTTGCTCATTTATGTGTTTGTTTTTTATACATAACCACATGATTTGCAATCGATTCGCACAATTTTGGATATTATTCATATATACCGCCAACTAATAACTGTCAATATTAAAATCTCTGTTCTACATCCTATCACGTAATATGACAAAATAGATTAAAGTTGGAAACTAACATGAGGTCAGTAAAGATAAACAAATTATTGAACTTGTAGCAGATAATTCTCAGTTAAAAGAGAAACCATTGTTTTTACCTGAATTATAGGATATTTTACAAAAATAGAAAATTAATAATTTTACTGATCCCGTCATATGTTAGTATTTGAATAAAAACAAATGATAGATAAATTTTGAATAAATTGCTTACTCTTATTGGGAACTATACATGAACATATATAGTTAAGAAAAAAACATATATGCAAAAATAAGTATTCAAACTGTAAAATAATTTAATGGCATTTAATGTATAAACGTCGAGGATGTTTAGAATCAAATTTTTACATTAATTCTTAAGAACACGTAGTTTTTATTCGACAACCGCTGCTTTTCCAGGATGTCATATCCAAGTCAATGTGACATTTTAGTTCTCGATAAAAATCCAGAGGAGCCTGTTTAGTTTTAGAAGTATTCTACTGCTTTTGTACCTCAACAAAGATCTGTTATGAAAATATATTTAGAATGTATATGGTAATTTTGTAATAAAATAACCTTAATAAGATATTTAATGGAATATAAAGAATATACAATGCAATAATAATATAAAAAAATCATGGTTCAGTAACATATTAATATTACCGCATACAAAGTACAGATAGTATTTTAACGTAATTATATATATATATATCTATATCTATATATATATATATATATATATATATATATATATATATATATATATATATATATATATATATATATATATATATATATATATATATATATATATATATATATATATATATATATATATATATATATATATATATATATATATATATATATATATTATATATATATATATATATATATATATATATATATATATATATATATATATATATATATATATATATATATATATATATATATATATATATATATATATATATATATATATATATATATATATATATATATATATATATACATATATATATATATATATATATATATATATATATATATATATATATATATACATATATATATATATATATATATATATATATATATATATATATATATATATATATATATATATATATAATATATATATACATATATATATATATATATATATATATATATATATATATATATATATATATATATATATATACATATATACATATATATATATATATATATATACATATATATATATATATATATATATATATATATATATATATATATATATACATATATATATATATATATATATATATATATATATATATATATATATATATATATATATATATATATATATATATATATATATCCTGCAGATACTGTTTATAGCATTAAATGTATTTTCTGCCTCCAGAGCGTATTATGTAGCTGTTATCCAAATATAAGAAAAGATTGAAAAATATCCTTTTAGTACTATAATAATAATACATAATTCTAGAAAAGTAAAATATCATTCAGAACATTCTGTTATAAAAAATTTACACAATACGCTTGTTTTCTTTTCGTTCTTGGTATAGCTTTCTTAAAATATAAAAATGTTTGAGACTCGTACTTCTTTGTTAATCGCATTCATCTTTCTGTTTCTTCTATAGGAAATATATATTTAAAATATTGCGTAATATTTTGAGAAATCATAATATTCCGTAACTCGGGAACACATTAATTATAATGCGACTGGATTCTCTATTAGTTTGGGAGTATGGTATCCCAAATCATAATGAGATAGGTGAATGAAATTTAGTAACTGGATAGTAAATTGTAACTGTAGATCGGTATACCTGTATCTAACATTTGTTGAAATTGGTTAATTGGAAAATTTATTTTAAAATATTTAGATTTATAATAGATACCCCTTATAGTACCAGATTCAGTGAACATGTTAGATACTTAAAGGATTTTTAATGACCTTTTAAAATATTTCCCCAAATGAAACCAACTCCTGCACAGTTTCTAATACTTTTCGTGAAACTAAAAAGTATATTATTATATAGAATTGCTGTATAATGTATATAAAAGAAATTAAACTGAAT
This sequence comes from Pardosa pseudoannulata, assembly GCA_032207245.1. Classification (NCBI taxonomy): domain Eukaryota; kingdom Metazoa; phylum Arthropoda; class Arachnida; order Araneae; family Lycosidae; genus Pardosa; species Pardosa pseudoannulata. Next base: position 169,320,109 of record CM063504.1, on the reverse strand, counting down.
AAAGCATGCAATCGTTTTAGTTAAGGTTTTCTTTTTATTTAGAACTTTTTATATTTATTTAGGTTTTATATTTATTTAGGTTTTATATGTATTTAGAACTAATATTGAAATGCCAACTACAGTTTGCAATATTAGCCGAAATAGCTCTCGAATGTAGTGTTTAACATAATTAAGCACAAAGCTTAGTGACCACTGTGTGAAAATTATTTTGCTACTATATGGTGAGGATAGATATGGAAGCAATTTGAACTGGGTCAGACTACACACTGCACTTCAGGTATAGATATAAGAGTTTTCATTCCCTTTCATGTTGGAACAATGATGTTCCTTTTAGATTAATATTACTATTCCCAGAGATGTTCTTTGTATCTCAACTAAGACCTTGTTTGTAAATAAGCTTAATTTATATTAGAACATTTGAATATGAGTTTTTTAAACTTATTTACTACAATTTATAATACTATGTTTACTTATTTACACTTAACTACAATTTATAAGTAATGGTCTTAAGTCGGAACAAATAAGAAATCAAAAGAAAAACACTTTCGATTTGTTTTCTTGATATCATTTGCATTTATTTTCCCCCTTCAGTATCGCAATTATTCTAAAATATATCTTCATGCTATTCAATGCTTAATTTTTATTTTGGATAAAATTGCGTAAGATCTAGGTCAAGTATTCTCGTGAAAAAGAAAATATGAAAGTGATTTCACTTGGATACATAACCAAATACAATTATGCGTAACTTTAACCTTTTTCAACGGTTTTGCGTCAGAGAAAACTTTGCATACTTTGAAAAAGAACTTTATCGCTCCATCGCAGAGCAGTGTAGGGTATATTTTATAAAGAAGAATGACTCCTGTCTTTTTCTTCGCCTTGCCTCGAGCAAGGTTAGGAGATAAATCCACGCCTATAAAATTTACAACTCTATTCTAATGAGGAAGTTGATGGTACGAAGATTAAAGCGGTACTTACAGCAGATATCAGGAAGTTGCCTTGCAACCTTCAACCCTTTAGAGTGACAACGTAGTCCTTATTAAGCGTTGTTTTGCGCATAAATTTTATGGCATGTGATTTCTTTTTTTTATATTATAAGAACGCGCTTGAATGTGTTACTTTGCTTACTTGAGGAGAGAAATAATTTGCTCTCTTTGATTTACTTACACTAGCAGGATTAGAATTGACAGAGATGAATGAAGAAAGTTGCTTGGTTTCACAGAATGCGTTACCACTCAAGTGATCTCATAATGTAAATTAACTAGAGGAGTATTTTCTACGTGCTCCAAGACTTCAAGGTTAAACTCAATAAAAATTCAAAACTTTTTGTAAATACTTGGATGTAGAAATAGTTACCATAATCTATAAGTAAAAAATAATATTTATAAAGCATCCTATCATGCTACAATATTTTATAATATAATGCTTCTATTGCTCTATTTCTTTTCTTTATATTTAAATTTTGAATGTCTTAAAAATATCCTTGACATGTGCTTTTGTTAATGCACTGCATGAGTACTTTAATATACTTATTTTAGTCAAGTCTTAATACCCGCTCTGTTTTGCAAGACTCTATTTTTCATGGCTTTACGAAGCAGTAGAAATCCAGACATATTTTTAAAAGAAATATAATCCTACTGAAACTCTCTTACTTTTATTGAAATGTATATTTTAACTCTTAAATATATGTTTTCAAACATCTTAACTCAAACAAATATTTTGTCTAGAAAATAAAGACTTTAAATTCTTTAAAAACGTCGTTTACTGAATACATGAATATTTAAAACATAGTTATTTCAAATGTAGAAATGTGATGTTTAGAAATGCGGCACAGGCAAAGTATAGTTTCACAAGTATTCTGTTTGTAAAGCTAATATATATTTCTATATAACTCCTTCTTCTTATCGGATGTTTACCAAGACTTCTGGGATTGTTAATAATGACCAAAACAATCCTAAAATTTAAAAACAAAACTTCCTTTGGTAATCTGCTGCTTATAAAGTAAGATTTTGAGTTTAAAATATTTCAAGCTTAAAGAAATATCCACGAAAAGAAAAACCGAAAATTAAAAAAAATTTCATTAAAAAATTCAAGATGCAATAAACATTTTATTTTACTCTACTTACTTCCATTTAAAAAAAAGAAGTTTTGTAAATGCGAAAAATTGCAGTGTTCAAAGGAAATGCATATTTCGATCTTACCTGCATAAATATTATCTGCCCGTACATGAAAATAAAAAATCGTTTACAATAAATTTTCCTTTTTACCAAACTCGAATTTATTTTGACTAGAGTTGATGTCCTGAAAATATTTACATATATATATCAGACACACGCATTAAGGTATATCCCATACATCAAAACGATATAATGTTAAAATGATGAAATTTTATTTTTTCAACTACTCTGACATCTAGTAACTCACTTTCCATTTATTTTATCCTGTGTTTTAAGTAAAGGAAAATTTCATTATAATAGATGTTATAGCTACTGGATCTCACTCATAAATGATAATACATAGAATGTGGAAATATTATATTTAGAACATTTGCAACATTTCGTTGTAAAAATTCATTTTTGCTTGCAATATATAACAAAAAAATCTTCATATAAGGAATAATAGCACCACCGGTCTACAGCCGTATTTCTGCTCTAATAAAATTCAACATTAAATTATCTAAGTAGTAACATTAATCTGTAACAATTCTTTTAAGTCCGTTTTTTACACAACGAAAATAAAAATCTATTTTTTTCCTAAAGATAATTTTAAAAATTTGCCATTTTATTACTTTCGGATAGGCTGTAAAACAACTATATAGAATAAATGAGTTCATAATGAAATATATATATAACAAAAAAAAATACAATATAATGAAAAATAGCGTTCACAGGTAGTCAGATGACAGTACATAAGCTTTTCTCAAACATCACAGTTACTCTGAAAAACGAAAATTACTTTGTGTCTTGACAGTAATTGGAAAATGGTCATTCTTCTGACACAATATACAATCAAATAAATAAAAATTTATAATTTAATAGGAGCAAAAGAAAGTCATGAATCTACATGAGGTTATATTCACCATACTATAAAATTTTGAATAAACAAAATAATTGTTTCATTTGCATTCTTCTAGAAAATATATTGATAGGATAAAAGATTTAAATTAAAAATATTTTTATGAAATGGGACTTGCCAGTGCTTTTGTTCCCGTGATGAATAGCATTATGCTGTGTAAACAATATTTAAATTCTGTTGAGTAAATAATGGCTGAAGCTTTACTACTGCATCTCTATGTAAGACGCCGGATAAAGACTGTTTACAATGTAGTAATTATAGTTTAATGCCTTATAATATGAAACTATATTTTAAAATTTTATTATATTTTATGTATAGGTATTCAATTTGATTTTGAGTGGATTTTATAACTTCCGTAACCTTTAACTTTGGTGTACTATTTAATGAATTTCAAATAAAGTTAAAAATAGTTTTTAGAAGTAGGTAAAATTTTCTTTAAAATACCAGTAATATAACTGTTATAATAAATATGTAAAATTTTTAATACCACCATACAGTGTAAAACACTTCCAAATAGTTTCAGTACTTCTATTAAAAATCTAGTACATTTAGATTAATGCATATATTTTGGAAAAATATTATGAAGAAAGACACCTAGTAATGTCTTATAATATAGCAAGATGAAATGCTAAATATTTCTTTTCATGGTTTCTAGGCAATGTAAAAAAAGCATGTGGATAAATTTACAGCACATTTATTTTTATATTTTCATTTTTTAAATCATACGATAAAAGAATTCATTTATCTGTTAAAATTATAAAACAGAACGAAAAAACAAAGATCCATCACAATAATTTTTGTATTAATATAATCCATTTATAAGTTAAATTATTATTTCAATTCACTTACTGATTTTCTTAAATTAGTTCCTTACAAACCAGGACCGAACAACGACCGAATAAGAAGAGAACTGCCATAGGAACTATTTTCCAATCTCGCTGTTGGTATGAATGTACATAGCCGTTCGGAATAAATTTTATGTTGTAGTCCCAATCTCGTTAATCCTCGTGTATCAAATAAGATACCGTACTTCTCAGGAAATAAACACATATAAAACAGGAACTTTTAAACTTAACTGTTTTCTTATATTTTACTTTTGTCGCAAGATAGCTCGTGAATGAATAAGTAATACACAAAAAAATGAATTTAAAATAACCTTGTATATTTCTTTTTATTTTTATATAAGAGTATAAATTTGAGTTTTGCTTTAACCCAAAGTTAGTAAAATTTATACAATTTAATAACGTATGAACAATAAAATAATTTTTTCCTCTTTTTATCTCTCCTATCAAAGAAAAACCATGCGAATATTTTGCGGTAAATTTTCAGTTCATAAAAAACACCGTAGGCTACTTATTCATAAAAAAAACTTCCTCGCTCAAAAGAAAAACTTATCAATGAATCAAAACTCACCTCTTGAAACATTTTGAATTATTCGAGTCATTTCTATTCAGAGAAAAAATTATTCATTTGGACGCCCGTCTTTTTTGATTTAGAATGCGCAAAAATCCCCAACCTGTAACGTCAAAAGACATGAGAAATTTTACTACACATTCTAGTTGAAATTATTTTTGAACACTCTTGAAAGCTAGATACTTAAGAACAAGCCATAAATAAATTAAGAGCGGAAGAGAAAAAGTGACTCTTCTTGTAACCACTAAGGACTCCGCGAAGATTAAATAAGCTAGAATTTCCTTTTTTCGCATTCCAAACAAAAGTAGTACTTGAATAGCTACTCTCACCATTCTTTAAAACCAGTAGCCATTTAAATTTTTCACGGGATAAAAATCCCAGTCAACAATGGAAAAGGGATTTCTTTACTTATTCTCTTTTTACAAATAATGAGAAAAATTACTTTGAGTCATGACTACTATATTTCACTATTTTTTTCCGACAATACTTCGAAATTTAATGCACAGTGATGATGTAAATGATCCCATATAAAGAAAGAAGGGTAATTTGAATAAATTTTATCTGGAGAGAATCTTTGATGTAATTCAAAGAACGTGTTTCCTGTTTTTTTAAACTGTTAAAATTTCAAGACGATCGAAGTTTGGAATCTTTTTCAAGTTTAGTATACGTATAATATAAACTTCAATTGCATACATTACTCTCAAATATTTCTGAATGAATCGTATGAGGCAGTGTATTTTATTATTAAACTAGTTACGTTACGTCTCCTTTTTCCATGCATTGAAATCAATTGGTAAGTCATTTTTTAAAGTAAAATGTACGAGTAAAAAACAATTCCCTCAATATTTTTGAGGACACGAAGTCAAAAAATCTTTTCAAAAGTAAACCTTTTTAAGAAATTTCTATTTTAAACAAAAGAGAGAATTTTTTCTTTTTAAATGCAATTGTTCCTAGCTACTATTTGATTTTCAGATTTACTTTTCTCAGTGAATCTATGATAACAATTGGAAATAGTTTCAGCAAATTTATTAACACTTTGAATGCTGCAGCAATTTTCAGAATTCTGGTCTAAAATGACAATTTGATTTAATCACATTATAT
>CM063504.1:169304523-169307023 GCA_032207245.1 Pardosa pseudoannulata | reverse complement strand
TCTTTCTTAATTTAGCGTATTATTTATTTTTTATTTTAAGTCTGTAGCCTCTCAGAGCCTGTGGTTGAATTTAAACTTAAAATATCTACACAATGCAACCCAAATAATATTTAGTCTTTATGAATAAAAGAAATAAACAACCACTATAAATTTGATCATAGGTGAATACCTAATTTTAAACGAGAGCTACACGACAGTGTGCGTGGGTGTGTGCATGTGCTGAACCAAATTAATATAAAGTATGGATACACTTTAAAGTAACATTATTTCTAAAATTGAGTAATATATATAACGGTTAAACAGTTTATTTCTTTAAAGTGCAGAATGCATTAGGATGCACTGTCAAATGATACAGTACCAATATATTTATGTACCATTACTACTTTACTACAAATGAAAAACAATTGTTATATATATATATATATATATATATATATATATATATATATATATATATATATATATGTGTGTGTGTGTGTGTGTGTGTGTGTGTGTGTATGTATATATCAATAATTGATCAAATTATTTATTCTGATTTAGTCGATAAAAGTACATTGTCAACCACCCATATATCATGTGCAATATCGCAGAATATTACGGTATATACCACAAAAGGATGATAGGCCTCGTATTTTCTTATAAATAACAGATTTTTGACATCATAATATTACAATATTGTCAGAAATAAAAGAAGTTTTATATGTAACTGAAATAGTTTTATATATAACAGCAGAGTTTTCTTTTGTAAAAGATGTCACATAGAAGAACAATATATATATGCATATGCATATATATATATATATATATATATATATATATATATATATATATATGAAACCAACAAAAAATATTCCTAGCCGATCAAACGGGAGAAATTACGCGTATTTTTTTAATTGTCAGTATAATTCAGATCGGGGCAAAAGAGATTGCCACCCAGAATGCAAGACTAGGCAATATACTTTGTCAATTTTCTGTTCTTGATGGAGAATTCATGAACGAGTCTAATGTAGACAAGAGACAAGCCTGTATATGTTTGATCTGCAAAAAAAAACCGAAATGAGAAGAGTAATGTCACGTGGATTATATCTAATAAGAATGAATTTATGACAAGCATTTATTTTGTTGCTTGTTAAAACATGTTTGGTGCAATTGCAAAGAAAGGAATTAAGAGTATAAAGATATTAAGTTTCTCCTGATTAAATGGACAACTGATCAAAAAATTATTAAAATCACCAATTTTTTTTTAATTTTATTATGAAATACGAGGAAATTAAGCAAAACAAAATATGTAAGTTTTATGTTCAATGTTTATTTTTTAACAGGTGTAAAAGTATTTAGCTTTAATATTAGCCTACTATCCCGAGTTATATCGGGCAAATGGAAAAAAGTTAAATGCTATTAAAGTCTTTGTACTATAGCTTTTGAAGCAAAGGACAACACAAAGGGATACCTGATGTTCTGTACAATGCTATCTGGTCTGTTTTCTTACTGGCTTAAATCTGGAATCTGTTTTAAGGGAGCACAGAATACGCTGTCTCGTTGGATTTGATTTTTTAATGACATCTTGAAAATGACTTCAGATTAACCTGAGTGGTTAAAGACAAATGGGTAGAATCCCAGTTTTGGGGGCCCCAGTACAATGGCCGATATCGCCAAATACTAGAATACAGGTTCAAGGGCCAGCCGCCATGTTTTGGCTCTATTTTTGAATTTTGAGATCTATTTTTGAAATTTGATTTTGAGAATTGCCAATTTTTCCAAACCACTTTAGTTCCTAAAAAACTCAGAGTTATACCTCAAAACATATGCAGAAGCTATCCTCAATTTACAAAAAAGCTTTGTGAAACACTTATATTAAATTTAAAAAAAAACAAAAAAAAACAACAACAGAACAGGTGAAATGGACGCGAAATGAACAAACATCCAAAGCACGGTCGAAACGGACAAACACTTGAAATGGACGCTAGAAAATCCAAATTCATCGGTCTTGGAGTATTGTTAGTACAGGAACTAATAAGATTCAGATATTCAAATCACATGGCATTTCGTGTTCACGTGTCAAGTGTCACCAAGAAGAGCAAGGTTTACCAGAAAACTGGGTACTAAAATTTGGCGACATCGCCCATTTGGTGTGCTGGGGGCACCCTAAACTGCAATTGAGCCGGACAAATAGTCTTCCTGTTGTGACAGAAACTAGTCACTATGGTTTTCTGAAATTAGTTTTTTAATCAGTGACCAGTGCCTTCAAAGGAACCGCGAAACCAACAAAACTTCCCTAACTGTCAGTCAAAGCTGAATATTTCCTTTCATTTCCTCCAGAACGAGTAAAACAGTGATAAAACAAATCTACCGATAAATTCTGCTTTACCAGAGTTTTCTCGGGATAATAATTAAATGAACGAACCCGAGATAACTCGGGATAATCAGGCAAACGGTTAATTTTTTAACCTGTATAGAAAACAATAACCCGTTTATTTTCGGATATGATAATTTTAACTAG
>CM063504.1:169267023-169297023 GCA_032207245.1 Pardosa pseudoannulata | reverse complement strand
AAATAAAAACATTGTTGTCTTTATTACTAAAAGGGAAATATCATAAGATTAAGAATTTTTTTATGTATATGTTTTGAAAATCACCATACTAAATTTTTTTACACGTATTTACTGTACATTTTATTGACATTTGTTGGATATTTTGCTAAAGGTATTATACGTTAAAGGTAATTTACTAGTATTAAATTTATTATGTATTAATAGTTTATTTTGTTGATAGCTTTTAATATAGATTGATCCCAAAATCAGCTTTACGTTAATTAATTCTGCTAAAATTTAATGCATAAACAGCATTGCTTCAGTTTGTTTTAGACATTGGTTAATATAAGAATGAACTCTCGTTTCTAAATGATCCATTATGTGCTCAAACATAAACTTCTATTGTTTAAAAATTTTCACACTGAAAATATTTTCATAACATAAGATAATGACTCAAATTTTATTCGTATAAATAATTGATATATTCCTTTTACAAGAAATTTAATTACTTGTTAATTAAGAACGATTTATGTAAAATATAATTATGGAATTTAAAAACGTAAAAAGTAGTATAGTTTTTATGTTCTTCCTTAAGTAAAAGTACAGCTATTAATGTTTTGCTACTCAGTAACTAAACTGGAAGTAGTATACTAGTTAGAGATGATTCTAGATAGTTATAAGCAATCATACTAACACTTCAATTCCATGTAACACGTTCTGATACCAAATACCACTACACTGTTTTTCCGGTTATATATCAGACTTTAAGGTTTAAGGATTCCGGTTTTATATCAGATTTTAAATGTTTTGCCTTGTAAAATTTGAAGTTTAATTTGGAAATATGTTTTGTACTATAATATTAAAAAACATTAATTTCAATCTTTATTCTGTTATTTTTTAAATGTGAATTAATATTTAAAAAATTTTAAAAAACATTAAAGCCTAAATATTAATGCAAACATTTTATTTCATCGACTTTGGTAGTGAAATATTTAACCTACCAGGACGTTCGTCGGGCCTCTGACTTCCGAGAGTTGAAACAACATTCCACACAAAATCTCCCAAAATAAATGAACTTCTCAAATTTTCAGTAGCTGTCTTATACATCTTTTAGACCCCGATCACATGCATTTCTGTATTTTTCTCTAAATATTTTTCTCCACACAGATACTTTTAATTTATTCAAGCTACAAAAACCTAATGACGTGCAGACACTTTTGAATTTTTACTTAGAGTTCGTGATCGAAGCAGAGATTCTGTCGAAAATACATCCTTATTTGATTGAAATGATGAAATGTTAAAGTGTGATTTAAGTTTTGAACTATTGTTTGTCTCATATTTGTGCTTTCGGAATGCTAATTAAACAAGTTCTACAGACCAAAATACTTTTAAAAGTATTGAATATTTCAATCTAAAATATATTCTAAACTTTTAATTAAGTATTTTTGGTAGTAAGAATTTTCTGTTCATCATCAAAAGTAATTTTTTTGTTATTTATCTGAAAAAAATGACACCGCTTAAAGCGCGCATCCTCGAAGGTTAACATTTCTAATTCTGTAAACACATTTGTAGCTCTCTTCATTATAAATCCTTCAAAATATTAAATATATGATGCACTCAACACACTACAAAAACTTTTTTATAATACGTAAGTAAATTAACATGAAAGAAAAGATATCTCATAGTAACTACTTTGATTAATTTATTAAGATAAATTATAAATATTAGTATATTCTGAGAAATAATAAAATATCGTTGCTATTATCATTGATTTCTATTAATTAAGTATTTTAATTTTATTTTAAAGTGAGACTGTATAGTATATATTTTCATGTAGTAGTAAAAATTCAAGCGAAATGCTTATGCATCTAATAGTATAAATATTTATAATGGTTCACGCTAGAAACTCCACTGAATATACTATTCTTAGGGAATCTATTCTTCGTTTCTCCTCTTAGTATAATACAATTTCATAAATATAGTACACCTTATAAATAGAATACTATTTTGAATACATAACAGATGCAAATTTCATAGTTTAAATACTGACCTTAATATATCATCGCACTCATATATGGAAATAAAATATTTATCTTTTATAAATATTTTTGCACATCAGTAATAGTTTAGAAAACCGTTACTTTTACTACCACTATACATTAATTTAATGCTTTTAAAAAATTTTCTTTATAACGTAAACGTAAACGCAATCCATTTAAAATGATTAAAATACTGTTTATCGTTAACTGGATACTAAACATTGCTTTGAATATTGTAATTATTACAAAGCAAACTTCTATCTATTTTATTATTTAAATAATGTAGGATTAATGTAGGATTGCGATAATTAGGATGCGATGATATTAACAACTAATTTTATTATATTTATATTTCATTTGTGACAACACCAATAGTATTAGTTTACTCTGTTAATTTATCTCTTTACGGGTTATTTATAACAGTTATGCTAATCTCATTTAATGTTTAATGTCAAATAAATGTTGCATAAATAAACGTCAACCAAACTTATTTATTTTTCTTTAATTTTGTTTAATTAGGGTTTAGTTATAAAATATATACTGATCTCCTATGATTTTAAAAGCCATATAAATATAGGGTAAGTAAATTTAAACAAAACTTATATAAAATGATAATATATATATATAGGAATTAAAAGATATACAATGGGCTTTGATTAATGTGATCAGTTTGGGACACCAAGATTTTGATAACAATAACCAATTGATAAAAATAAACGATATACAAAATTAGATATATTTACCCCTTTAATTCACACGTACTACATTTAAAAATAAATCTTCTTATATTTATGTTCTGTATATTATCCTTTAAGACTTAAGGATTGTTTACATAATAAAAATAACTGACCAATTATTGACTGCCTACAATTCTTTCGAAGAAGCTCATTGATAAATCCTTCGCAATCATAATGTTTTTTAAAATCATCGGAGCGGTGTTGTACTCCACGTTTCAACACTTTCAATGCAATTCAGAAGCTACTGCATTGCGTTGACTCATATTTGGTAACCTGTCGTAACGATTTAAAATTTCGATATTTAGTTTTAATGTTAAATCAGTTCACTTTCTGGCTTTCATACCGACAAACTCCATGCAAGCGAGCAAGGCATAAAATGTGAATACACTCCTTTACAGTTCCGAATAGAATTCGTTGCCTTCTGCTCATCTGAAAAGTATTGACCACCAGCAGGGTGTGCGTGTATCTGAAAAATTCCAGGAACGTGTAATGCCACACTCGTTTTTCTCCTTTAAACTAGGTGGAAGGGGGAGAATCCTCGGAAATTAAAACAATAACGAAGAGAAAGAAAATAACGGGTTCCTTCTGAATAGATATTCCTTTGCCAGTTAAAATGAGGTTAAAAACTGATAACATTAACCAATGTAACGATCAGATAAAGGGATAATTTTAACATTCAAATGAATAGAGAAAATCGGGACCAAATGTTTTCAATAACAATAAGGGATTGATAACATTAACCAGGATCACATTAAGCGGTGTCCACTGTATAAATAAAACAACAAATGTATATTGAAACAGTGCTCTTGGTTTCAGTTGCAATGATGATCTTCATTGTCCTATAGTCAAAGTGAAAGAGCATTATATTTAACTGTGATTCTAAAATTGTCAATTTGATTTTACCGGCACTGGTATTAAGAAAACGTAGAGTGCTGCGCAAGAAATAAGGGAGATTATCACGTAGAGAATTAGAGAACAGATAGGAATTTTAAATCAGAAATCGATTTCCATAGTTTTTAACCTCTAATTGTCTAATACTACAATTGACATTGATATCTATTTAGTCTAGAGATTAATTCCTTTAATGAATATTATCTTCAAGTCTTTAGACACCGAGTTTTTATATCCTTATCGTGTCACTTATTTTGGACCAAAAAGTAAAGTAAAATAAATAAATAAACTATATTTAGTATATTCTGTTAGTTCACTATTTCCGAGTGTCATCTTTTCTTTTATGGGAGAGGCCACCTTTATCATAACATTATAAACATAATTTCATATTTGAGCAATCAAAAATTTAGTCGGTCTCATTAGCTCTCGTGTTGCAAAAAGTAGACCGTAGCTCTTCAAATCAAACCAAACCAAAAATTTAGTTAAAAATTTTATTTACTAACATAAATGATTCTTGCATGTTATGTTAAATATAAGTAAATTGCTACTGTTGCCTTCAGATGAGTTTCCTACAACGTATTAAAAATGCGTTGTACGTAGAATGTTCAATAATTAAGAAGTTTATATTTATTGCTGAGGAATACTCGGTCAAGACAGGGTTATAACACTTTTATTACTGAGAGACTACTAATCAAAATGAAAAGTTGTAACCTTACCTACATTATGAAAACGATGTTACGAAAAAGAAATTTTTACAAATACCACATTTCTATATTACATTTGTTTAAGATGTTATAATCAGTTTAAAGGAGTTCTACACATAACATAGAAAAATATTTGAGGTGTGCAGGAGACATTACTATAACATCTAAATATTGTATGCCCTTAAAATAGGCGTAATTTTAAATTTAGAATAATAATAGTTATAATATTGTAGCATCATTTCTCCTTTGATGGACGTACTAGGTGAGGAACATAAAAGAACAGTGGAGAGACTCTGTATAGACTCAGCCAAAATTAGTTCCAAAGCTATACAACTGTAACAATTCCCTCTCATTCTGATAGCTTATGCAACTAATATAAATGTAACATATGGAAATAAATCCTGAGGATGAAGACTTACATTATACACCTCATACTAGCGTGTGCATTGCTTATGTATATACATGAATATGTATACATACATATGTATATATATATATATATATATATATATATATATATATATATATATATATATATAATATATATATATATATATATATATATATATATATATATATATATATATATATATATATATATATATATGTATATATATATATATATATGTATATATATATATATATATGTATATATATGTATATATATATATGTATATATATATATATATGTATATATAATATATATAAATATATAATATATATATAATATATATATAAATATATATATATATATAAATATATATATATAAATATATAATATATATATATATAAAAAAATATATATATATATAATAAATATATACATATATATATGTATATATATATATATATATGTATATATATGTATATATATGTATATATATATATATATATATATATATATATATATATATATATGCATATATATTATATATATATATATATATATATATATATATATATATATATATATATATATATATATATATATATATATATATATATATATATATATATATATATATATATATATATATAATATATAAATTAAGTTCACATAATTTAAAAATACTGTAGTCATCACTAAATCATCATTATTATTACACGTAGCAGCCGAGTAGATTGATGCAGACTTTCACTTAAAAAAACATCTTTTATTTAGAGCATAAGATGATACTAAACACACAAATCCCCGTAGGGAAAAAGAATACAGAAAACATTTGATGATATATTACATCGCGATATTACAAAGAGCCACAATATCTGTGTGTCAGTGCTTTTATTAACTATTGGAAGGGTCGTGGCTCCAGGAATGATGTCATACCGGTAACCAATCACGTCTAGTTTATTCTATAAGATATAGTATGTCACAATGCGAGGGAAAAATGAATCAACGGGACTGCGATTCTAAATTCAAGGTGACAGGAAATGAGTGTACGCAGCCATTATTATAAAAATGTATTTTAGAATTTGTCAAAAGCGAATCTAGATTTTAAATGAAAAACAGATACATTTAAGGTATACATATATATATGTGTGTGTGTTATTTTTTGTAATAACCTTTATAAGCAATGAGACATGATGAACATGCATTGTAAAAGAAAATTGAAGTAACGTTTTATTATCTTAATACATATATGTATAAACTTCGAATGTATGTTATTAGTCATATATATCTCATTTAAAATGAAGTAATTATGTTTATAACGGAACATAGTGAAGTTTTATAATTTCATAACGGATTAACATTATCATATGTAAAATTTTGGTTCATATCTCAGTATTCAGTTATTTGTACGTTTTCATAAAAAATTTTAGCAAATTTGAAAACAAAATCATTCTTAAAGCTTTATTAAGAAAGGTATAGCTTTATATAGTATATGTTAAATTAATTCTTCACTGTAGTATCCCTTCAGGACATATATAAATCTTCCGCGTAAAATTCCCAAATCGTATTCATAAGAGATGCAAGAATCTATCGGTGATTTAAAGCAAAGTAAAAATAAATAAAACTCGCATCAACAGGTAGCTGCACCTTATGCATAAAAAATTAAAATCTGCTTTGAGCCTGTGGGAATTTTTGTGTGGGAAAATTCATGAAGGGGGGGGGTTAAAAGGTACACACCCACTTACAGATAGCACTCTCTATTTTAACCTGAACGCAGGTGTACAATTAGGGCCAATTGCCTAATGCATTCAAATCATGAGTTAAGATTAAACTGCTAGGATTATCTCCCATGCTACTTCAAATTGTAAATGATAATGTCTTGCTTTTAAAGAGAGTGGTAAAGGGAAAGAAGGTTAAAAAGAAAACAAAATATTTCGATAAAAATAGCTGAAGAATAGATTTGTTTTCCAAATTATTCAATTTTCAAATAAAATTATTTATAATTTCTCTGATAAAAGAATAAGGTATTGGGTTTCCAAAAATGCCTGGTGGTTACAAATTACATTTTTATAATATACAAAAGTCTTCTAGAGTATTAAAATATGAATACAGTATGAAAATATTGATTGAATTGGAAATGTAAATGACATATTACGTTTCACGTCAAATAGAATTTTTTTTAAATTCGGTATTACATTCTTATCTATCAATGTATTTTAAAGCATGCAATGTTATTGTGATTATTTCTCCAAACAGAACTTTGACATCAAAGACGATACGATCTAGTAGCAGATTTTTTTTGTGGTTACTTGCTACTTATGTTTTAATTAAAGATTTGTAGAAGACTTTTTGAGAAATTGAAGCATTTGATTACTTTAGATACTGAATAGAGTATAGTTTATATTAAATTAACAGAGTTTTACAACATAAAAGTGGCATTTGACTTCTATTTGATATTGAGTTTAGGTTCTAATTTCTGTATTCTTCTCGATATGGCTTGATTTGGAGTACTACTCTTAATTTAATGCAACTTAGAATTAAGTAACTAGGTTTCTTTCAGACTGATTGTAGGTATTTAAAGATAAAATACTTAAAAAATTTAAAAGCATTAAAAGATAACGTACTTAATTGTATAGTACGTTAGTCCCAGTCTAGTATTTGTCACTGTCTATATAAGATACGCATTAAAATTTCATAACTTTAATGTAACTCGTGCAAAAAGAAATTACATAGAATTAAATGCAAATTATCTGCAAAATATGGAGATTGAAATTAGCTTTTGTCTTCAACTTTGACCCTTTGAAGATAAATTATTCACAAGACTTAATTATCAATAAATTCCTGTCTATTACTATTGTTGTTGCTAATCTCTGTGTCCAGCCACTGCAAGTTTCTACAAGTCATAGATTAGCACAGGAAAATCAGATAGGTCGTCTTAGGACAAACCTAGGCACTTCAGAATATGTGCTGGAGAATCCTGTTCTCTGTTATATTTCTGAAAAATGGAGTGGATTATTTGACTACCCTGGAAAACAAAGCTTCTTCGATGGCCATTAAAAAAGGGAGAGTGAACTGTCTGGATGCATCCACAGAAGTTCATATCGAAAGGAATCGGCATGATACCAATGATGCGCGTGAGATACAAGCCAAGATGTTTTATCAATATGTTTTTTGGCAAAATCTAGCTCAAGGTAAGTCAGACAGTTAGAAGTAGCCATACTCTCCCCTGGATCCTTTATCACCAAAACATCCGCCTCCTCATTACCCTAATTCTTTACCATCATTACATTTCTGTCTTATTAATGTTCTTTGTTTTTATAAAATCTCAATTTTAAAAATATTATAAAACATTTAAATACAATCAGTTTTCTCTGTTAACTGGAAGGAAAATACAAGTGCCAATTTATATTTGAAAGCTGTTTCTTTATATTAAATTTTATTAATGACTTACTGTCATACATTTTAATGAACTGTTTATTTGGAAGGAAAATTTTAATATTGAAAAGAATGCTATTGCAGAGTAAAAACATCTAGGAGAAAGTAATACTTCTGCAAAATATATTTAAAATATATATTATTGCGATGAAATTTTAACTTACTTCATTAATATTTTATCTACTCTCTATTATGAAATATTTCTAAATAAACCCAAAGCAAATGTTATTTTAAAAAAGGAAATTATGTAGAAATGAAAATTAATTTAGAAAATATGAGTTTTGAGAAAATATACAAAACATATAAATTTTATTAGCTATGAAATTGTTCGTGTTAAAAAAAATATATCAGCATGATTTTATACACTGATACTTTTATAGAAATATTTACAGTCATTAATTTATGATGACACATTTACAAACACTGGAGATTTTTCAGGAACACAATTTTTTTTCTGAAATTATTAAATTTCTAAGAATTAAAATGTTGTTATTGATTGTGTAATCCATAAGATACCATTGTTGTCTTTTAAAATGTATATGTATACTTAATGTTTTAAAATTTGGTAAGAAAAACTATGAATCACACAAACAGAAGATCAAATTTCAAACAGCGATGTACCGAGAAATAATTCTAAAGTTCTATAAAAACTGCATAAAAATTGCTTATTTAAAAATTCACTCTGAATATGATGTTCAGTAAAATAAATGCTGTATATTCTGGTTGTTTCACTTCACTTAGCGTTGGAAATTTCGATTAGAATGATTTCAAGATAGCACTGCTTCTACTAAATGGGACCAAAAACAAAATAAAAAATTTGAATATGTAATGCTAAAATGGAACTTTTTATGAAATGAAATTATACTTTTAATTCATGTGGAGAACCACCAAGGTATGACATCTGAAAATAGTGTACACAGTAAATTAATATTTGGAATAGACAAAAATATTTTTCGATAACTGGATCTTACACACTAAGAGCTAAAGAGACTCAATACTAAATATATTTATCACTTGAAATAAAAACTAATTTATTAAAAGCATATAAAACAAATGTAATGATATTGACAGTAAAACAATTACATTATTTTGGTCATTTTGAAATTATTTTTGGGAGCAATGGATAAGAGTCAAAATTCTAGTTATCTGTTAACTTGTTTTTTTTTTATTCTGCTGTTCATCTATAATTAAACAAATTCAAATCTCAGAAAAAAAGTCACTGTTTAATTGTTTACTTATCAATTTTTTTACGTGTACATGTTCTTTTAAGAGTATTACATTAAAAAAAAGAACAAATTCTTTTGCATTTTATCTAAACATGTTTCTGTCTGTCACAACCATTACAGATTTCCGTTACAGAATTTTCTCAATTCAAGTGATTCAAATGTGACATATACTTAAATATGTAGCGGAAATGCACTTCGCTATTAAATATATGGCTGTATGTGTGTGTCTGTGTGTGTGTATATATATATATATATATGTATTATATATATATATATATATATATATATATATATATATATATATATATATATATATATATATATAATATATATATATATATATATATATATATATATATATATATATATATATATATATATATATATATACATATATATATATATATATATATATATATATATATATATATATATATATATATATATATATATATATATATATATATATATATATATATATATATATATATATATATATATATATATATATATATATATATATATATATATATATATATATATATATTGTATATATATATATATATATATATATATATATATATATATATATATATATATATATATATATATATATATATATATATATATACATATATATATATATATATATATATATATAAATATATATATATATATATATATATGTATATATGTATGTATATATATATATATATATATATACATACATATATATATATATATATATATAATATATATATATACATACATATATACATATATATGTGTGTATATATGTATGTATGTATGTATATATACATATATGTGTGTAATGGACTTTATTTAAATAAGACACTACTTGAAATTTAATCTCAGAATGATAAATAAGACATACACAGACATTATTTACTGCTTAAATTTCTTCCAGCTTCTATGAATATCACTATAATTTATAAAATTTAAATATTAAACTAATAACTTTCGTAAATAAATCGAGTATTTTTATTCTCATTCAGTATATGAATATCATAAATCTTAACTTCGTAAATTATACACTGTATTGTTTATTCTGCTGTTCATGTTTTAATATTATACTTGAAATTTTAGAAGCTGACAGCCTCTTATCACACTTGTTATGATCTGCTTACGCACACTTATTTTCTCGGTGCGTACTGCATGTTGTGTCATCTCTTTTGTGTTGAGGACAAAATGCTCTACCATGGCATTGTTTATAACTTTGTTTGCTCTGATTAAAGCCTAAAGAGGAATACCGAGGAATGGTTAATCATGCATCTTTACCAGCCGGGGAACAGAAACAGCTTGATTAATA
Organism: Pardosa pseudoannulata; assembly: GCA_032207245.1. Classification (NCBI taxonomy): domain Eukaryota; kingdom Metazoa; phylum Arthropoda; class Arachnida; order Araneae; family Lycosidae; genus Pardosa; species Pardosa pseudoannulata. The sequence goes on along the minus strand of CM063504.1, from coordinate 169,286,294 downwards.
ATCCAGGATATTCACACGTCCGCCAAGGTACGCAGTCATAAATTATTTCTATTCTCAAAACAGTTTGCATATGTCTCAAAAAGTCTGAAGTTTGGGGATGAAATATTACAGCGAACTCAGCCTAGCGCTACATGTAATTTATTTCAGACTGACTGCACTTCTTTTGTAGTTCCTCATATTTAAATTGGCTAAGATTACTCTAAATACGATAATGAGCAGTGCTTTTAGATTTGGTTCTTCAAAATTGCGTAAATGCTAATGAAGAGAAATGTCAAATTTATAGCTCAGTTCATTTGGAATAGTAAATGCACTATGCAATCAAACTGCTTTTTGAATTATTCAAGGTAATTAAGTAAGCAATTCCACTGGAACTCGTTATTTATGAAAATTTATTCTTATATATCTAGGAAATTTAAAAAGTTCTTCATTTTCCCATATTTCTAGGTATAAACATTACTCTTCGTTATCATATTTTTTCTAGTTTCTTTTAGTTTTACCTACAAAGCGTATAATCTTAATATATTACGAGAATCGTAATCTTAATACAAATAGACTTCTTTACAATTTATCATGAAAAAATTGCCCTTTTTAGAATGAATTCTTACATGTTCTTTAATAATGTTTTTACTTTAGAAACGATTTTTTTTATCATATAAGAATATATTTTAAAAGATAGAAATCAAATATACAACAAAGGGAAACATTAGAATTCACTTACCTGCAAGATGACTTTGGAAATATTACATTAGAAACTGTTTTTTTAAACACTGAAATAAACTAGCTGTAATATAAACTAACCTTTGTTATAAACTAAAATTTTAAAGGCTTAGTAAATTTTAAAAATGAAAAAACAATTAAAAACAGTCAATAAATCTAAAATTGAAACAAAATAACATTTATCCCGTTTTAAAATAAAATATATTTCTTGTATTATTGTACTTGAATAAAAGAACTAATTAGATTCTATTTGGTATAAACATTTAGCTTCTATTTTAAATACTAAAAAAAGTTATTTTGAGGGATTTGTTTTCATGCACTCATATGTTTAATGTCGTATTACTTCATATAACAAAACTAAATATTTTTTATACAATTTGACACTTATTGAAAATAACTTTTTATTTTCTGTTGGAGAAAAATAGGTTGTTATACCAGACTTTTCAGGTCGATAGTCATTATGCCCTATTACCATCCCCTATATAATAATAGCCTTAGTTATCTCTCCGTTTGTTCTCGAATTTATGAAGCGGTTGGACCTGGAATGGATAGAAGCAACCATATTGAATTCTTGATGAATTAGGGTTAAAAAATCCAAAAAGAATTCTAAAACATTCGTAATAAAACCCTTCCCTTTTCCGATCCTTTAATACCATTACTTCAAACCTTGTTTTCCCTGGTTAAGAGCAGGCGATTAAATTCATTTTATTACATTATAAGTACATGAAAATAACATTTTTTTCTAGCATTATGACGTCATTCCTTTAACCGTCTCCTTTAATCATTTGTTATTTTAAATTATTTAAATGTTAAAATAAGAAAAGTTTATATTATTTTTTAAAATTATTTATTATTTAAAGTTTAAATTATTAGTTTAAATTATTTAAATGTCATTATTTTCATACTTAGATATTACATAAATAATTTTCTTTTATATTTGGCTTAAATAATAGATTTGGTACATACGTGATAATATTAAATTGAATCATCGAGGAATTTTTGTTACAATGAAAATTTTATCACCGGTATTAACAACAAAATCTATTAACATTCTATTAATTATTTTATTAAAACCGATATTAACAATAAATTAAAATTGGCAAATAACATGAAATCCGTAAAGATAAACAAATTATCGAGGTGTACCGGATAATTCTCAGCTAAAAAACAAACCATTTTTTTATTTGCCTCATAGGTTACTTTACAATTCTGAAAATTTAAAAAAAACTTTCTCATCGTGACATATGAGGGATATATGCTAGTATTAAATATATTTTAAACAAATAATTTAATTAAAACATATTGCTATTATATAACAAACTAATAGAAGTAATTTTAGCATACACTATATATTTACTTTATTTAAAATATTCTACAATAATCTCCCTGGTCATCTATACCCAAAATGTTTTATTATCAAATTAATATTTTATTTAATCTAATATTTATTTATTTAAACAATATTTTATGTTATTTATCCCAGGGGAACTGATAGTCTAGTTTATCAAAATCGTTCCACCCAAGTATACAGGCGACATCCTGGGACGTCAGTCAACTACCTTAAGTTACATGTTTTATTATATTCCGACTTCTGAAGATGAAAATGTGCTTATTGATGACAGGGACTGTATTATGAAAATAAATATAAAGCCAGATAATGAACAAGGGAATTTGCGCAGGAAGATTATTGGAGGGGGGGAGGCTGGGTGACAACTGGACAGTTAGACAATCAAACATTTTGTAATGTTACCAAATTATTTTGTTAACCTAAAATAATCTTAACTGTTGCGAATCAGGCTATGAAATATTTCAAATTCATATTTCATTATACAACCATTTTGAAATTTTGAGTCATGATTTCTTAAAAAAAGAGACAAAAGAACAGCAGTCATTTTTCTTTGTTTGTTGAAAGAATTATTGCATATGTTCAATTGACGCAAGGGAAAATATACGATACTATATGTAACTAAAGAAAGATATTCGTCGTATGTGACCCCTAATAAAACAGGTTTCAATCAATCAACAGTTTTAATAATGACTTATTTGAAAGGTATAATGTTGAGACAATATCCTGATCAGCATTAACGCGGACTGTAAATTCTGCTGATAGTTATCAGAAACGGGTGTTTCAGATAACTATCAGCAAAGATTGAAATGGCGAATTTCAGAATATCTATTGTGTTAATATAAATGTCTCATTGTCCGAAGAAGTCTTTTATAATAAGGTATAGATGTGTATCACAAGAAAAAGTCTACTTGAATAAAAAAGTATGCCGAAGTTACTTTCTTGGCAAAAGTATATGTCTAATAGACTTAGTCAAACCTTAGAGGAATTTACTAATTAATTTTTCTGAAGAATCTAAGGTTGATCTATATAGATCAGACGGTAATCGGTATGTCGGAGACTTAAAAGTGAAATTTAACACTCACAATACAAATTACTTAGTGTAAAATTCAAACCAACCAATTGGTATCTCGGAATGCATATCTAAGACGTTGGAAGCTTTAAATTTACTGCTCTAATTTTCAATGTATCCATTTATAACCAAATATTGGAATTTAAATTTATTCATGGTCATCTAGGCACTAACAATTTTATTTCTCAACATTAATCTATTACCTAAAAACAGCGAAATCGATAAATAGAATCCAACTTTTTATGATTAAATTTGTTATTTTATTTACAGTTTCCTCTCCGTAGTAGTGTGCATACTGGACATGTAAATTTCACCCAATTTTGCTATCTCACAGAATCTGCCATCAAACTTTCGAATTAACTACAACTAGTCCTGATCTAAATCCCATAGAAACTAATTAACTTATAGTAAGTTCGAATGTTGCAGCTGAGTAGACAGATACAACATGTAAGAAAGTAATATTTAGGATATCGTCCGATGAAACTATCCAGTATACTCAAGTTCATATAAGCTATGTCAGACTGCTGCATAATGAAGTTAAGCTGAATTTACATTAAACACATTGTTTGCGGGTACATTTGGCAGTGGAATTGTACCGGGAGCGAGCGTTTGCGGGTAAATTTAGTTATTCAACTAAATCTCAATAGATCGAAAATTATTTAATTTTTTAACAAAATTTTCGTATTTTATATTGAAATATATAAACAATTATATAAATAGAAATGTATAAATATCAACCATAAGATTTTTGTAAACAAAAAATATATTTTTAGTGGATAAATTTATAATAGTATCGCAAATATGAAAAGTCAAATAGAAATAGTAGTATACAGTTTTAATTTTTTCGAATTATGTTATACAGAAACATTTTTACATTCCAGAATTTATGTAGTAGAAAAGAACATTAGGCTTAATTTTTCTGTATGTTATTTTTGTACCCACAAACAAAACCACGTTGTTACACTAACCCGTACTAGTACGTGACCCGTATCAATCGTCATTATTAATCGTCAGAAAACATACTAGTACTTGTCCCGAATACGATGTGTTAATACATAATTTATGTATGTATTAATTTTTATACAATTTGTTAATATCCCATTTATCACTTTTTTTTCACTTTTTTAAATAGTTAATTTATTTATCGTTAAAATTTAAGGAAAATTAATTATACACCGGTATTTTATCGTAACTATATTATTACTGTATGAAACACAATCATAAGAAATATTATTTACACATTTTCTAGTTTGTTTTTGTTTTTTCTAGATAGTGGGGTTTTTTCGGACTCTGATAATATATTTATAAGATTCTTTTTTCTGAATTTTAACGTTAAAATGTTTCTACGTCTTTCAACAAAGCATTTTGCCCAGCATTTCCATTATATCACATAAAAATGCTGAATGATAGAAGTTGCTTTCTCACAATGATAAAAATCTTCACCCATGATTTAGCTTATTCTATAAATTCAACACAATTGCTATATAAAACGTTTGATATATATCGCCAGTTGAAATTGCCGTGTGTGGAACCTATATTTTTGTACAAACTCTTATAAATGCACAAATTGCATTTTCAGTTTACAACAGCGAAATCGATAAATAGAATCAACTTTTTCATGATTAAATTTGTTATTTAATTTACAGAGTTTTCGCTCCAAGTATTGTGCATACTGCACATGTAAATTTCACCCAATTTTCCTCTCTTTAACTGCAGTCTTGTCTGACAGAATCTGCCATCAAACTTTTGAATTTAATTGTAACTAGTCCTGATCTCAATCCTATAGAAATTAGTCACCATATAGTAAGTTCAAATGTTGCAGCTAAGTAAACTGACAAAAAGTGTAAGCAAATATTATTTAGGATTTGGTGCGATGAAACGAGCCAGAATTACATACTCAAGTTTATATAAGCTATGTCAGACTGATGCATAGTAAATTTACCCTGAATTGACATTTAATACATAATTTATGTATATATTAATTTTTATACGGTTTGTTAATATCCCATTTATCACTGTTAGTTATCATTTTTTAATCATTAATGTTAAATAATTTATTTATCTTTAAAATTTAATGAAAATTAATTTTGCACTGGTATTTTATCGTAACAATATTATTACTGTATGAAACATAAGCATAAGAAACATTTACACATTTTCTAGTTTTTTTTTGCAGATAGTGCAGTTTTTTCACACTCTAATAATATATTCATAAGATTCTTTTTTCTGAATTTTAACGTTAAAATGTTTCTACGTCTTTCAACAATCATTTTCCTCAGCATTTCGATAATATCATACAAAAAGGCTAAATGATAGGAATTGCTTTCTTGAAATGACAAAAAGCTTCACCCATGATTTAGCTTATTCTATAAATTCCTCACAATTGCTATATAAAAAGTTTGATATATATCGTCAGTGGAAATTGCCGTGCGTGGAACCTATATTTTTATACAAACTGTTATAAATGCACAAATTGCATTTTCAGCTTTATGTTGGTCTTTTGTAATGTTCTTAAATCTTTCCCTCTTCAAAAGTTGTCTTGACACGAAATATTTATCATGCGAATGTGATGTATGAAAAATACCACTTTGTTATTGTGTGATATTCATTCTGCATTTTGTGCACGTAAGAATGAAATTAAACCTTTATTATCCTAAGAATATTTTGTATAAATTACAGGGCGTATGTTATCTTATTTTCATAGTAAATGCAATAGGTGTTATTCCTTTACTTTATACAATTCTTCCTAATGTATCTGAAAACTTACTTTCTACACTTGTATTATCTAATATTAACTAAATCCAACTAAATACACGCCTTAACAATTAAATACCTATTGCTATATATTTATTTAAATTCCACAAATTATTCTATGTTATTATTTTCATGTCCTTTAAAACTTTAATCAAAGTAATAGTTCAAATTCCTTTTCGTTTATTCAAAATGTATTTAAAGAAAAAGTAAATTAATGAAATATTATAAAAAATTGGAATTGTGGTTTATATTGTTTACACGATAGTTTTAAATAACAGGAATGGATTTTTAAGAAATTATACTTATAATTTTGTTTTCTAGAATTTTATTAACGATAAATGCCAATAATATTGTGCTATTTTAGACTATAAAATACCATATTGTAATACACATCTATATATATTGTAACGGCGTGATTTAGCAGTGTGTCGACATCAAAGAACTTTGCTTTGAGATGGGGACTTCGTTTGTATGGATACAAATGGATTGTTTTCCCCGGCACCACGATGTCTAGACTTTTGTGCTCTACAGTAGCAAAACAGTAGACTGGACAACCCAATACCCTGACTGACAGCCAGACATATCACCATCGGAACTCCAAAGGAAGTGCTACGACTTTGGATCTAGCCGCTACGAATTCCAAGATCCCCTGGGTTTGCGGCCAGTGATTGTTTAACCCAGACCAATCCAGTAGGTTGAAGGTGAGGTCATCGCTAGATGATCCAATAATGAAATTGTGGGTGAGGCCCCTCTCTTAGAGACCCCTCCCCTAGAAAGAGATGAGAGAATTTTTTGGGGGTTGAAGAAGTTAGTTAGCTAGCAACCAGCTAATCCAGAGGTCGTCTTGACCATTCTCTATATCGGAGAGTTTTTTTGCTATAATCCCACTTTGGGATCTTTTCTTTAGACAGTACCCAGTGTTGGCTAAATCGGAGGTCGCCTCGACCAGTCTCTCCATCGGAGAGTTTTATTTAGCGAAAATCCCACCTTGGGATATATCTCTTGATGAGATTGAGAACGTTACCCTGTGCAATGGGTTTCCTTTTAATATAATCCTCTTCAGGATTGCTTGCATAGTTCCCTTATGAACTCTAACTGTGTTTTGATATTCTTCGAAGAAAACCAGTTGTGATCTCTACCCTACACGTCTAACTGAGAGTTTTATTTTTACTTCATTACTTCAGTGAACTTTCGCGCTAGCTACCGAATTGTATCTTCCGTCAGATCACCAATATTTCCGTAGAGTCAGATCTTAGATATTGTACACCTCTACTCAGGCCTACGTGTATCGAATCACATACCTGTGATCTGAATTTTTTTTGTTGTTGTTGTGTGTGTGTATATATAAATGATGCATATAGCAGAGGGGTAAATAAATGCATTTTTTCAGACACACATGAATCTTCATTGTGTCACCTAAAACAGGGACCGGATATGTTACGATATAATAATTTTCATTAATTTCAAATGCCTATTGGTTATTATTTTATTTGTAGTAAGGGATTTCTAATACCGAATTTAATTTTCATAGCGTTCTATTATATAGCTATGATTTTTCAAGAAGATTCTTGCTAATGAATTGTAATAATGTGATTATCTATGTAATATAATTAAAATTATAATAACTGCCACACACACAGTAATATATATATATATATATATATATATATATATATATATATATATATATATATATATATATATATATATATATATATATATATATATATATATATATATATATATATATATATATATATATATATATATATTATATATATATATATATATATATATATATATATATATATATATATATATATATATATATATATATATATATATATATATATATATATATATATATATATATATATATATATATATATATATATTATATATATATATATATATATATATATATATATATATATATATATATATATATATATATATATATTTGTATTTATATATATATATGTCTATATATGTATTTATTTATATATATATATATATATATGTATATATATAATATATATATATATATATATATATATATATATATATATATATATATATATATATATATATATATATATATATATATATATATATGTATATTATATATATATATATATATATATATATATATATATATATATATATATATATATATATATATATATATATATATATATATAAATATATATTATATATATATATATATATATATATATATATATATATATATAAATATATTTTATATATAAAGATTATGTGATAATATTTAAACGAAATGTTCTGAAATTATATTCAAAATATACAACTTTTTAATAAAATCTCGTATATAGTGAATAAATTTAAAAATAATATTTCCATCTTCTTGAAATAAAAAACTAAATATAATACAAAAGTTGTCTTGCCCCCTTAAAATGAAAAATTGCTAAGTCACACAAGGATAGATTAGGTGCCGTGCTTTGGTTTCACAGTAAATGTTTGCATAACATATTTTCCTCCCTTATGGTGCTGAATTATACATTTTTTTGGCGCTGTATCATCTCAGTTACGGATATTATATTCTGAAATCTTGTGGATTTTAGAAACCGTATAAGATTCTGCGATCATGTACCGGTGTTTTTATAAATTTAGAAAAAAAACATCAATGTCCACATATTGGTTTAATATTTTTATTTGTAAATATTTTTAGTTGAAAAGGGAATTGCTGTTTAAAATTAATACAACGTATTGTAATAAAAACATTTTTAGATTTTTTTCCTAATGATGTTAAAATTTTTTTGTCTGGCCTAAACTTTTTTAGTCGTGTCTGATCCATTTAAAAGTAAGTACAGTTAAAAAGCTTTATAGCGAATGCTAGAGGATCAAAGAATTAGTTCCCCTCTATCCAGCTGATTCAATAAATTTGAACCATTTAGGAAAATATTAACCTAATTAGTAAATAAAATGCATAACTGACTAGTTTTAAACGGTATTGGAAAGGATTTAAACGAGAAATTTCTGAAACATCCACTAAATTAGTCAAAACCGATTCAATTAAATTTTTCACTTGATTACCACAATTTCAGAAGTTCTAAACATACTACAGTTGAAGACATATTAAAAATAATTTTCTCATGATATTAATATAGAACTGATTAGTAATCTTTACATGGACAGATGCGGATTCTAAGAAAATTTAGGAAACTTTTTTATCCAATCCATGCAGCAAACTACTACAGCAAACATTCTTTTACTCTTTGTTTGTATAGCTATGAACCTGGAAAATTTACAAAATGGAAAATAAATTTACTCCAGGTTCTATAGTTATAAATCCGGTTACCACATGAGGAAGCCAATGGTACCAACACTAGGTATGTAAGTCAGGAGAAAACTGTTCACACGAATGATTTTCATTAAAGGGACGATAGGAATAAATTATTGAGAAAACTGAGATCCTTCACTCATTTTCCCTCTCAGACATATCATCATTACTTTGTACTTTTCTATTAAAGCATTGCATACACACCCATCACTAATGCCCGGCACACTACCACCTGTTTTAACTTTTTCACCTAACTTACGCAGCTGCAATTAGCAATAGTAAGAGCTACCTCATGGAAAAGAGGGTAAATAATATACTCCGGGAGATTGCATTTACCAACGTAGCTCATGAATATGTCCATTATGATCCCACGAATTAAAGGAAAAAACAACCTGCTGCGAAACTCTAGACAAATCTCTATGTTTACCAACCACTGCAGCTGTAGACGTCATTGAGGGGATCCTGTATAAAGGGTTTCTTCCACGCAGTCCTTTGTGCAGCAGACTCGACAGATTGACATTGCAGACTGTGATACACCTTTTGTAGTGACCGAATGTGCTGCCAACCCTTACGACACAACTGTACTCATTGCCAGAGCGATGCTGATTATATTCAGGATTTGCTGAAAATTTCAACTCAGTCATGTCGATCATTCTTGGTGTTGCAATTTTTTAACAGACAAAAATTTGAAAGTAACTTTTGTATAGTGTCAAAACCGCGTGCTGTACAAACGGAGTAAGTTCAGAAACATGGAACAAATTATCAAAATTATTAATATATGACTGTAATATTTTGTTATTAAAACATTAATTTATTTTGGACTTTATGTAGATACAGGGCCTGTAATCAGAAGTCAATTGATTTATTATTCAGTTTAATAAAATCATATTATATAATAAATTGAACCAAATATAGTTATAAATGTATTTTATAACTCTTGCATTAAAAGATAAATGTTCAGCTTTAAATCATAAAAGGAAATATTTATTTAATTAGAATAATTACATGATAATTAAATATTCTCCTAACACGGATTTCTTAAATTGTACTATATGGCTTTGCAACGACAAAAACGAATGTGACCTTCATATTTACAATTACAGGAAAAGAAAGAAAATAATTTGTAGAAAAAAGCATCTTGTATAAGTAAATGCTATTTAAGATTTATTTCATTCACATGATATACAGTTACTGTTTTCGATTACATGTGAATATTTTTCTATCAAAGACGCTCTCCTTTTCAATTATATAGTATACACTAAAATGTTTCAGATGAAAACATATGGAATTTTTTCCAAATATCTTACTTGAAAAATCAGTATTTTTATGAATATAAATATAAGACTAATTTACATTTTTGTTTTCTGGTAACAAATTTTATTATTAAACTATATTATTCTTTATTTACCATATATTTATACACCCTTACATTACGCAAAAACTGTTTTAGTTTTGTTTTTATATATTCAATATTCATATATTAATGAAATTTTTAAGCAGAATACATAAAATTGGTAATTTTCATTCAGAAAGATTTTTCCTATTTTTACTTAAAGGAAGTTATTACTTAAAGCATGTACTCCGATAATTAAAAAAATTAACGATAAAAACTAATAGATTAAACGTCTTGCATTATTCCAACCTCCTCCAATAGTCCTATATTTAAGTAAGTTTTTAATGCGACTCCCATTTCTTGAACTAAGTCTCAAAATTAAACACTTTTCTTACTTTTAGAACTTTTTTACTATTATGGAGATATGAACATTTGACTTTCAGATTTTAATCAGTAATAAGCATAGAAAGTTTTAATTTTATCAATAACTAAATCAATTTTCCACAGCATACTTCTTCGGGTTTTTAAAACACAGGTAATATTGAGAACGATTTCATGCCTCAGGGGATAGCTTGAGTTTGAAAATAATTCCTAAATTATTATTCATACTTGATTTTTTTCTCATGAATATTAATACTTGCTTGAAAACATTATAAATATTTTTTCTGCTTCATAGAACACAATTTTTATGGACTAGGGGAATAATCTTTGAAAAACTTCATTTTTCTTCTTCATACCTTTCTTACCTTTAAAATTTTTGTGAGTAGAAAACCTAAATTTACTGGAGGCTGCCAAAACTGCATTTTTTACTGAGCTAAAAAGTTATTGGTAGAATGTATCATAGATATTAATGTAACCAATATGATATTAATGTAATCAATTACTCGTCAATAAAATTTAAAAAAAATTCTTTATGCATAGCTCTAAAGAATTAATTTTATACAATAGCTTGCTACAAAATTTTAAGACTTTTAAAAGTTTTATTAAATTAATTTATTTAATGCAGTTGGAAATATTATAATTTTTTAACACTTGGCATGCGGGTATTCTTCACCTCCAACTTACCCGTGCAGCTGGTGTTTTTTCGTAATTCGCGTGAAAGTTCAGTTATTCAGAAAAATCGCAGTAAATCTAAAACTTTGTTTTTTATTTTACACTTTGTTTTAACTTTTTTTATTTTACACTTTAATATATACTTTATGATTATTTAACAAAAAAAAACAGGATTTTCACGAAATCCCAGACTTAAAAGATTTTTTAAATTAAAGTCCGATAATCTGTCAGCGCATCACTCTCTTTGTCACAACGGCTCATTTTATCAATTTTGTATTCAACAATAAAAAACCAAGCTACAAATTGACAAAACACGACTTGTACGTTCTGGTGCTAGGAATTCGATTGAAGGTGAAATAACGCAACAGAAGACCGAGTAACTCGACAATCATAACTTGTGGAAAGAAAAAAATGAAAAGTGTTGCATAGCAACGCAAACAACACGTATATAATGCGAGCCATACATACAATTATACGTATCTAGTAGATTTGTGGTGGTTAGTGGGTATCCACCACAAATCTACTAAATACGTATTTTTATGTGGCCCGCGCTCCAGTGACAGGCTGCAAAAAACGTAAAAATACGTTGCCCGCACGCGAAGTGTTAATAATAATTGAATTTAATTGTTTAATTAAACATTTAATAACGCCTTCAATGCTTTAATATGAAAAGGAAAAAAATATCTTTTAAAAAAAAAAAAACAATTATGAATATTTTCTGTTAGCTTTATTTTGCTGATTCACATACAGTGCACGGGGCTTATTTTTTTAATTACTTTGTGATGATGATTTTGTATTTGTGAGGTCATATCTTCATTGGAAATGATTAACAAGGTAAATAAAATAAATATTGTTTAAAATTATACATAGATCTAAAGAATCATTTTCATAAAATAGGTTGCTACAAAATTTTAAGATTATTAAAAGTTTTATTAAATTAATTTATTTAATGCAGTTGAAAATGTTATAATCTTTTAATAATAATTAAATTTAATGGTTTAATTTACATTTATGAGGAAACATTTAACGAAGTCTTGCTTTAACATAAAGAGGAAAAACTCTATTAAAAAAAAAAAACAATTGTGGATATTTTCTGTTAGCTTTATTTTGCGGATTCACATATATTGTGCAGGATTAATTTTATAATTACTTTGTGATGATGCTTTTGTAGTTGTGAAGTCATATCTTAATTGGAAATGATTAAAAAGGCAAATAAAATAAATATTGATTAAAATTATACATAGATCTAAAGATTTATTTTCATAGAATAGCTTGCTACAAAATTTTAAGACTTTTAAAAGTTTTTTATTTTAATTTGTTTAATGCAGTTGAAAATATTATAATCTTTTAATAAAAATTAAATTTAATGGTTTAATTTACATTTATGAGGAAGCATTTAACTAATCATTCAATGCTTTAACATAAAGAGGAAAAAATGTCTTTTTTAAACAAAACATTTGTGGATATTTTATGTTAGCCTAATTTTCGGATTCACATACAGTGTACGGGGCTTATTTTTTAAAATTACTTTGTGATGATGATTTTGTAGTTGTGATGTCATATCATCATTGGAAATTATTAACAAGGTAAATAAAATAAATATTGTTTAAAATTGATTTTACTACTTTTAATTTACCGAAAACATTTTTTGAAAAAGTAATTGTTTTTTAAATTATATTTAAACGCAAAATCAAAGTTATTAACTAGTATTTGCAGCAAGAATTATTGTATTAAACTGAAAAGTTCCTTTAAAGTATACAATTGTTCTTCATTTTTACAATCACTTTTAAAGTAGTTTGTTTCCAATCATGTATTAACATATTGCAACTGAAAAGGAATTAGGCTAATTATATCGATGTCGTATAACTTTCAAAAATCTTAACTAGATCGTTGAAATCATTTCAAAAAGTGTTATTTCGAAAATACTTTTCGAAAACTACATAGAGTCTCGAATGAGAGTCTTAAAAAGTACTTTGTAAATTTCATATAATCTCATAAGATGGGTTGAAAACATCTGGGACCAGCGTGGAGAAACATAATTCTTTCACATTCGATTTAAAGAACACCTTCTGATCGATACTTAAGTCGCATCAGGTGGAAATATTGTCTCACAAACATTCGAAAGCGGATATCGATTTCGTGATAGATCCTTAATTGTTTTAATGCATCCCAGTGAAAAATACTGAAAACTATTTAATTTATTGGATTACCTTTTCAGAGCAATGATGCTAAGTATATTATAAGATATGCTGAATTGTAAGCATATATAAAGAAGGTTATATATTTATACACCAAAGTATTCATATATTAAAAATGATTGTATTTAAATCTACTCATAAATATTTCAAAACTAGCTAGTATTTATGGACAAGTATTTAAAGAACGAAAACTTTACATTTACCAATTTTCGATATTTTTAGAAAAGAGTCAAATGACACATTGCATAAGTATCTAGTAGTAATAATTTTACAATGAAAAATCAAATCCTTCAGTATGGATCAGAGATACATTTACAAACTAAATATATCTTTATATTAAATCAAAGAAAGCAATGATATAATAAAGGTTGTTACAGATTATTTAAAAGATTATTTTCTAAAAGTACTGCATTTCTAAAAAAGTAAGGTTTTTAGAATATTGAATAAATTTATTGATTATTACTACATATTATATTTAAAAGATATATTTACCTTTATTTTAAATAAAAGAAAACAATGTTATAATAAAGATTATTAAAGATTATTTAAAAGATTATTTTCTAAAAAAAGGGCATTTCTAGTAAGTAAGGTTTCCAGAATATTGAATAAATTTATAGATTATAACTACACATTATATTTAAAACATCAATAAGACAATTTTAAAGTCAATAAGACAGTTCTTTCTGATATGAAGATTATTTTACCTAATATTAGTACATTATTAAAATTAATAATAAACGTTGAAGCTAATATTACATTTTAATCTATAATCCTTAAAAACCTTCATTTCCTCCTAGAAAAAATGTAGAGTTTTCTACAGCAAATCCTATAGAGAGCATCATTCAAATAGCACGAGTTAAAAAAAAGAAAAAAAGAAAAAAGAAGATCGCCATGCAGCGATTAACTGCCAACATCTGTAACCCCTTCACGTACCCAACCAGAAAAAGAATACGGAATGCGTCGCTGTCTCAGGAATGCGGGGAACGCCGCTCTAGGCCGTAGCCAGCTTGGCGCTAGCCTGCACTGGGCGGATCTGCACTAGGCCTTCTGCGAGAAGCCACTGGGTGGAGACGGAATCACAGTCAATTCTTTAATTTTCTCAGATGTCCCCGGGCGAATTATTAAATTGAGGTTACAGCAGGAACACGTGGTTCAAAAGACGTCTGGCAGTAAAATATGTAGATAGAGTAATGGATTAAATGAATTTGGTTAGCATCTCAAATTGTCTTCGGTATAATTCTGTCATATTCTCGTTCGCGTTTCATTTAATTACGTATTCAAAAGACATAAAAAATTTAAGTGTACCAGATATTGTGAGACAGAATAATATATAATCATATTTAAATATTTAATACTATTATAATTCTTAATATCGTGCTTTCATAGTCAATTCTTTGTTAGATGACCCCAGGGTTGAGATTTGAAACACATTGTTTGAATGACGACTGACTGTAAAATATTTAGATAGAATAATGTATTAAATAAATTCAGTTAGGATCCTCGAAATAATTCTATTTTATATATTCGTGCTTACTATTTAATTAGGAATTCACTGAGAGCTTGGAAGCTTTATGAAGTATTATAAAGGAACAGGATAAAAGCATTAATGCGTTATCATTATCCTTTATGCTCCAAAGGTACTCATCTCAAGTCTCACTTAATATAAAATACAATACCCTTTAAACTGTTCCATATATACCAGTTTTCTTTCTTCATTTACTAAGCTAACTTACAATTATAAATTAATCTAAAAATTTTAAACATTATTAGATTATGTCAATTTCTTAGGTAGCTTGTAATAAAAATTAAAATCCGGAAACCCAAAATTTTATAAACAGATTAAATACATTATTGCAACTTTACGAATAATACTGTAAAAATTTATTTTTTAGAGTAGGTTTCAGAAGTTCTAAATATACATGTATAGTTTGATTGCAACAGCAAGTTGCTTTACTTTCCAATTGGAAGTTAGTCATTTTCCTAATATTACATAAAAAATATAGTATGTACTAAATAATATCTTAACCACGAATACATGATTTTATCCAACGAAAATACTCCAAAAACTTTCATTTTGTGGCTTAATAAAACTTTAATAAGCAGAAATAACAGAAACAACATTTATATTTCTATGATGAACATCTGGCACACAAACACACATTTAAAACGTTTTAATGGTTATATATATATATATATATATATATATATATATATATATATATAATATATATATTATATATATATATATATATATATATATATATATCATATATATATATATATATATATATATGATATATATATATATATATATATATATATATATATATATATATATATATATAAAATATATATATATATATATATATATATATATATATATATATATATATATATATATATATATATATATATATAGAATTATATACATATATATATATATATATATACAAAAATATAATATACATATATATATATATTTATAATATATAATATATATATATATATATAAATATATATAATTATATAGAGAGAGAGAGAGAAAGAGAGAAATAGAGAGAGAGAGAGTCATGTGTATATATTATTTTGCAGTCAGCAATGCATAAAGTTGTACGTAAATTAAATAAAGTACATTTTGAAAACATCAGTCTAATGGGATTAATGTTTGGAATCATATTAACTTATGTAAAATGGGACTGAAAATATATTGCTTTAAAGAACTCATTTCTCGTGTAATAAATTTAATTATAATTTAATTTTAAGAGGTATTTTACTTCCGACGTTAACATTCATGTGTTTATCGTTTTTAACAAAGTTTCAATTGCCAAGTAGAAAACTGAATAAGTATACTTTTCAGAAGGAAATTTTCAAGTAAGCTTAAAATCTATTTTTTGAAAACAAAGAAAAATAAATCGCAAATGGAAAGGGAATTTTTGACTTTCTTTTCCTCAGCTTTAGGAAGACATATAATTAATTACTTTATTGCTGAGTTTTAGTAAAAGAACATATATTTATGTCTTCCAGCCTTTTCCTTTCGTCGCTGAAGTCTGATACGATGTTTAAAACTTTTGTAATATATTGTTTTAATTATAGATTAATTTCCTAGAATATATACTTATTTGCTTTTCAATAGCATTTCTTAGTAAAAAATTCATTCAAGATGAAACTTCTTTGATACAAATAGTTTCTTTTTTTCCAAATGGAGAGAAAAGCTGGCTAGTGTAAAACAATGAAATGAAAGCAAAGCAAACGGACTGGTAACATAAACTATTTTTCTCTTTTACTTTCGTGTAATAAAAAGAAGTTATTACAATGAGCTTCAACTTTTCTGTACTTTTCAAAATCCAGAACAAGTTTATATTCCCATAATCAGATTTTTTATTTTATAATTGTGTATAGTTTGACACATAATTTGAGACTATTTAATATGTTTACTATTTATTTATTATACAGGTGCTAGGATATGTAAAAAAATATTGACATTTACGGGAAAGCAATATTTTGAGGATGTTAAATATATAAATATAATATTCTAGTCTCATTAACTGGTATGATTTATATAATAAATGTAATTATAGAGGGAATAAATGTGTTTTAAAGTTTTAATGCATGTTTGTAATTCAAATATTTAATAGTAATCTACTATTTAATTATTGGGATATGCTGGACAATTCGGGGAAATAATGTTATTATGAATAGAGTGTGTGTTTTACAACTAATCTTATATAGAGATTATGTGCATTTCAATTAATATTACCAATGGAATGTGATAGACCGATTAACGACATAATGTATCATTTCATTACTAATGGTTACTTATAATTATCAGTTTTCGAAACTCCTTCAAAAGTTAATTCTAATATTTCTACAGTATTTAAGTTGTTTTGCTGTTTTGGTGTTAAATACTTAAATTGTTTCCCATTGTTAATATTCTTAAATACGCACGATTTTCAAACTATTTCAGGAATGTTTGTAGTAGCTATTAAGAAAATCAAAAATTTTTGTCTCATCTGTATAATATACACAACCAAAGAACTACTAAACAGCTAAAATGGATTAAAGGTTATAAGGACCTAACAATTTTCAAAGTTATGGTATGATCAGCGAATGAATAAATGAGACAAATTTATAATTACTGCCTGATAAGTCTATATCATTTGAAAAAACAAATGTAACCAAACAACTATTAAATAGCTAAAGGCTTAAAACGAAAATGGTTTCATAACAATTTTTAAAGTCAAATCCAGATCATCGCATAAACAAATGAGAAAAGTGACTAGGGCAAGGAGGGTTGGGTTATTTGGGAGCAAAACGGTCTACTTTTGCTCCCAACACGAGAGCTATTGAGACTGGGACCTACTGCTTAAAGCCGATTCCGAACGGCTACGAACAGTGGGACTTGAACCCACGAATCCCGGTTCCGATCGTCAGTACCTTAACCATTCGGCCCTCGTTCGGTCTAGGGACTGGAGAAACAGCTATTTGGGAAAAAATTGTAAATTCAATATCTAACATTCATTTTGGACACTTATAAATAATACAAAAAATAAAAAATGAAGACAATAAAATAAAAGATTTTTTTATAGTTAGAAGGAAAAAAAGACAAAAATCAAAATTTTTAAAAAGTGTTTATTCGTATTTATATACTTACCTTTGGTAGGCATTTAAAAAAAATAAGTGATTTTTTATTGATATACAAACTTTCAGTTATTTGAATAAAAAACAAAATTTATACATGCATATTAAATATTTCTGATTAATAAAAACTAACTTTTGTTTTTTATATCATATTATCTTGTTTTTTTAGTGTACTTGTGTTTCTGCTCTATTTCTTTCAGGATAGGAAGTGGGTTGTGTAAGCAGAAAACGTTTAATTTTGATAAATCTAGCCCTTCACAGAGTCTAAACTAAATCAACGATGTGAATCAGCAAAATTTTATCAAAAAATATCCACATCAAACAAATCCAAAATATATTATCCAGCAATAATTCAAATTTGAAAAAATATTAAAATTAATAAGCAAAAGACTATTAAAGCAACAAATTTTACTAAGAAAAAAACACTATTATTGTAACCCAAATGAGACATTTCGATATATTGCACTTTTCATTACATTTAAAAATATTTTAAAGAGATTAATCATTTTATAATTTTATCTAAATAATAACAAAATTTGTAACTTTTAATTAATAATTTTAAAAAAATACCTAGTAATGTCCACCCTCCCTTTTAATTCTCAATTTATTCGACGTTTGAAATTAAAACATTCTTAAATAACTATGACTTTTAACATTTAAATGTCAGTCCTCGTTTGTTCCATGCAAGGTGGTTTTATTGTGGAATTGTGTAGTTTCTTTGGGATTTCCATTTTCTGATATTCCTACCCCACGTTAGCAGTGTACATTGCTTTGCGCTGCGCAGACTACTCTGTTACACTCGTTTATTAAACATGAGGTTGTGTGTGAGAGAATGATACATA
>CM063504.1:169259523-169262023 GCA_032207245.1 Pardosa pseudoannulata | reverse complement strand
GTCACGTGGAGCCCCAACGAAATAACACCGAATTTAAAAAAAAAACACAAATATACGAAAGAAGAAAATTAGATTTTCATAGATTCACTTATACATATGTAGAATTCTCCAACTAACTATGCATTACAATGTTATATGAATTGATATGAGTTATTGAAATACATAAATTATCAGGTAATAACTATCTGTTAATTTAGCCCCATCTAGCTATCCTCTATCAGAATCTAGCTAGTTAAATTAGAAGCATCACAAATGGTTAATTAGAATATTTTCACCATATCTATGACCTTCTCACTCTGTGTGACACTCTGTGTATATATATGTAATATATCAAAATTATTTAACTTTAATATTTCCTTAAAAAACCTCCTCTCTCCCATTCTAATTCTTAAAATATTTTTCCCAGCCTGTAAATGTCTTAATCAAAGGAGCGTTCTCGACTTAAAATTCTTTCGATTTATTTCGCAAAGATTTCTATCCTATAGATGTCAATTTTCTGTCTATCCAACCCATTTCCCAGTTGTCACCAACAAATGCTTTCGCTTTTTTCCTGATCTTACACTGAAATCGGCTGAGTAAGTTGGAAATTTCTTTCACTCTTGAATTCACCTCTGTTCGAGCAGAGTGATTTTTATGTCTTTCTCTTGTCTGTCTTTGACTATTAAAGATCTTCGTTTCAGCAGATCTGAAATAAAGTTTTAATTTGACTTGTTCCGCTCTCTTCAATGTCGGCCGACTGCATTTTTATTACTGCTAGCTGCTTAGCCCGGGGAAATAAAAACAATGGGAGCTAAATAATTATTATGACTATAGGACATAATTAATTACATATACATGCATACATACATATACACATTAATTTTAAGGTATCCTAAATTAATACATTGTTTGATAAGCTATAAACATCCAAATGCATCTAAACTAAATATTGTCTTAAATATTATGTAAAAACTATTACTTTATAAAATATGGTAACATAAATGAATCCTTTTTCAACAGAGTTTAAATACTAGGAATTGGAAAAAGCAGATCAGTAAATTCTTAAAACTTAAAATTGCTTTACAGATTAGTTAATACACTTTATTTCAACTCAAATATATGTTATTCTTTTTTTGGAAATAATAAAACCATTTTACCTATTAAAGTACTTATACTGTACAATTAATCATAACCTACTGTTAAATATATAAAAAAATATCAAATTATACCGTACATTTCTTTTGAAGATCACTTTTTTTCTATTTTTACTTTCAAAGAGATAAGAAAAAGAAATAAATTCAGTCTGCAATAACATATTTTATTCTGTTTCAATGAGGAAAGAATGAACTGATAATGCATGAACATTAAGTAACCGAACTTTGATTCAGTCATAAATTGCTGAGTTCACTTTAAATATCTCCCTGCAATATATTTCACTGTTCCCTCTGGGCAACTTCAGCCTTCTCTGAAATTGCAGTTTTGGATGTGATAAATATTCCTTTATAAAGGCTCAGATACTCAAAATGCCTCAAAACGTAACTGAGGAAGTAAGCGTTTGTACGAACTCTAAAAGCAGGTAGTGAATGCTTTGAGATTATTGGCTTGCAATTGTGAGAAATGGCTGGATTTTATAAATGAGTACCTATTGTTAAACAGCTATTAAGTCAGATCTTCTATGTGTAGGACAATAAAAGAATTTTCATTTACTGCCTTAGTTCACACATAAATTTTACTTGCCTATATATATATTAAATTTAAGTTTATATATGTATGCATGTATATAGAACTTGCTAACAATAGCTTTAAAATTTTAGTATGTTGTTTGATTTCCAACCGCTAGAGCACTGAATTTTGATAAGAATCTCATTGCTCAGAGAAGTTTATATTCAACCGGAATAATTTGTAACAAAATACTTTTCATATACACATAAAACGTCCACATAATTTAAAAATACTGTAGTTATAACTGTAATGCAATTATTAAATACAGTAGACGAGTATATTGATACAGAAGTTCACTTACAAAAACATGTTTTATTTAGAACATAAAATGACACTAAACACAGAAATCCCCGTAGGGAAAAAGAACGCAAAACAGAAATATTTTGGTTACGTTGTTTACATCGGTATCTTAAAGGGAAAAGCAGCGAACTCTGTGTGCCACCCATTTTATTAACTATTGGAAGGGGTGTGGCTTCACGAATGATGTCATTCCGGTAACCAATCAATCTATTTTTAGTTTATTCTTCTAGTTTTTCTGAATATAAAAGAAAATGTTCATTGTGGGCTCGTTCCGATCATAAATTTTTATCGGAAAATTATAATTTTTTATTTATATATTGTTTATATCTTATATATTTTTATAATATAGCTAAACATTTTATTGTATGTTTTATGATTTATTTATTATTTTATATAGATAATTATATATATATATATATTTATATATTATATATATATATATATATATATATATATATATATATATATATATATATATATATATATATTATATATATAT
>CM063504.1:169247023-169254523 GCA_032207245.1 Pardosa pseudoannulata | reverse complement strand
ATAACTAAAAATTGTACTTTTTAAAATTGTTTTGGAGTAATACAGTAGAAAAAAGAAATTGCAAAATTCTGTATATACTATATATTATGGTAAATGATTACGTGATAATCTTTATTCTAGCAATAAAATTAGCAAGTTTTCAATTAAAACATGGAAATTAGAAAACTAAAAATATCTTATAAAAATAAAACTTGTGAATTATGATGGCTTTATAAGAAAGTAGAGATATATTTAATAAATAACTGCAAATGGTTTCTCGGCATGAATTATACCTTTCCACAGACTAAACTGCATTTTAAAGAAAACTCATATGAACTTGTCTAATATTTACAGAGTAAAATTTTATCTTTAACGTTTTCTTTCATGCCGTCATTCTGAAATTAAATAATATTTATAATTATATGCATTTATTTTTATGAAGGAAGTTAGGAAACTTCAAAAGTAGAATAGTATTTTTCTCAGTAACCTACCTTGAACCAAACCGTTATAACTAAAAATTGTACTTTTTAAAATTGTCTTGGAGTTATAAAGTGGAAAAAAGAAATTGCAAATTTCTATATATACACTATATATTATGGTAAACGATTACGTGATGATCTTTATTCTAGCAATAAAATTAGCAAGTTTTCAATTAAAACATGGAAATTAGAAAATTAAAAATTTCTTAATAAAAATAAAACTTTTGAATTATGATGGCTTTATTAGAAAGTGGAGATATATTTAATATATAACTGCAAATAGTCTCTCGGCATGAATTATACTTTTCCACAGACTAAACCGCATTTTAAAGAAAACTCATATGAACTTGTCTAATATTTACAACGTAAAATTTTATCTTTAATATTTTCTTCCATGCTCCGTTCTGAAATTAAATAATATTTATAATTATGTGCATTTATTTTTATGAAGGTAGTTAGGAAACTTCAAAAGTAGAATAGTATTTTTATTAGTAACCTACCTTGAACAAAACCAATAATTAAAAATTGTACTTTTTAAAATTGTCTCGGAGTTATAAAGTGGAAAAAAAGAACTTGAAATTTCTGTATATATTATATTTTACGGTAAATGATTAAGTATTGATCTTTATTCTAGCAATAAAATTAGCAAGTTTTAAGTTAAAAATGGAAATTAGAAAACTAAAAATGTCTTATTAAAATTTAAACTTTTGAATTATGATGGCTTTATTAGAAAGTAGAGATATATTTAATGCATAACTGCAAATGGTCTGTCGGCATAAATTATACTTTTCCACAGACTAAACTGCATTTTAAAGAAAACTCATATGTAAATTAGACTTAAGTCGCAAACAAAACATTGTCTCTTCACTATATATCTCATCAATTGATGTTGACAGAGCGCATAGAGACAAGACAATACGTTTGTACGATGTAATAAAAAATATCTATTTGTAAACTGAGTAATTTGCAATTTAATGATTTTAATTTGATTTTAAAGAGAAGTTTATGACATTTAAAAAGTGCAGACAATAAACTATCAGCGTACTGGAACTTTCTATAGTCAAAAAGTATTATCGAAATATTATAGTCCGTAGAGAGAAAGAGTAAAATATTAAGATATACCATACTTTATATCTGTAAAGCATTTCTTAAGTTAATTAGATTTCTATTTTACTGGTAATATAATTTTATGAGCTTAAAACCACTATATTGTTATAGGTTTATTCACTTTCTAAAATATTTTTCCTATTAAATAAAAATTATCAATTGTATTTCAGTACTAAATATCTATTTTTGATGTATCTTCTATCCTTTAAATTATTCTTATAAAATAGATAGTTAATATTAAACCCAATAAAATTTTTAAAAATTAATTATTGAAATACTATAAATATTAAAACTTATTCTGCTATAAATAAAATGTTTTTTAATTACTGTCTTTACAAAAAATTGGAAGTCTCTTTGTACTTGTAACACCTTTAATTTTAGTGTTGTTTAATCAATTTCAGCAAGTTGTTACTTTAATTTAAATAATGGATTAGATTCAGTTATAAATCACCAGTAACTGATGTTAGATCTAAATGAACATTTGAATGCGGAAACAAATGTCTTTTACTTTCCTTTGCAAGATTAAAAAAATACTTACTTTTTTAAAGATTAATGATTCTCCGTATCTACTTTTGTGTTTTCTTGAATACGTTTTCAATTTTTATATTAGGAAATGCAATTAAAGTTAGGAAATATCGCGACAGGTTTCTTAGTAACATCTCGATTAATGTTGTTCTATACAGTTTTTGAAACAAAATCTTTTTTGAGTTATGAGTTACCGTTTTATTTTTATTCTCTATTACAATGCATATCTGTTCACAAAATTGTAGTAACGCTATCATAAAATACTTAAATATGAGGAAATGTTTAAAAAAGATTTTACCATGATTCGCAACTAATGCAGGCCCAGTATGTATAATTTTCTTACATTGTTTCATTCTCATTTCCAACTCACATAGTCAGTAACAAAAGAAAATTCACAAAGACTTTAAACCAATACAGGGACGAATATTGTATGAAATGCCATGCCTACAGTAAATTATGCAGGGGAAAATAACTGACCTCTCGCTTATTATTGAATATATCTGATCTTATCGATTTACAAAAAAACACGACTTTTGTGAATTGTGCTCAGTATAAAAACTGTGCATTGGAAAGATTGTTAGCACACAGAGATCAGCAAGCAATGGCATAAATTATTCTTAAAAATGTAACTGTACAGAGAAAAAATAACAGCGTTTTGAAATATCAGAAATGAATACACCACAGAGCACCTGGGAAGCATTACAAGTTAAATGTTTATAAGTACAAATTTCTCATCACTGACATCAATGCTAAAAAAAGTATTCAATAGTGAAGGAATATCGAAAATTAAACCTTGATTACTGTAATTGATGTAACTTAATCTGACGAATGGTGTATAAGCTTATTTTACCAATAGTAAAATAATTTCTTTGGTGATGTTGGTAAAAAAAAACATTGAATAGTTCTAACTATAAAAACCTGGATATAGGTTTTTCATGGACTGTTATTTTTGGCAAAAATCAATATTCATTTGGATAAGTAAGGTGGAATAGTATATTAAACATATTTATACATCTATTTATGTAAATAGTAGCACTTAAATTCTAAGCAAATAACATGGAATCTATAGTCACTAGACATTAACATTACTGAGCCCTTATGAGAATATCTAGTCATAAATGATTTCCTACACCTTCACAAACCTTCCTACACCTTCACAAACAATTCCCTACACCTTCAAGACTACTAGACTGGTAAATATTTTACAGGAGGTAGTTTATAAAATAGCATTAACTTTCGTGAGAAATTTACATCTATGTCACATTTAATTGTTCTTAGTCATAATTTTAATGATTATGGAATATCATATTACTGCTATCATCAAATTTTGCAAGTATTTTTTCTACAATCTGAATCTTGTAAGACAAAAACATTTTCAAAACTTATATTATTCTTGTCAAACTATCTATACAAACGTATTAAGGTAAAAAATATTTGCATCAACGATAAATGTGAAATTCAGTCTAATGTAAAAAGAAATGCTACATATGGATTATTAACTAGTTGGTCAACGTTTAAGAAATCTAACATACAGTTAAATGTAGCTAAAAATTGTAGCAATGTAAGCTAATAATTTAGTCAATTCCTTTTTGCCTTGAGTATACATTCCAACTATAATTCAAGTTATATAGCAGCTGGAGAGAGTAGTGTAGTCACGATAAACTTTTCCGGTTAATCTATGATACAGAGGTATTATTGCGCTTAGGAATAAATGAGATCTTTTATTTGGAATGCTGTTCTCATTCAGTAAAACAGCGAATGTCTTGTAGACAGAATACTCCAATAGCATGTAATCTGTAGAGACATGATCTCATATCTGTTGTGCCATCGAGGGAATGGGCTATTTAGTAGTAAAATATATAAATCGCTGATTTATTTAAGGACATATTACTTTATGTATGAGTATAATTTTTTTATTAGGCATGGGCATAATAAAATAATATTTTACATCAAAACAATTATTGGGTCTTCAATATTAAAAAAAAAATTAATTTTCAAATACAGCTTGCATTATACGTCATTTATAAGTTATTTCTAAAGCATATAATTTGTAACATATATCATCATTTTTAGCACATTATTTTACATAGATTAGATTTGAGTGTCGCAATGTACATAAGCTGTACATTTAATGCTATTAACCCCTTCCAGTATGATTTAATAATGAAAAACTATGCATGACATAACCATTTAATTTTTATTTAAAAAACTTGTTTCATTTTACAATTCTTACATATTCTTAATTAAAATCCACTTTTTATATAGTGTTAAATAATATCAGAAACAGTAAAATTAAGAAAATATCAAAGCAAAACATTAATAAGGTATACAGATAATAGTCTTCAAGCTAGTGGTACTTTTCAAAACAAAGTGCAAAGGAATTCTTAATTGTTTACACCGCCAAGTAGTCTCCCTTTTAATTTGATTCTTGTAACACACACGGCATTTCTTAGTAGGTTTTCTTTTATTCTGACTCATTAATTTGGCAATGACTTGTACCAAGAAATTCTAAGTAAACAATATACAATAGTGACTTGTGATTTTCACAAGTGATAAAAGTGTTGCCAAATTCAGTACACTAGAAATTTTAAACTAAATTAATTATCATATTTAACAGTAACTTTAATCGCATGACGAGTGTAGCTCGTCATTGTGCGGTATGGAATGAAAAACTAATGACGATCTAGACTCGTCATTTTACCGGAAGGGGTTAATTTAAGTTATTGATGATAAAATGATATTACTTTGTCACGGATTTCTGTTCTGGTTGCATAAAAGAAAATAACTGCATGTGTTTCTATGTTTTTGTTGGACATTTAAAATGAAGGATTCGATTTCTATTATAGGATGAATAATTCCTTGATTTATTAGCACTGTAATCATTGAGCAAACTGCAATTAAATAAAAAATTATTTATATAAAGAACATATATACATCCTAGTAATATACTTTATTATCCTATGAACTAACATTGACTTCTCTAATTCATTTAACAGTTTAATAAATGAATTTGTAATTTACATGGGTCAATTTTCTATTTTTAAGACTAGCATAGATTTAAAATGAAATAAAAATGATAGATTTCCTAAAGAATTTCACAACTGCATTGGATCTCAATTCTATTCTCCCAGTAGAAAATAATTTTTGCTTTAAATATATGCATCTAAAGAAAATGAGATTTATACGTAACATAATAACAAAATTTATACTAGACAGAAATATTTTGGCGCTTATTATTTATTACATTCTGAGTATTCATTTTAAATAAAGTAATGAATAATTGATATTTTCTTTTTTACTTCTCTGTATACTGGCAAACATAAGAAAATAGCTTCCAGCTGGTAATTGCCTTTTAAAAATTAATTTGTGTAGAAGATTTAAAATCTCCTTTGTTATATAATATAAGCTAAGTTCCGGCGTTGTTTACATAAAGAAAATAAAAGCTGCAGTTTTATAATGTGATTAAAACTCTGGAAGATTATCTAACATAGTATAATCTAAATAGTTTTCATCTTAGCATTAATCCAGTTGTGTGGACGTGCCTGTTTTATGTCTCAACATTTCTCACTTTTATGTTTCCGCATTTCCTTTTTGAGATTTCTAATCACGTCTAAGTAGTATATTTAATCCCATTCACTGCTTATTTCTAGATAAGTTTTCTATACGTTTTTTAATATCCTATTATTATAAATTAGCTTTCCTAACTGTCGATTTCATATTTTATATGTTCAATCTATTTTTATTCATGTAAATAGATTAAAATCTTCTGAGAAATGCTAACTAATTTGTTCAATGTAAAATATTGTTTAAATATTTCACCATTTTCATAACTATCTATTTTTCATCTCACAATTAGTAACATTTCCGAGTAATAGTTCTATGTATGTTGTTTCATGAGTTATAATTTAATTTTTAATATATTGGTTATGTCATAGAAGGCTAAATTCATGTTAATTTTAAGCATGTAATGTCCATATAGCCGAAAGGTTTTACATTCTGTTATTTTATATTTAATTCATAAGGGCCGGTCTCACCAAAGTCGAGCCGAACGATGGCCGAATAGTAGAGCGCTGTTCTTCGGAATCGGAGTACGCGGGTTCGAATCATGGTTGTTTGTAGCCGTTCGGAATTGGCTTTAAGCTGTAGGTACCGGTCTCATTAGCCCTCGTGAGCAAAACAGTAGACCGTAGAGGTTCCAAACCAAACTCAACAAAGTCGTTTAACGGCTAACCGTGATTAACCCATGGCGCCAACCAATGGTGGCACTTAATTCTTCGTTTAAACAGAGATTAATCGCGATTAGCTTTAAATGACTTTGGTGAGACCAAGAAGTATTCCAAAAATATTCAGTTATTTTCAAATAGTCCGTTATATGCTTAAAAGTAATAAAATTTTTAATCCCTGGGTCTAATAATTATAAAACCGCACGAGTTTGCTGAGTTTACTAGTTTACATGTTAACTTAAGATATTAACTTAATACTTAATATCTTCCTAAAATTTAGTATGTATTAAATGGTCTAAAAACAATTTATTGGCATTACTCATATTCGAATAATAAATATACACTATTAAAATCAGTATTTTTAAAGTTCAAAGGGGAAAAGAAAACATACATAGAACTAAGTTAATGTAATATTTTCCGTTATTACATTAAATTAATATCGGAAATTACATTAACTTAATACTTAATATCTTCCTAAAATTCAGTATATATTAAATGGTCTAAAAACAATTTATTAGCATTACTTATATTCAGATAATAAATATACACTATTAAAATCAGTATTTGTAAAAGTCAAAGGGGAAAAGAAAGCATACATAGAACTAAGTTATGTAATATTTTCCGATATTACATTAAATTATTATCAGAAATTACACTAACTTAATACTTAATATCTTCCTAAAATTCAATATGTATTAAATGGTCTAAAAACAATGTATTGGCATTACTCATATTAAGATAATAAATATACACTATTAAAATCAGTATTTTTAAAGTTCAAAGGGGAAAAGAAAACATAAATAGAACTATATTAATCTAATATTTTCCGAAATTACATTAAATTAATATCGGAAATTATATTAACTTAATACTTAATATCTTCCTAAAATTCAGTATATATTAAATGGTCTAAAAACAATTTATTAGTATTACTCATTTTCAGATAATAAATATACACTATTAAAATCAGTATTTTTAAAGTTCAAAGGGGAAAAGAAAACATACATAGAACTAAGTTAATGCAATATTTTCCGGTATTACATTAACTTAATATCGGAAATGACATTAACTTAATACTTAATATATTCCTAAAATTCAGTTTATATTAAATAGTGTAAAAACATTAAACAAAGTTAGTACATAAGTTTAAAAAAATATAAATCCTGAATCACAGCTAGAATAAAATG
>CM063504.1:169219523-169229523 GCA_032207245.1 Pardosa pseudoannulata | reverse complement strand
ATTATACTTTTAAAAAATAGAAAAAAAATGTTTGGGTAATGACAATTACAATTTTCTCGTTGCAACAGTAGTAAAGAATTATTGTATTTCTTTCTTAATGATCATAAACATATTTATTTTATTTATTTAGAAAGTGATGACTTGAAAAGTAATGCTTCAATAAATACAAAAAGTTAATGTTTGGGTAATGACAATTACAATTTTTTCGTTCCAACAGTAGTAAAAAATTAATGTATTTATTCCTTATAATGTTCATAAACGTATTTGTTGTATTTATTTAGAAAGTGATGACTTGAAAAGTAATGTTTCAGTAAATAGAAAAAAATGTTTGGGTAATGACAATTACAATTTTCTCGTTGCAACAGTAGTAAAAAATTAATGTATTTCTTCCTTAATGTTCATAAGCATATTTATTGTATTTATTTAGAAAGTGGTGATTTGAAAAGTAATGTTTAAATAAACAGAAAAAATAATGTTTATGTAATGACAATTACAATTTTTTCGTTCCAACAGTAGTAAAATATTAATGTATTCCTTCTTTAATATTCATAAACATATTTATTGCATTCATTTAGGCAGTGATGACTTGAAAAGTAATGCTTCAATAAATACAAAAAGTTAATGTTTGGGTAATGACAATTACAATTTTTTCGTTCCAACAGTAGTAAAAAATTAATGTATTTCTTCTTTAATATTCATAAACATATTTATTGTATTTATTTAGAAAGTGGTGATTTGAAAAGTAATGTTTAAATAAACAGAAAAAATAATGTTTATGTAATGGCAATTACAATTTTCTCGTTGCAACAGTAGTAAAGAATTATTGTATTTCTTTCTTAATGATCATAAACATATTTATTTTATTTATTTAGAAAGTGATGACTTGAAAAGTAATGTTTCAATAAATAGAAAAAAAATAATGTTTGGGTAATGACAATTACAATTTTCTGGTTGCAACAGTAGTAAAAAGTTAATGTATTTCTTCCTTAATGTTCATAAACATATTTATTGTATTTATGTAGAAAGAGATGACTTAAGAAGTAATGTTTTTAATAAATAGAAAAAAAAGTAACGTTTTGGTAATGACAATTACAATTTTCTAGTTGCAACAGTAGTAAAAAAATCTATATTTCGTACTTAATTTTCATAAATATATTTATTGTATTTTGAGATCAATACAATTTAATACTACTTATTTTGCAACATTCTAAAGAATATATGGGAGGAGGAAATTAAAAACATCAGTTGTAGTTCAGTCTCCAATATTTATGATAGTCAATTAAATCTATAAAATACCTTTTTTGGAATTCTGCATGAAACGCACAAATCTAGTTGTTTTCGTTGATTATTTTGTCACGATGTTTAAAATACTAGCAGCGCTGTCCTGACATTTTTAAGAGTTAAATCTCATACTTCGTCTCTTGTAATTATATATATGGGATTCTGCATCATTAAATTTCGCTTTCATTAAAGTTAAATTGTAAAGGATGTAGTTCGTTAAGAGAAGAGTGCGGGAAGAATGCAATGTAAGAGAGCAACAAAATATAAGTAAAAATGAAACACATGATTAATAATGTAATTGATCTAGAAAGTTATATTTTTACAAACAGATCAGAAAATGCTTCAAAATAATTTATTTTTATTCACTTTGAAAGTAAACATGCGTAAAAGTATTTGAAAAATATGTTTTCCTAAAACTGAAATTTATGTTAAAAGAAGGGTTTTTCGCTTATGCCTAACCCTAAAGAAAGCCGAAATACAAATTTCATTCTATTTATTTTTACTAGACACCGATTTTCAGTGTTTATCCCTAAAATTGGATTTTCGAAAAAGCTCCCCTGACATATAATAAATTATTGAACGATGTGAAATAATTTTTTTTACAAGTTTTAAATATTTTGTATACATTAGTTTGTTTATATTTATCATATTTTTACCAATGTTCCAGTTACAGACAATGAAACTTCATGCATAGAAAATGTTAAAAGATGTGTTTTAAATGAAGTAAAACTTAAAGCAAGTTTCATACATATAATTTATAATGCTTTGTGATACAATTAAAATACAATTAAAATTAACATAAAAAATATTTACATTTTGATATTTCTTTTAAATATTATCTATTTTTAATATAAAAAAGCTATTACGCTATTTTGATCGTGAATCCTCAATTCTCAAATCACTTATAAAGGTATAAATTAAAAATAATTATAATAATATTAATTATAAAACCATGTGTATAATTATAAAAAGTCAAATTGTAGAAACATTTGAGACAAATTTTTTAGTGATGTATGGTAAATAATTTTTTATTATTAATATTAAACAATTAAAAGCTAATAATATTAAACACGTAGTTGTAATTAAATAAAAGTAACAGCTAGAAATATTTTCTTTTTTTAAATTATAAATTAAGATTCAAATATGCAGGACTTTGAGAAACAAAAGAATTTCTTGAAATTTTTTTTTTTGACAAAAAACAGTAATTTTCTAATTTTTGAAATGCAAGTACTCAGAACTTTCTAGTGAAGGTAAATAACTATGGTACAATTAGCTGCTTTGTTTTACATGATAATCAGATTTTTTTAGCGATTTTATTCAGATAGTTTTCTTAATAAAAAGAAAATTATTCTTACATTTAGTACAAAGTTGTCTTTCTTTGAAGAAGGGTAGATTTCAGATTTTTATAAAGAATTTCATTTGTTAAATTAAAAGTCAAACACAGTGAAATTATCATCATATCTTTGACCTAGACGTTATTTTAAAAAACGACTAGAAATTTGAAAATAATTTGTACTTGAATGTAATCTGCATGTTTGTTTATACTTCTTTCTCAAGTGTATTTTATCACTTGAGTGTTTCTTTAATTTTTTTAAATATATTCTAAGTACAATAAACTTGTAACATATATAAAATAAATATTTTTTATTTCTTTTACAAAATTATATAGTGAATATTTTGTATAGAGTATATTTTGTAATGGACAAGTTTTTAAATTATTTCTCCTTACAACAAGTAACCATTACTAATGTAAGGGGATACTTATATATATTTCAAATGTGAAGACGTGGCACATTCATCTCTTTCTGTTACAGTGTCAAATCAATTGGCGAGATGGGGGACAGTTGCATTTGTCCGCGCAATAAATTTTCATGAACAAATTTAAGTTCCTATCACGGAAAAAGTAGGCTTTTAATGTAATAATTAAACTTGTGCTTTTGTTCTGGCTATATATTCTTTTATCTTCTACACATACACGCATATATATATATGTATGTATGTATATATATATATATATGTGTGTGTGTGTGTGTGTATGTGTGTATATATTTGTATATATATGTATGTATATATATGTATATATATATGTATATATATATATATATATATATATATATATATATATATATATATATATATATATATATATATATATATATATATATATATATATATATATATATATATAATATATATATATATATATATATATATATATATATATATATATATATATATATGTATATATATATATATATATATATATATATATTGAATAAATGTAAATATATTTAAGTAATAATAAAATTCTATTAAAGCAAAATCCTAACTTAATGTCTCTGTCTTCCATTGAAAATATAGATCCCTATTGACAAATTCTAAAGAACATTTTTCATAATAATGGCGGTGGACATATGTGTGTGTGTGCGCATAGTGTATGTGAGCTAGAGCATACAATTCCATCTCCTCATTCTTTTCGTAAAATGAATATGATCATTTAAGGTAAGGTAAATATATCAGATAAATATAAATTAAATTGGGTTTTTTACTTCGTGTAACTGAGTCATAATTCTTAAACCAGCTGTGAAATAAATAACAGATTATTGATAATTAATATTAGGATCATATAAGTAATAATCTTTCTGATGTTCAAATCTTCCATAATATTCGACAAATTAAAAATATTGTAGGAATGCCAAAGAAATGTTTTTAAGCTATCCTTTGATCAATATGAAAAACTGCTGCAGGAAACTCTTTACTTATATGTTCTCAACACTGTGACTAATAAGAATAAAAATTAAAATGATATAAATGGAAGTATGACAAGTCAGAAATGCACTATGTCGTGTCAAGTGGACTTGAGTTACTGAAACTATAAAAATGGAAAGTGTGTTTGGGTAAAAAGCACATATCCATGCAGCGTGTGCCTTAAAACATTCGTCATGAATGCATCCGAAATTTATTACAAAGGAAATCACTAATTATCTTGTTGCATGTGACGGAGTAAAATCATCTCAGCCTCGCCCTTTTGCTTCCACCAAGCTTTCTGGTACGATACGCTTGCATATAAAGCACTGTTATTACCTTTCGATTTCTACATTCACTCCAGGGTTCCGATCATTCGCATAATTCCGAACATGTCTTCGAATCCCTCATTCCCTTATGTCTTCCTTAATGGCGTTCTATCACGTCATAGGGCAGTCAATTAAGTTTAGATTTCCCTCTTTTAAAAAACCATTAAAATGATATCTCGCGTGTTACGCACCGTTATCGCTGAATTTTAACATTATATTTTGTCACGTGATTGCTTTGCGTGTCAATATTTCTGAGAGTACTTATGATTTTTTTATGTGTGTTTCGAACGATAGCGTCAAATGGTAGTTCTTAATATATGTAATTGTTCTCTTGATTAACGATTTGAAATCTGAAGTACCATTATTTTTCGGATGCCATTCCTGGTTCTAATTAGGGTTGAAGTTCCCCTTCCGTAAACTGTTCAACTTCGTATAAAGATTGCTACTACAGAAGAGTTTTCAGCTCGATTCAAGTTGAAACTTCCTTCCCTTTGGATAGTAAATATCATAAAAGAGGTTTTTAATCCATTCTTGACCGTCAATTCAAGTAATGTTATACAAATTTTTTTATGCTCAGAAATTTAAAAAGTTTTCCCATATTTCTAGGTATAAACATTGCTCTTCGTTATCATATTTTTTTCCTTTTTTGTTTGTTTTTACTCATTTCTTAATTTTACCTATAAAGCGTATAATCTTAATATATTACGAGAATCGTAATCTTTATTGAAATAGACTTCTTTATAATTTATCATAAAAAAAATTGCCCTTGTTAGAATGAATTTTTTACATGTTCTTTAATAATGTTTTAACTTTAGAAAGGATTTTTTTTATCATCTAAGTAATATATTTTAAGAGATAGAAATCAAATATACTAGAAATGGAAACATTAGAATTCACTTACCTGCAAGATGACTTTGGAAATATTACATTAGAAACTGTTTTTTTAAACACTGAAATAAAATAGCTGTTTATTGATATAAACTAACATTTTAAAGGCTTATTATATTTTAAAACTGAAAAAAGACAATTAAATACTGCCAAGAAATCTATAATAAAAATAAAATAACATTTATCCCGTTTTAAAATAAAATATATTTCTTGTATTATTGTACTTGAATAAAAGAGGTAATTAGATTCTATTTGGTATAAACATTTAGCTTTTATTTTAAATACTAAAAATAGTTATTTTGAGGAAGTTGTTTTCCTTCACGCATATGTTTTATATCGTATTACTTCGTATAACAAAACTAAATATTTTTATGCAGTTTGACATTAATTAATAATAACTTTTTATTTTCTGTTGGAGAAAAATAGGTAACAGATTTTCAGGTTAATAGTCATTATGCCCTGTCATCATCCCCTATAAAATAATAGTCTTAGTTATCTGTCCATCTGTCCTCAGATTTATGAAGCGGTTGGACGTGAAATGGATATAGGCATCCATATTTAATTCTTGATGAGTTAGGGTTAGCAAAATTCAAAGCGAGTAAAGATTATTTTCTGATAAATTATCGATCCAACTCTAAAATAAATTATTATAAATATGCTTTATATCACATCCAACAATTCTATCGTCTTTAAAACGTTCAAAATTCACTCCTTTCCACATTTTAGAGCTTTTAATGTCATCATTTTAAGCCCTATATTCCCCGAAGAGCAGGAGATTAAATTTATCAATCTAACCCATTATAAGTAGAAGAAAATAACATTTTTCTAGCATTATGACGTCATTCCTTTAATCATATCATTTAATAATTTCTTATTTAAAATTATTTAACTATCTTCAGCATTATTTTCATACATTTTATCACTGAACTTAGATATTACGTAAATAATTTCCTTTTATAATTTGCTTAAATAATAGATTAGGTACATATGAGATAATTTTAAATTTAATCATCGATTATTTTTTGTTTCAGTGAAAATTTTATCACCGGGATTAACAATAAATTAACAAAAAATTACTTACATTAAAGTCTAGAAGTCTAGTTCACGGATTAATGACTATCTAGCTTTTAAGTTATATATCTTTGAAAAATAAAAAGTTTCACTTTTGTGTGTTTGTTTTTATGCGTTACCAGACGGTTTGATTAAAGGAATTCAAGTTGAGTCTAAACTGCATTCATAGTATAGGGAGACTTTAGAAGAGTATGAAGATAAATTGTTGCATGTGTACCAGCTAATTCTCAGCCAAAAAACAAACCATTTTTAACTGCCTCATAGGGTACTTTGAAATTCTGGAAAATTAAAAATTTTACTGATCCCGTCATATGAAAGGCTATATGCTAGTTGTATATAATAATTCTCTTTTATATTTGGCTTAAATAATAGATTTGGTACATATGAGATAATTTTAAATCTAATCATGGATTATATTTTGTTGCAATGAAAATTTTATCCCCGGTATAAAAAACAAATTATTTTCATAAAAGTTTAGGAGTCTATTTCCCGCATTAATACATATCTAGCGTTTAAGCTATATATCTTTGAAAACTAAGAATTTTTACGTTTCTGTGTTTTTTTTTATACATAGCCTCGTGGTTGATTAAAGGAATTCAACTTGATTCTAAACTGCATTCACAATATCGGGAGACTTTAGAAGAGTACGAAGATTAATTACTGAGTGTGTAGCAGATATTTCTCAGCCAAAAAATGATTTTTAACTGCCTCTTAGGATACTCACAATTCTGGAAAATTAAAATTTTACTGATCCAATCATATAACGGGCTAAGTGCTAGTTGTATATAATTAGATATTTCTAACAATACCGTCTATAACAGTAAAATGTCATTTTCTAATAGTTTAATAATACATAATAAATTATTAAATTATTTGGCTATTAAAAGATTGTTTATGACATATTTGTTAAAATGAGTGAGAAATGCAGTTTATATGATTAATTTGATGCTAATAATTTATTTCATTAATTTGAAATTTAATGTTTTATATTCGAAAGTATATATATATATATATATATATATATATATATATATATATATATATATATATATATTTATATAAAATATATATATATATATTATATATAATTATATAATATATATATATATATATATATATATATATATATATATATATATATATATATATATATATATATATATATATATATATATATATATATATATATATATATATATATATATATATATATATATATATATATATATATATATATATATATATATATATATATATATACATTTAAATATAATGATAAAATGTTGTAAAATAAAAATATTAGTAATATTCGTTGTTTTGGGAGAGTGAAACCAGTTTTAATTGCTAGAAGCTAATTCATTAATTAAATTTATTAACTTAAACAATGTCCTATTAGTTATGAATAATTATTAATTATTTCGATTGATAGAAACTAATTATTGATGTTGTCATACGACTGTTAAACTGACAAAAAATTAGTGTTTTCAGAGAAAAATGTATGTAAAAAGAAATTCAGTTCTGAACATTTTAAATCAATCCGCGTAAAATTCCACTATTGAGAGTAGTTATGAAAAAAAATCCTGTCATCTCTAACTTGTAAAGAAATTTAACTTACAAATATGTAACTGGTTTTTTCTCTAGTTGTGTTTTTTCATGCAACGGGCATGTTATCTCAAAATATTTTTTCATAAAATTTGTATAGGTGGTATACTACATAATTTTCATGCGATTGAACCTAAATATTCTTGTATATTTCCCAAAATATGTTTGTTTGTTTTGAATGATAAAGTTTTAATTTATTTAAGTTTTAAGTTCATTCTTTTCAGATATTTTTAATATGTATATATATATATATATATATATATATATATATATATATATATATGTATATATATATATATATATGTTTTTTAAATACATACAAAGTTATATTCAGAGTTATTTTGAGATATTGTAGTATGTTTTAAAACAACAATTTTTTTTTCTTAAACTTAATAATATTTTTACTTACCCAGCGCGTTAGTGTTGATATCATTTTTTGTTAACAAGAAAGTGCCTCTAATTTAAAAATTTCTAAAAAAATATTTTTTATGTTTCAAAAATGAATTATATACATAAGTAATAATAATTTGTTCTAACTATGTTAAAAAAATTTGATGTTATTTATGAGAAATAATTATTGAACTGATAATCATTTTACATTTTTTTTACTTTTAATAGTAATAGGATCCCTTATCATTTATATAATTAGTAAGGACAATAACTTGCTACAGTACAAATAAAATATAACTTAATAGTTTTGAATTAGAAGGCTTCTTAAGTTATATTATGTTGAACGTTTTAGAACAAGAAAACATTGAACAATATCACTTTAATTGATTGGTTAAAGAACTTGTTTAAAAGCATTTCTTTGTTTAAAACATTTCAGGGTTAAAACATTCAGGATTAAAAAGTCTTAGTTTCCTATATAACAAAAACATCGATTGTTCGCAACATTACGTAAAACTCTTTAATACAGATTCTGATCAAAAGAAACAATGCGCTTCTCTGTTAAAAATGGGATTTGTTTTTATAAAATCAAAACTAAAACATAAATAACTTCAAAGATTAGTAAATAATTTCTTTGGGTTGATAACATAAAAATGAAATATCTATTGACCAGCAGATACTAGGAATATTAAAAATGAAAGAAAAGAAAATTTTCTATGAATACAGATGCAAATATTTCCAGACAAGATTGAGTTCCTTATTTGATTTTTCATAATTAACTAAAAATGAATTAAAAAATTAAATTTGTTTCATCTATAGTTAATAATAATAAGAAAATCCAATTTTAAATAACTGTAATATTTCTCCAATAACAGCATGTTTTGGCTCTTCTGCTTCTTACTTTAATTTGATTTTAAATCCATAAAAAATAAATACAAAAGGTATTAATTATAACAATAAGTATCATGTTCAAGATTTTTATTCTTTTAAATAGTACGCACCAATTCTTCTTTCATATATAGTTTTCTAAATTTTTTATTTATGAAATTTACGTTTCGGTATACTTATATATGTCACATTTGGGAATTCAGGATTACAAAATATCGTGAAAAGCCTTAGTTTCCTATGTAGCAAAAACATCGATTGTTCGCAACATTACGTAAAACTCATTAATACAGAAACTGATCAAAAGAAACAATGCACTTCTATATTGAAATAATATTTTTTTTGTTCATTCAAAACGAAATCATAAATAACTTCAAAGATTAGAAAATAAATTCTTGGTGTTGATAAAATAAAAATTAAATATCTAATGACCAAAAGATCGCAGGCATATTAAAAATAGAACAAAAGAAAATTTTCCATGAATGTAGATGCAAATATTTTCAGAAAAGATTGAATTTTCTTTTAATTTTGCAAATTTAACTAAAAATGAGTAAAAAAAATCAATTAGTTTCATCTATAGTCAAGAAGAGTAAGAAAATCCAATTTTAGATGTCTGTAATAATTTTCACATAAATTCTCCAATAAAAGCATGTTTTGGCTCTTCTGTTTCTTTCTTTAATTAATTTGATTTTAAATCCATAAAAAATAAATATAAAAGGTATTAATTATAACAATAAGTACCATGTTCAAGATTATTATCCTTTTAAATAGTACACACCGATTCTTCTTTCATATATAGTTTTCTATATTTT
>CM063504.1:169204523-169214523 GCA_032207245.1 Pardosa pseudoannulata | reverse complement strand
TTTAAAATAAAAGTACGCCTTTTCATAAATATTTATTCTACAAATAATTTTTACTGAATATTTGCCAATTTACAAAACGTCTGTAAAGTTATTGTGTATTGAATACCAAAGGAACCTGATATTTAAAGCTATACATTTTTCCAAAGGAATTTCAAAACACAAGTACAATAAAACTTCGAGACAATGTGATGTTTTGAACTAAAATATGCTGAATAATAACAACAAAAAATACTATGCATTTTCAAAGGTATTGGTATTTCTGTAGACGTTTAATCATTATTTTCATTAAATTGTTTCTTTAATAAGCAATTCTTTTACAAATATGTAAGCATAACAAAAGACATTCTTTTTGTATTAAGTTTTTTTTCGGAATTTTTGAATAAATCTTACATTTTTGATTCATGAAGAATCATATATATTCACTTTTTATACTTCATTTTTTTAGAATTTTTAGAATAAATGTTTTTAGGTTATTAAAATCGTAATTTTAGTAATGAAAATTTATCATTATGTAATATTTTAATTTCTTTGTTTATTCCAATAAAACTGTGTCAAACTCGAAACGAAAAAATTAAATCAAATTAATATCCTTATATGTGTTATATTTAAAAGGTATGTAAACTAAATTGTAAATATAATTAAAAAATAAATATTGTATATATTTATTTTGTTAGGGTTTAGTTATTTGGAAAAATATAAATTTAATTAGTTATTTCATGTTAAAAGTTTTAAACTTTAATGTAAAATATTAATTTAATAGACTTTTATTTTAATTTTCTTTTTTAGTCTTCACAATTACAAAAGAAAGAAAAATTTAATTTATTTTCATTTTTATAGAAAACATAATTATATTTTAAGTAAGTTTTTTAAAATAGTATCACTAATTTGGATTCATAATTAATTCTTTTTTTTCATAAGGTAGAATTAATAGAAGAATTTCATAAACTCTATTTCTAAATTAACATCTAATCCATTGAAAATTAAAACAATTTAGTATATCTATTTGAGAAATAGACGTGGTTTATTGCAAAGGAAATAAAAATAGAAATAAATCCAATATATTTTCATCAATCTAATTATAACTTTATCAAAAAATTATTAATCTATTCACTTACATAAGTTAAATATTTGAATTTTAAAGACTTTAGTCTTAATTTTAATTTTTTTTTCAAAAGTACATATATAAGGTAAATTAATTTATTCTTATTTTCAATGAAAACATAATTAAATTTTCAACAAGTTATTAAACTTGTGTCAATAATTTGATTTCCTGTTTTATCATTCTTTTACACAAAGTTGATTTCATAGGACTATCTGATAACTTCTTTTATTTTTTATTCTAAAAATTTCCTTTCAAAGAAAATTATTGTAGCTTATAAAGTTGTATTGCTTTATTTGAGTTTGTAATTTATTTGCCAATCACAAAGTAAAGTTTTATAAAAACAAATATTACTCCATTTTTAGAAATTAAATTTTGAGTCCATTGAAAATTAAAATCTGTTTAATACACATGTTTTAACAGTTTTAAATTTAGGAAAAATTATTCTTCTATAGAAGCATTTTGAAAAAGGAATTATATAAACTCATAAGCTAACTAGTAAAATAAAAGTAATACGTTAAATGAATTACTAGAAATCATTTATAAATGGAAGATGAAATTGAGATTTCGATTTTATAGTTTTTTATGTTTAGGTAAGTAATTATTATGAGTGTTATATTTGAAAAACATTAATATGAACAACACATAATTTCCCTGGATACTATAAAATTACATTTTTTAAAACTGAGGTACAAAGTTCCATTAAAATTATTATCTTCAAAATCCATCGAATGTTTTATTTCTCAAAGTATCGGTTTAAAATTGAGTTATGGCAAGTATTGTGGAACCCAATGATGGCTGAATGGTTAGGGCGCTGGTTTTCTGTATTGGGGTTCGGTACCCCACTGTGGAACGGATGTACGAAGCTGTTCGGAATCGGCTTTGAGCAGTAGGTCCTGTCTCAATAAACCTCGAAGAAAGCACACCCTTGTGTCCCAGACTAAACCAAAACATACTTAAGTACAGTAGTTTTATGGAGACCAATAGCATTATTATTAGTTTTAGTAAGATTTTGGCTTTATTTTTAGGTCCTTCTAAACCAAAATTTTTCATATTTATAATGCTTATTTTTCACTAACAAGATGTTATAATTATTATAAAATTAAAATTATTTTTTGCAAATAATATATTTTAGTTCTCATTTCTTTAAAATGGACATCAAAACGATGATTTTAATAAATATTTGTTACTGTTTATAAAGCCCTGTAACTACAGCATATGCACACGTCAATATAGCGGATAGTAATAGACCATTACAGTTAATGCATGATATATTGAGATTTTTTTCATAAGATAAATTGCAGATTGCAGTCCAAAAAGGAAGGTTTTAACAATCCTAAATACAAATTTCACCATTCTATGTATCTTTTTCGAGATCTACACGTCAGAGTTATTATTTGTCACTCTATTTTTTTTTCAGCATGCAGTGTGCTGATTGAAATGAAAATGTCAGTTGCCTAACCAGTTATTACAAGAACCGATGCCTAGTCCAGTTTACCACAGAAGGCACAATATCTCTATATATAAGTTTTTAACATTCAACGTCTAAAAGTTTTTAACTATGCGAGATACACACACACTTTGTATATACAAACGTCACACCAAAACATGGTAAAATTTTTTCAGGCATGGTCAGAATGAGTATTTCCGTTAATATTTTATTTAACAATATACCTTTTACTGCTTGTTAAATGGAAAATATCCATCAAGAAATAAAAATATATCAAAAATCAGCTTATGAACATGAAAAATAAAATGAATAATGAGTTAATCAGTGCGTTATTCAATTTTTCTAGTCAATAAAATCATGTTATTTCGTTAGTAATAAAATTAATGTAGGATGTATAAAATAACAATAAAATATTGAATTAAAAGAGCATTGGTTGACAGTTATCATTAATATCTAATAAAGAAGCGATCAAGTCTCTATGGGAGAATTCCTTCCATGTCGTCAAAGTCTTATAATAGAATTATTATTAGATTAATTTTTCTTTCAGTATAAGCTAGTAAAATGGATTTTACAATTATATATAATTTTCGAGGAAAAAATTTAAAAGAATTAGCTAGATATTTTCAATTGTAAATAAGGCGCTTTTATATTAAAAATTACACTGCTACGAATTAATTACTGCAGAATTATATCCCTGTTATTAGACTAAGGAGGATAATGACAGCAGTTGTAACGAGTATTCCCCTTTTTATTTAAAAAAGAGTTGCACAGTATTGTCAAAAGTACAAATATTTACAAGTTTATGAACTCTTGTACTGCAATACATTCAAACACTTACCAGGATATTTAAACCTTATACGTAAGTTAAATTCATCATTAAATTGCTTTTGTTACCTAAATCAACTTTTTAAAGCTTTAAGTAAAATGTTTTCTGTAGAATTTCATCTTTAGATATTGTTTAAAAATATTATTAAAGGTAATTAAAGGTAATTAAGGATAAAGCACTTCATGTAATATTTATGTAACTAAATTTATTTGCTTATTAGATAAATGGGTGAACTAAAAACAATATTCAACAGATTACGAATATTTCGATATTTTAAATATTATATCTAATTTTCAGTAAATTTATTCTATACAAAAATCATTTTAAAATAAGTTTCACATTTAAAAATCATTCATTCTCCTAGATTCTCTACTATGTTTTTCATTTATATAATAACATTACTTTGCTGTAATAGACAATAATCATTATAGAAAATATTAATATTATAGTAAATCCGTGTAATAATATTCTCTAGAGCATTAAATAATAAAATTACCGTAGAATAACATGCAAATTTATAAACAAGTCCACATTCGAGTACATATTCATGTTTTACATCTGTGATTTTCATATTGGTATCGTACGTCATACTTATTAAAATAAATATCAATATAGTTATGTCTGTCTTGCAAACAACAAAAACCTTTAACTCAATAATATAGAGCCACCTTATTGTTAATCACAAAACATTTCTTACAAAATACACTTCATTTCCACTAATATTCACAGCAGATAAGTTTCTCACACGTTCTTCATAGTTAAAATCATATTATGGAATTCTGCTGACATACAGAATAATTTTTTATTAGACGTATATATTATTTAGGTTAAGATTATAAAAGCAATATATCATGGTTTTGTAAAGACATATTTATAACTAGTTAAACTTCAAATTAAAATTTAATCTGAAATTCTTATTATTTACTGTACGATACTAATTCTAACCGGAATATTTAATAACATTCATTATTTGTTACAATCGGAAGCTTTTACTAGGAACTCAATATATAATCCAAAAATAATATCTTGAATTTACCTATACTGTCACACTAAATTCTGAATTCTATTTTTTAATTTTCTAAATTTAAATTTTGATGTCGAAACTTAAAATTTTA
Source organism: Pardosa pseudoannulata (assembly GCA_032207245.1). Lineage (NCBI taxonomy): Eukaryota > Metazoa > Arthropoda > Arachnida > Araneae > Lycosidae > Pardosa > Pardosa pseudoannulata. Next base: position 169,210,033 of record CM063504.1, on the reverse strand, counting down.
ATGTTATGCTTCTTAATTTCTTTATAAAAATATTAAGTTAGATTATAAATTTCCAATATCTGGTATTAAAATGTGAATTTTTAATGGTATATGAACGTAATCTTTATATGTGTTGTCCTTTATGTTCATTATAACATTAAAATCCCATAATTTAGTTTTATTTATTTTTTCATAATTTTCTTATTTTTATATAATTAAAACCATCATAAATTTATCTATTCTTCCGCAACAATATACTGCTGTTTCTAAACACACTTAGGCAATTTTGGCAGTATTATATAATTAAATTCAGTAGCATGCACATTATGGGACTGCAAATAAATAAATAAATTTGCATAATTGTTTTCTCTCATAAATAGTTTAATTTGCTTTTCAAAATTGAAACCTTTTTATTTATATTACTCAAATTTTAGCCTTAAAATTACATTTCTTCTGGCCTACGCTGTTTTTAAGTAAGTTATTACACAAATACAGCTTTAAATTTGCTAAACTGAAAGTTTAAAATACTTTTATAAAAAATGTTTTTCTAAAATTTTTTTAGAAAAGCAGTGAAATAGTTTTCTTTTCAACTTTCTATCGTTCTTTAAACCTATTGAGGACATGAGAATTGTGTTAACCTCCTTTCCTTTGAAAAGCATTTGTGACGGTATCTAAAATATTCTCAGCACTGTTGAAATAAAATTTTTAAAATATTTTCCAGCTGTTTTTTTATGCTTCTTTTATGTACTTGACCCAGAATATAAAATAAAGTTTGGCATATTGGTTCAACAGGTATAAGGTAGAGTAAATTTCCTCTAGGAATGGAAATAATTTAATGAAAAAAATATATTGAAAAATGTGGCTGTCTAGAAATATTTATAAACAAACATATCTGAAAGCAAACTCCCTTAGATAATGCATGAAATATGACACCCTGAATTCTTTCTGCTACCTCTTATATAGTTTAATTCTCCATTATCATAACTCTAATCTAAATATGATTATATGATTTCCCAAATTGGAGTACTGGTGAAAGGAGGCAAATGCGTCATATTTACAAGTTGTAGTATACCAAACATAAAATTTAAGTTCTTCTTTTTGCTACCTCTTACATAGTTTAATTCTCCATTACCATAACTCCACTCTCAAAATGATTATAGGGTTTCCCAACACTGAGTATTGGTGAAAGGGGGCAAATGCGTCATATTTAGAAGTTCACGTTTAACAAACATAAAAATTAAGTGCTAGGTTAATTACTAGTTTCGTCTTAAAATTATATTTAGCAGTATAGGTGTTTTCTCCTCTTCTGTTACCCTGAAAACTGTTGGATTGAAAACTAATCCTCTTCATGCACTTTTCCAACAAAATGGTGTAACTCAATTAAATATATATTTGCAATGTATGGGAAGGTTGTAGGAAAAATAGGTTTTGAACAAGCATATTTCGTTTAAAATTTTAAAATCAGAAAAGAAAATTGCAACACTATCGACTTTTGAATAGTCTCAAGTACACCTTTGAAAGAAGTGGTTAAATTACGTGATCCAAAGAGAAGTTATATAAAATAAGTTTATTAATTACTAGACATCATTAAAATATGTGATGTTAAGTGGAGAAAATGATGTAAGTAAACTATTCCGAGAACCTCAGAAATAAAAATAAAAAGTTATTTCTCGACGACGATTTTAAAAGGAAATAAATGTTGAAACTGTTTAGTGTAAGTGCTTCATATACCTTACTCAAATCTAAAGATAAGATTGATTTGTGTAAGGTAAGGTGTGTATAAGGTATAGTTTCTGAGCAAATAAATTACATTGGTTCTCTGTCAAATTGTAGTTTTCAAATGCAAGGTATAGTATTAAGTCAGTTGCCTTCTACTTCGTTTCAACAACATTTGTGACTTTAAAATCTCCTCTTCCACTAAATCTTTCTAATGTACTGGTGTTGGTAAGCATGCAGTGTTCAATATATTCAAGAGTACAGGATGTAACAAAATAAAAAATAAGGCTATTTACCACACTCAAGCGATTTTTAAAAATTTTAATGTCATTTAAGCAGATAATGTTTACCATTTACAGATATTAATAGTGAAATTGCTAGTTTCAAGTATAAATTAACTTCTAAAGTTAAGACGGATATATTTTTCTTTACATGAACTCCAGAACTAACACTGTATCGGTGGGCTATAGCCCGGTTAAATTACAATTGGATTTTTCTCTTACTTTTCTTTATACACAAAGAATTTGTGTATAAAGGAAATATATTTGTGTATAAAGATTTTAATAATAATGTTTGTAGTTTTGTATGTTTTGCTACAAAATGCAGCATATATATTTTTTTAATTAATCAATGTTTACTGGAAAATACTGATATTATCTTTTAAGGGTCAAAGGTCATTGAAATTATTTTTTTTTATTTTCACTTTTTGAAGATATTTTTATAATCTGATTATATAACATTGTTACATGAGACTTATAACACATAAATGTATATTGTCACGAAGATTCGAATGAACACACCGTTTAACTTAATAGACAAATTTATTGAAGCTAAGTAGCAACTCGCAACTTTACAAGATCAAGAAGTTGCCTAATACTAGTGGGTATCAGCTTTTATACCCGAACAGAATATTCGAGAAATAACTAATTTACATAATAAAGAAATATCTAGAATGTTCGAGAACAAAAAATCAACAATAAATAACATTCTTTAAATTAAAAACCCACACTTTGGATCAACAGCAATGGCAAGGATCGAATCCACAAATTTCGGGTTTGCTTTGAACATTCGGCCCCTGAGCTCGTTGACGAAATTCTTTATGTGACATTATTACAATAGAAATTTCCATTACAACACCAGACATTTGATAAAAATGAACAGTCCAACAACATTTCTTAAAAATGTTAATAGTGCACAAAATACTAACCAATTGCTTATAGTATATTATATTGCTTATATTAATATTATTAGAATTTATATTGAAACAAAACTGGGTATTAATTTCCATTTACGTTAAATACTATTTCTATAAGACAATTAATTAAAATAATGTAATATTTTATAAACTCTTTTCGCAGTTTTACGTCATCAAATTCTCTGTAAATTGAGAACAAAAATTTTGAGCTTTTAAAATACATACTCAGTTTAATGACTAACATACTAATAGAGAACATCTAAATATTTTAATTAGAAAAACATAAAAGTAGTGCACTTGGAATATTGCAAATTATTAATATGATTAAAAATAGTCAAATGGGGAAATATTATTTTTAAAAATTCAAAGTTAGAGTTATAACAAAAAGCCGAACATTTATTCGAAAAATGTCTTATGAGACATATACATATTTATTAATTTTTTCAGAGCAAAAATCCTTTCTTATTTTTACTCAAAGATTATCATTTTGAACTTGTTTTATCCTCTGAAAACACTTACTGTTCTGTAGACCACTTCTGTCAAATGATCATAAATTTAAAAAAGAGTTCACTTTTAATCCTCTGTAATGCATCTTATGGATTTTAGAAAAAAAATTGTAAATTTTACACTATTGCTTTATCTTTTAAATACCGCAGTATATAAAATATTGAATGAAAATATTATAAACAAGAAGGTATAATACTTATTTATTTTGGATAAACAAATACTGCAAAGATTTTTTAATAAATATAATGATATCGTTATTTGAAAAAAAAATAAAGAAAGATAAATTTTATACCACATAAATCCCCACGTTCTTCTAAAATAACAATTGAACAATTTTGTCTAATGGAAATATTTATAAAATGCTTGAAAGATCTGACATATTTAAAGAAATATATAAAGAAAAGTAATCAAATTAGTTTGTTTGAAACAATGGAAAATAATTTTCAAACAAAATAAAAAAGGCGGCATTAAAGCAAAATTTCCTTTTACAAGAAGCTAACTTTCATTACTATAAAAAATGAAAGAGTAACATAAAAAAACAGTCTTCTTTGTGTAAAAAATAATCAGATATTTATAGATAATTTTTCCAAGTCCTATTTTTCAACGCATATTTCTTTATTACAAAACATGTTTTAATTAAACTATTTAACTAAAATGATTTTTTTATATTCCTATCATTTTATAGGTTTATAGTTAATACTTATGAATGTTTAAATAGATCTTCCAATCTTGATCAAATGAAAAATTATTCTCAGTAATAAATCTTTATAACTTTATTTATATATTTAATTTGATAATTCGCAGAAAATATTTTAATAATTTTTTTACCAAACACTGTATATTTTCAAAAATAACTTGTAATAACAAAATATCTAAAAAAGGTACGAATAACTAATAAGATAAAATATCTAATAAATATACTAATAAAGATATAAGATAACTTATGAGTAAAGAAATATTTACAAAAAACAGCATTATAAAATTAAAATATCTTTGAATTTGGTCAAAATAATTTGTTTGTTTTATTTTATATGCATACAGATATTTTATTAATGTAACCTAATCCAGCATTATTAAAATGATTTTTTTATATTCCTATCATTTTATAGGTTTATAGTTAATACTTATGAATGTTTAAACAGATCTTCTAATCTTGATCAAATGAAAAAATATTCTCAGTAATAAATCTTTATAACTTTATTTATATATTTAATTTGATAATTCGCAGAAGATATTTTAATGATTTTTCCACCAAACACTGTATATTTTTAGAATTTTTCGGCTTTAAAACAGTTTTAATCAAAATTTTTATTTTCTAATTTTAACAAATTATTTAAATTCTCTTTTTTTCTTTTTAATATGTTTTTAATTTAATTATATTAATTAACTAAAGACAATGAAATTTCAGATATTTTATGAAAATGTTATTGTAATTGTAAAAGTATATATTTGGAAACTAAAAGTGTACAAAAGGCTTATATTTAATACCATTTTTATACATATTTCATAGATATTCAAAAGTAAGAAATTAAACATCCTACCAAGTTTTTTTTCATATTCTTGAAATATTTACAAAATGAGAACACGTTGTAAAGATATTCCTTCCAATCATTATCAATTAACTCTGCGAAAATAGTGGACATTACTATAAATTAACACATTGTGTGCGGGTACATTTCGCAGCGGAATTGTACCGGAAGCGGGCGTTTTGCGCATAAATGTAGTTATTCAGTTCAATCTCAATAGATCGAAAGTTATTTAATTTTAAATAAGTCTCATCGAATGATGTAGAAACTAGTTTTTATTTGTCTAAATTTTTCCAGAATCTATGTGGTAGACAAGAACATTCGGCTTCCTTTTCCTGTATATTCCGTTATTTTTGTACCCACAAACAAACCATGTTGTTACACTAACCCGTACTAGTACGTGTCCCACACTCAAGAATACAATTGTCAGAAAACGTACTAGTATGTGTCCCGCATACAGTGTGTTAATAAATCCTGTTATACATTAAACAGTAAAAGTTCATCCTATCTTATATTATCCTTTTAAAATAGAAGTTAAAATATTGCTTTTTGTATTCCAAAAATAACTTGTAATAACAAAATATCTA
>CM063504.1:169194523-169199523 GCA_032207245.1 Pardosa pseudoannulata | reverse complement strand
ACAGCGTCACTTTCATGTCACCAAGGGAAATTAGTAATTTTTTTACAAAATATTTTTCATATTCTTATTGTTTTATTGCTTTATCTTTATTGCTTTATATTTTACTATATTTTTATAGATACGCTAATGTTGTCTAGACTTTCGATAATCAGTATTAAATTTAAAAAAAAAAACTTTTAAGACTTGAATGATTGTACCTCTTTTATTATATTTAATTTTAATTATGTTGTTGAATCTTAAAACTGTGAACTTCTTTAAAGTGACTATTGTTTATCATTTTAACTTGAATTTTTCTATGTATATGTAATTAAAAATCATTCATCACATTTTTATATTATTTCCTTCTGAAACAACTGTTTTCTGACATAATCAAAAAATAATAATTCGCAGGAGAAATACTAGTTTGTTAAGCTGTCTTAGTCATTAATACAACAATTTAATTACTGCCTTTTTAATTTTATTCTAAATTTAAATACTAACAGAAATGTATGCCTTCCTGTTTAGATTACTCACGTGAGTATAAAGTGACGTATCAAACTAGTATTGCTAGTATTGATAATTTTCTTTCATTTGTTCTCGGGGGCTTTAAAGGCCCAAATTTAGTTTACTTTTCAAGCTTGAAATATCCTTTGTGTGTATATGAAACATAAATGCATTCATAAAAAAATTAAAAGTCTAATTTTCGTTCAAACTTTTTCAGTAATTCCAAAACATTATAGATTTTGACTAACTGTTACTGAGTGATTAGAAGGAAGACGTTTCTTTGAGAAAATCTATACTGTTTGAAACAGGTTTTGTCTTTAGTTTTCCTGTATATAATTCATGATACACTTTATTAAGTTTGTAATTAAAAACGGCTTAACACAATTATTTCTAACACATATGTAATAAAAGCATTTACATACTCACTAATTCCATTTAATTATTTATTTAGAGTTTATGAATATACAATAAGGATTAAAAACGATTAAAGATTATTTTAATTTACTGGACTGATAAAAATAGCCCACAGGTTCATAAAAGTAAACTACAAAGGATAAAGAAATAATTAAATTCCTCATGAGATGAATTTCAGTGGAAATGTTATGACACATGTTTTTATTCATGAATCTTGGACAACATATCAAGGAGGTTTAAACAATACTTTAATTGTATTTTCCAAATATCAAAAACATGATGCCCGAGTAATGACTTTTCATAAGACAGTCATGTAAATTAAAAAAAACATAGCGTCATCTACAGTTGTTTTGTGCTAATTCTGTTAGAATCTATAATTTGTTCAGAAAATTCATTTCCAAAGTATTTATAAAGTTGGTTCATGTTTCACAGGAATAAACAAATAATTGTTTAAAGGCTATTACCTTTAAAAAAAGTAAGTCATACTTCCGATGTTATTCTCATCGTTTCTGATCACTGCGACTCGTTTTAAGCTACTTACACCTTAACACAAGATGAATGACTTGCACGCAGATTGAGTTGACTATATGCAAGACATGAATGACTGAAGGCACAGTTTCTGTGAGCACTGAGATCATGCTTGGAAAGATTCTACGAACAGCATGCTGGATTACATTTTTTATTCCCATCATTTATGTACGTGAAGTATGTTTAAAATAACTCCAGATTCAAATTTAACCCACGAAGATCTGCCAGTTGTTACGACGCTACCTGTAGTTACACGAGAACGCGCACCGGGCCTCTGAGGCACGGTGTAAACTTTCTAAGCCAAATACCAACAAAATTGCTTTTGGTGATGAACAGAAAATTTATATTTCCAAAATACTTTAATAAAAGTTTAAAATATATTTCTTATTATTTAAAATATTAATTTTTTAAGGTATTCTGAACTGTAGATCTTGTTTTATTAGCATTGTGAAGGCACAAACTTAAGACGCACACAGGTCAAAAATTAAATTATATTTTTATATTTCATCTTTATGTCTCATAATTTTAATTAAACCAGTATCTCTCCTTCGACCACAAACGCGAAATTGTATGCGCGTGAACTTGGTCTCTGGAGCCCGAAAAAATTAAAAACTTTCTATGAAAGATAGTCAGAAAAATTGCGGAAATGCATATTATTAGGGTCTAGAAGACCTATCAGACAGCTACTAAAAATCTGGGAAGTTTATTTTGATTGAATATTTATGTGTGGAATGTTTTTATAACGCTCAGCCTCAGAGATTCGTCACGCGACCTCGCGGGTAATATCTACTGTGCAGATCAATCCGCTAAAGACTTGCCTTAGATCCGTGACTTGTCACTGGATTTCTACTAATCTGGACTGATCGGAGAAACTTTGATTTTACCATAAACAACAGCTCTTATAACTTCGATGCCGCATAATGTGTTACATAAAAGTGGAAATATCGACAAGCATTGACTGTACACATTTATGAGCAATTTTCATCAAACGAATATTCACTAAAGGCTTCAAAAACAGAGGGCTGGTAACATATGATGCTGTATACCTATGCAAAACTGTCACAGAAGATAATTTAGTGGCTTAGGCATGTACCCTCTGGCATTCTATATCCATGTATCAGTGTAGTGCGTATCTGTACGTTGTACAATGTCAATTTAATGCATCACAAACTTCATTTACTCTTGTCTACGTTACTTTTTTTACCAAAGTCTTAGTATGGAATGACTTATCTTTATAGGCATATGCGATAATAACTACGCAGTAGTGATTGCGTATTTATGTTGATGCAAGTACAAGATGCGAGGAAGTATAAGTCAAACATACAAAACCCAGCAATATCATTAGATCTCCATGAGTAGTTTTGTTTTCTATGAATGACGTGAATGTCATATGCCACAATGCACTTTTTAAAACAGTAAAGATGCTTTTATCAAAAATAGAAACCCTTTATCGAACGACCATCTAAATAACCGGTTTAATCCATGTTTCGAACACATTAAACAGAATGACAGAGTTAGACAAAGAAAAGCAAACATATAACATTAAACTTTAAAATAAGTGAATTATTTTGTTATTTTTCTCGCGCTCAAATTTAGCTATATAAGGGCTAAGGAAAGTAAAGATAAAACGATTAACTTAGCATCTTACGCTGAAATAATTTGATTGCCAAATGTATAGTGCAAGTTAAATAAAAAAATGTATTTGATTATTTTAAAGAAAACAAAGAAATCATCAAATAGTTATGTAGGCGATTAGACACTTCATGAACGATTCTATATAGTAATGATTCTCCCGTAATATTCATCTAGTTTTATAAATTACAATCGTTTCCAGTAAGCAAACTCTGCCAGTGTTATCAAGTCCATCTCAAATAGTTAATAGAATTTTAAAAGAAAACATATGTCAGTACAAAATAACATTTACTGTATTTAATTTATACCTCAATTGAAGAATTTGATATTATATATATATATATATATATATATATATATATATATAATATATATATATATATAATATATATATATATATATATATATATATATATATATGTTTATATGTATATATGTATATATATTTGTATATATATGTATATATATATATGTGTGTATATATATATATATATATATATATATATATATATGTATATATATATGTATATATAAGTATATATATATATATAGTATATATATATTATATATACATATATATATTATAATATATTTATATATAATATATATATATATATATATATATATATAATATATTATATTCTTTATATTATATATAATATAAATTGATTTATATATAAAATATATTTATGAATGCTATAATAGCAATGTGTATATTTATAGCAATATAAAAAATATATATTATTTTATATATATATTTAATATTTATATATGTTATATATATAACAAAAGTCTGAACAGAAAGTTATCATTTGTCTGTGGCATGAAACTTATATAATGAGAATTTTAACACCACGTGTAGAAATCTGGTTTAACACTAAAAGTTGATTACTCTCTGCATAACTTTACTATAAATTGCATTTTTAAAACTTTAACCTTACTTAGTACACAACTAATGCTTTGTTTCCACATTTTGCCCTTAAAAATGCTAATTGCCGCATTTCTTTGAATATTTAAATATATAATTAACAGCAGTAAATAAGAACTTTGTTGATCATCTTAACATGGTATAATTAAGCTACAGTATAATTATAAACGAGTTAATTTGTACTTACAAGGCTTTTTTCAAAATGTGTGTATTTAGCAGATAAATTTTGGGTTCTAAAAAAGTTATAGTATTGCTATTTTGGGGTGGTTTATTTTTCAAAATACGTTCGTTCTAAAGTAGCTAGTTTGTATTAGTGAAGAAGTAATTGCATAATTTTGACGTTTCTTTCTTACGGAATGGAGTCTAGCTACTTTTGCTTTTTATAGTTTTTCTCGAAATATAATCGTAAATTTTGTATATTTATTGTTATAACTCATTCAACAGATTTTTTTTTTAATTTTAAGTTTATTATATTAAATTAGCTTTCAATTTTATTGCAAAAAGTGAAAAATGATCTGAAATAAAGGATTGAACTTTTGAAAGAAAATATTAATAAAATTAATGCAAATTAATGCAAATAAACAAAGGTTTATTTAGAATACTGTGAATTTCTAATGCACAATTCCCTCTATTGAAAAACATACCTCTAACAAAAACAGAAAATAAAAACTCGTTAGAATGACTTTTTCAGAAAACGCTTTTAAATATAATACTCCTTCACTGTTTATGAAAAATTTAAAACTATTTATGTATATATATATATATATATATATATCTATTCCTAAATATATATATGTATATATTATATATATATATTAAATATATATAATATATATATATATATATATATATATATATATATATATATATATATATATATATATTATATATATATATATATTATATATATATATATTGTATATATATATATATATATATAAATATATATATATATTATAATATATATATATATATGTATAATATATATTATATATATATATATAATATATATATA
>CM063504.1:169182023-169189523 GCA_032207245.1 Pardosa pseudoannulata | reverse complement strand
AATAGCAAATCCAATGGTTTCTTAATAACCTAAATTTTACAAAGTTTGCTTTCTGTTTTGCACCAAAGCTATATTCAATAAATAATGGTTGAAAATAAAAGTTTCTAAAAGAAATTCACGAGATGATAATTTTATATTTAAAAAAATTGAAGAATTATTATATTGCAGGAATAGTTTATTCATTTATTATTCTCTTCAGATGCGAAAAACATCCAGCATTTGGACATCTGCCATAAGGTTGATACCTAGCGAATCATGATTGTTGTATTTTTTTTGTGTATGTGTGTGTGTACGCATTGTGACTCACTGGGTTAAGTAAATATTGTTTTTGCGGTTAGTGCTATTTCCATTAGATTACGTACTTTATTATCTTAAGATTTCTTAGAACTGTAGAAAGAAATGGAAACAGGAAAAGTAAATCAATTTTAAGGAATGAGGTTACATCATCATTTTCCAATCAGCAGTTGCACATTTACCTTGAATATTCCTAAGAGATATATATGTATATATTATTATATATATAAATTATATATATATATATATATATATATATATATATATATATATATATATATATATATATATATATATATATATATATATATATATATATATATATATATTATATATATTATTTATCATATATATATATATATATATATATAATATATATATTATATATATATATATATATATATTATATATATATATATATATATATATTATATATATTTTTATTATATATATATATATATATATATATATATATATATATATATTTATTTTTTATATATATTTAAATATATATATATATATATATAGATATATATATATATATAAATATATATATATATATATATATATATATATTATGTATATATATTTATATGTATATAATATATATATATATATATATATATATATATATATATATATAATATATATATATATATATATATATATATATGTTATAATATATATGTATATATATATGTATATATATATATATATATATATATAAAATATATATATATATATATATATATATATATATATATATTATATATATATTATATTTATATATATATTATATATACAATATATATATATATATATTATATATATTATATATAATATATATATATATATATATACACTACACTATATATATATATACATATATATATATATATTATATATATATGATATTATATATATATTTATATATATTATATATATATATATATACATATATATATACTAATACATATATACATATATATATATATATGTATATATAATATATATATATGTATATAGTTTATATGTGTATATATATATATGTGTGTGTAATATATGTATGTATGTGTGTGTATGTAGCACACGCATATGTTTCTTTTGCGACACATTAAAAATATTTGTGGCCATAGATTGTTATTTTTCAAATATTAGAAGTGTTCTAAGAATTAATACTACTAAGCAATATACTAAGCAATAAATGAAGATTTCCGTTCTTTACTATTGACTATAACCTGCAAATTGAATTACGTAAAAATAATTTACGAATGCTAAAAATAATGTCATTTTAAGCAACCAGGTAAAAAATAAACATTAGTTTAATTTATTTAATAATTTGCTAATATGTTAGCTAGCAAAGTCAATAGCAGTAGGATGAGGTTACATCATCATTTTCCAATCAGCAGTTGCACATTTACCTTGAATATTTTTTTATTATTCCTAAGAGATTTTCGAAACGACAGATTGATCTAGAGTAACTCTTCAATTGCTCAGAATAGATTGATCTAGATTAGTTTTGGGATTTCTTAAAGGTAATTGGAATAGACGTCAATTTAACAAATTGAGACAGACCAAAAATTGTTATTTAAACTGAATATTTAAAAAAAATCTAAGTATTTTTTTACGTAAAAGTTATTATTGATAAAATATTTTTAAGATAAAAAACTACATTTCACTTTCTTCTGATATTTTCAGTAATAAATGTCAGGAAGTCTGTTTTTGATTAGTTATTATTTAAGAAAGTCTGTTTTCGATTATTTGTTAATTAATAATTTATATATACTAATGTATTATGGATATTAATAAACTCCTTACTTTTATGATGCAATATCTATTTAAATGTTTTGAAATTTGTAAAGAAAATTATTTTACTAAATGCTTTTACTTATACTTATATTACTTTATATCAATTCCTTTGTAGATTTATACAAAATAATATTATTATTTATTAATTTATAATTTATATACATATTTATAATTTATATAAAAAGCAAGGAGTTTATTAATGTATTATGTGTATTAATAAACTCCTTACTTTTTATGAAGCAATATCTGTTTAAATGTTTTGAAATTTGTAAAGAAAATTATCTTACTAAATGCTTTTACTTATACTTATATTACTTTATATCAATTCCTTTGTAGATTTATACAAAAAAATATTATTATTTATTAATTTATAATTTATATACACTAATGTATTATGTATATTAATAAACTCATTACTTTTTATGAAGCAATATTTATTTAAATATTTTGAAATTTGTAAAAAAAATTATCTTACTAAATGCCTTTTCTTATACTTATTATATTACTTTATATCAATTCCTTTGTAGATTTATACAATATACTTTGCATATATATAAACATATAAATATATAACATATAGCATATATATATATAAATATATAACATATATATATATAAATATATATATAACATATATATATATATATATATATATGAATGTATATATAAATATATATATCTATGTATGTATGTATAAATATATAATCTCATACATATATTGATATTCATATACGTATGTGTACATATATAACCATACCTACATGCATACCTACTTTTTTCGATGTATTCTCTAAGAATTCATAAATATTTAAGCATTGATTCATGAATATAGAAGAATACATCCGAAATTATTTTGAAAAGTCTGAATTGTACTCCATACAAATAAAACACATTCAAAATATTGAATATTTTATTATATTATTATAAGATTTAATTTGTTATATCTAATAACTTTACTTGACTTGAATTCATTCTTAATAATACATATCAGCATCTCAGACGAAGCATACTAAAATATTTAATTTTTAGAGGAAATCAACTTATGATTTTTATTCTGCGTTACAGATTTGGGTTGTTGTATACACACTTGTATATCCTTCAGTACATGGAAAAGAATTATATATTAAGGTTTGATTTTATCAAAAAAATCATGAATTTGTTTCATATATTTGGTTAATCTCTGAATATGATATTTCTTTTTTAAGTAGAACTATATTTTTCACTCATTGTGTGATGTTATTAGAAATGTATATTTGATTCGTAGAAATAATAAAAGAAAACTCATTTTGAATTTTTTTATTATACACTTTGTTATATATAATCTATCATATGGACTTTTAAAAGTCAAATTCTAATTTTATACTACCAGTAAAAAATTGTGTAATATTTTTTAAAACATTTAAATCAGTACTTATAAAAGTTATTTTAATTTGAAATGCGATTTATAATAAACAGTTTTTAAAAACTTATAAAAGTGTTGTTTAAACTTACCAATAAGTAATTTGAATAACATATAATAACTTGTATATTGTTGAGTATATGCAAAAGAATTATATTTTAAGGTTTAGTTATATCAAAAAAATCATGAATTTGTTTCACATTTTTGTTAATCTCTGAATTTGATTTTTTCTTCTTTAAAAATATAATTTTCACTCATTGTGTTTTATGCTATGATATTTGAAATGTAGATTTGATTTGTAAGAATAATAAATGAAAATACATTTTGAATTTTTTCTTATAGTCTATTATATATAATGTATTATACCGACTTTTAATGTCAAATTATAATTTTGTACGCCCAGTAAGAAATTGTGTAATATTTTATGAAACATCAAAATCAGTGCTTATAAAAGTTATTTTAACTGGAATCGTGATTCGTAATAAACATTTTTCAAAAAATTATAAATGTGTTATTTAAACTTACCAATAAGTAATTTGATTAACAAATATTTATTTGTTTTGTAATTAATTTATACGAAAGAGAAAACTGCAAATTTAATTAAAATCTTTATTTCTGGTAGATATACCTTTGTATAGCTTTCTCTAATTTCATTAGGTAATTAGGTAATTATTTTATCAAATTAACAAAACCTAATAAGAATATATAATTGAGTTTATTTTTACAAATTTCCTCTAATGATTGAGATGCATGTATTTTAGTTATTTTGTCCGTAATTCTGATACAATTTTTTTATTGTTGTTTGTGAAATTTAATTGCAGAATAAGGGAAACTTTTTGTAGCTTTGGTTTCATGTGAAATAGGAGATTAAATCTCAAGAGTAGCAACAGTACTAAAACAAAAACTAAATATACAATAAAAAATAAATAGGAAAGAGGGATTTAGTATATTGTATAAACATATATTATTGTAAAGTTCCATCATATAAATTTTTATGGTTTTTAGTTTTTTACAGACTGATTAATTAATAACTGCCTCTAATGTTTGAGATGCATGGATTTTAGTTATTTTGCCAATAAATCTGATACAATTTTTTTTTTTGTTGCTTGTGAAATTGAATTGCAGAATAAGGGAAACTTTTTCGTAGCTTTGGTTCCATGTGTAATAGGATATAAAATCTCAAGAATAGCAACAGTACTAAAACAAGAACTGAATATTTAATAAAAAATAAAAAGGAACGAAGGTACAAGTATCTTGTCTAAACATATATTATTGTAAAGTTACATCATATAAATTTTTAGGGTTTTTACTTTTTTACAGACTGATTAATTAATAATTGCCTCTAATGATTGATATGCATATATTTTAGTTATTTTGTCCATAAATCTGATACAATTTTTTTCGTTGCTTGTGAAATTTAATTGCAAAATAAGGGAAACTTTTTGTAGCTTTCGTTTCATGTGAAATAGGAGATTAAATCTTAAGAGTAGCAACAGTACTAAAACAAAAACTGAATATACAATAAAAAATAAATAGGAAAGAGGGATTTAGTATATTGTATAAACATATATTATTGTAAAGTTCCATCATATAAATTTTTATGGTTTTTAGTTTTTACAGACAGTTAATTAATAATATTGTTAAAGCTTAATTAAATGAATATTCATGATCTAAGTGTAACATTTAGATAATTTGAAATATTCATAATATAATAAATATTGAACAATATTCTCCTTTCTTTTTAATTAAAAAGTTACATGTGTGTGATAGATAGATTAGATATGATACTTTATTTACGTGTACTAGATAATTACGTTAATTATGATTACTACCAAAATATTAATGAAACCGAGACCCACGTATTACACTTTGAGTGAAAGAAAAAATGCTTGATGAGAACTTTGAAGTTTAACATATTTATAAATTATTGCATGGAAGCAAATTTTGATATTTAAATAGTATCATTTTTACTGTGCTTTATTGTCAAATATTTATATCTCATAAAGAAAAACTATTACATCCTGAATGATTTCCGTTGCTGAAGGAAATGTTAAAAAGCGACATATTTTTATTTCTGATTCATCATTGCATTGATTTAATTTTAACAGTTTTAAAAATAATTTTAAATAAATTTCTATAACACGCTTTTTAGCATGTATCTTCAATAATATTTTTTTTAGTCTAACTAAAGTTCATTATGTTTAAGAATAGAAAATATGTCAAATTATATGTCAAACTCAAAATAGGTTACGCATTCGATTTAATTTGCATTATTCTATAGTATACTCAAACCACACATATTTACAGACATACATAAGGCAATGATGCAATCTTTCTAAAATGTATAGCTATATAAAGAATATGGAACAATATTCTCCTTTCTGTTTTTTAATTAAATAGTGACATGTATGTGTGTAATAGATATATTTGATGTAATACTTTATTTACATGTACTAGTTATATAAAGAAAACTTTAATTAACAAATTTTTAAAAGATGTCATAATATAAAAAATTAAATACACTATATTTCAGAATTCTTCAGTGTAATTATAATTTCTTTGCTTAGTCCTCATATGTTGTTTGTTAATGAACTAATTTTGATTTTAATGTACAAAATTTTTCTTACCTGGAACTATTTAATTAAGCACATTCATTTTCCTAACTTTCAGATACATAATAAGCCAAGAAATGTTATTTTTATTTTAATGTGCTGTTTTACATATGCAGGTTTCTGTTCAATCTACTTTATTAATTTCCTGTCAACGTTTAATTTATTTACCTAATTTTCTTTATATGTATTCATATACGTTTTTACTTTTTGAAATTAGTGGCAAATGTAACAAAAGAAGTAATGGGAAATTTAAATTCAAATGAATGTTTTATATTTTGTATTGCAGAAAAACATTTCTCCCAGGTTTGATGAATGTTTTCCTATGTTTTCAAAAGGAATATAAATGTAACAAAAAAAATTCTCATCTCTAAAATGATAAATGCATAGAAATTCACACAAGAAGCAAAATAATCTAATTTATTTTTAGCTCTCATAAAAGAATGGGGAAAATATAAATGCAGCTCACAGTGTTAATTAAGATTCTTGCACCATTCCTGCATTTGTGCATTTTCTTAAATGTTTTATTGATTGGACAAACAAACGCTAAATAAAGCGTAAAAAGTGGTGTTCTAAAAATTCATAAAATGAGTAGAGTTATTATTCATGAACAATTACTCTTTTTTCGTACTGAATATTAATGATTCAAAGAAAAACATACGATCCTCTAAATATTATGCCCCTTTCCAACAACTAATGAAAACTGGATAACATAAAAGATGTAAATGCTTTTTTAGTTCCATATTTCACGTTGGAATATATTTACAAATAAAAACAACAAAGTTGTTAGGAGAAGGTAATAAAAAATAAATTTAACTAAACCTTAAGTAGAGATTTCTTTTCTTCTTTTAACATAAAAACAAACGGTAATATTTTACAACTAGAAGCGATAAAAAATTTACGATTAAATAAAAAAAATATTTAGATTAGACATTGATTTATAAGTTAAAACCTGAAATTCTACATTTTATATATGTAGTATATCAAAATAATATAACTCTAATTATTTAACTCCTTAAAAACCTCCTCTCTCCCATCTAATTCCTTAAAATATTTTTCCCAGCCTCTATATATATCTTAATCAAAGGAGTTTCTTCGACTTAAAATTTTTCCTAAAAATTTCTATCCTATAGATGTAAATTTTCTGTCTATTCAACACGTTTCCCAGCTGTTGCCGTCAAATTGCTCCATGTTTTTCCTGATCTTACACTTAAATTAGCTTAGTAAGTGGGGAACTTTTTTCTGTCTTCGCTCTTCGGTGCACCTCTGTTCCAGTAGAGTGATTTTTGTGTCTTTCTCTTGTCTATTAAAGATGACTAGTAAAGATGTACTTTTTAGCAACTCTGAAATAAATTTTAACCAAACTTGTGCCGTTCTCTTCAATGTCGG
>CM063504.1:169169523-169179523 GCA_032207245.1 Pardosa pseudoannulata | reverse complement strand
ACTAACAATTACCTATTTCGAAATGTTCAGTCATTACTTTTATTTCTGACAAATACTTGTACAGCTACCTGTTGTCGCTTATATTTGCATGATGTTTAATGGAAAATAAAATTATAACTAATTTATATTTAAATGTCAATTTCAAGATTGTGCACTGTATACTTTTTCTTCTCAGCTGTATTTTACTAAGCAGATGTTTGTACTTAAATATAATAAAGTGGGTAGTTATCGTTTTCCAATTGGATGCAGATAGAAAACGATGAATGCAGGAAGTGATTTTAATAATTCACTATAGTACATGACTATTAATATCAATTTTTAAAATACAGAATCATATGTAACATTCTGTAAAATACTAGATGGCCCGACAGACCTTGTCCTGTTTTAACGATGTAAACCCAAAAATTATAAAATGTTTTTAATAACTTATAAATTGGACCATTTTAATGAAAATGTAAGGAAAAAAAATTTAAATAGTTGACGCCAAAACGCGTACTGTTATCACAAATAATTATATTAAATTAAAATTCCCACATCGCCTGTATGGGGATTCGATCCTGGTACCCCTCGTACTGAAGCCCGTTGCTCCGACCAGTGCACCGAAGATACGGTGGCAGTGAAGAGTCCCAAGCGGCATTGTAATAATCTCAATAAGTTCTCAGTTCTGGAATTTTAATAAAAAAACCATTTTGTCCAGGATCAAATTGTGAATCTAAACCATAATCGAATCAACTTAATTACATATAGAAAATTTCATCAAAATAATTTCAGACGTATAGCAAGAGTTCTATTGAAAACACACTGACAGACTAATTTTATGTATAAAGGTAACTTATATTTAGATTTATACTTAATTATATTTAAAATATTATGTAATTGATAACTGTTTTATGCAAGTTTATGTAAGTAATAGATCTTACTTCTAAGAAAGAAAGTTAATATAAATTATTAACAATTTAGAAAGATAAGTAATATAATAACAAATATGAGCACTGTCAACAGATGAAAAAAACTAAACAGTAATGAAAAAAGTCATAACAGAAGTCGAAAAAAAACAATTGCAGAGAAAAATTTAAATTAATGAGTATATGATAGTTATAAATAAAACATAAATACAACTGTTGTAAAAAGGTAAACATTGATATAAAATTGTCAGTAACAAAGACAAAATAATGTTAAATGTGAATAATTTAACCACAGGAGAAAATAATTCAAGGGAAAACAATACTAAGTCAAGTAAAACCAAAATATGATACGAATGATAATAAACAGAATGAATTCGTTTTGTATGACTGAGATGCTACTACTGTCATTGTATAAATGGTAATACAATAGAATGAATAGAAAAAATAGGTTGAAAGGTACTAAAGAAAATGTTCAAAGTAATAAAAATGGGGGATAAACAATACATGTCAACAAATTGACTACAAAAGTAAGGATATTAAAGTATGATATAATTAATTTAAAATTTGTAAAATCGCAAACTAAAGAATGTAACAAATATTAGCCGACAGAAAACTGGATTATCAAATGACAAAATAGTTACATTGTTAAAACAATGAAAAATAACTAAATAACAAAGTGGTATAATTAAGATAATAGACAGCAAACTTACTCAAAGGTATAATTTTTTAAAATATTAACAATAACTTAATAATTGTAAACTGAATAAATATATTGGAAATGAAAGCTCGGATTTTATTATTAACCCCACAGGATCAAACAAAAATAAAATTGTTAATTCTCAAAAATCCAAAATGTTCAGACCAGAAATTATGCTAAAGTGTAGTATAGATATTAATAAAGTGTGACAAAAATAATATTTTTCTCATGAAAAGAGAAGGTCATGTTCTGGTTGTGCCACTAGCTGTAGCTGGTTTGATTGTTTATTTGTTCTAGCATTACAACAAAGCAATGATTGTCCCTCTCAAGTCACCACTACCATTAGAAAAACTCTGTCTAGGTAGTGGTCTAGGAATGTAATAAATATTAGATGACAGAAAACTGGATTATCTAATTACAAAACAGTTACGTTGTTAAACAATGAAAAAGAAGGAAGTAACAAAGTGGTGTAATTAAGATAATACAGCAAACTTACTAAAAAGTATAATTTTAGAAAATTATAACAATAACTTAAAAAATGTAAACTGAATAAATATATTGGAAATGAAAGCCGGGATTTTATTATTAATCATTGTATCTAACAAAAATCAAACTGTTAATCCTCAGAAATCAAAAATGTTCAAAGCAGAAATTATGTGTGTGTTATAGATATTAATAAAATGTGACAAAGATAATCTCTTTCATATGAACAGAGGAAGTCAGGATCTGCTACAGCTATTTATTATTAACCACAAGATCTAACAAAAATAAAACTGTTAATCTTTAGAAATCAGCTATGTTCAGATAAGAAATTATGTATAAGTGTGGTATAGATATTAATGAAGTGTGACAAAGATAATCTCTTTCATATGAACAGAGGAAGTCAGGATCTGGTACAGCTTTTTATTATTAATCACAGGATCTAACAAAAATAAAACTGTTAATCCTCAGAAATCAGCTATGTTCAGAGAAGAAATTATGGTAAAGTGTGGTATAATTATTAATAAAATTTGACAAAAATAATATCTATCTCGTGAACAGAGGAGATCAGGATCTGGTTGTGCCACTAGATGTAGCTGGTTTGATTGTTAATTTGTTCTAGCCTTACATCAAAGCAATGATTGTCACCCTTGAGTTGCCACCACAATTAAAAGAACTCTGTCTAAGTAGTGGTCTAGGAAAATAACCACAAATCTAGCAGCCTTCCAAATGACCATGAAAATTCTTGTCAACAGAACACCTATAAATACCACAAAAGCGGCACTTCAAAGAAACAAACGCAATGGGAATGAAATTTGTCGAATTCGTGGAAACGAAAAGAATCATGAAAAACAACATATGTTCTAGGGTGAAAAAATCAAGTGTTTTGATTGATGAATACGAATGATCATTGTAGGCACGATAGTTAAAGGAAATTGTCACTTGGGCTCGTTGGTCGGTTTGAAACCCTGCAGACTAATTTTACAACTAAGGGAATATTGAAACCGAGACCCACATATTACACTTTGAGAGAAAGAAAAAATGTTAGAAATTTGAAAATTAACATATTTCAAAATTACTGCACTGAAGGAAATTTTGATATTTAATTAGGATAATTCTTACAATACTTTATTATCAAATATTTACATATCATGAAGAAATGAAATATTACGCCTTGACTGATTTCCGTTGGAGATTGAAATGTTTAAAAGAAGACATATTTTTGTTTCGAATTTATCATTACATAGTCAGGATTGATTTGATTTCTTTTAGCTGTATTTATCAGTTTTAGAAATAATGTTAAATAATATTCTCTAACCCGTGTTTTAGTATTTAGCTTCAATGATATTTTTCTAGTCTAACTAAAGTTCATTATGTTTACGAATAGGAAATATGATGCCAAATTAAACATCAAGTTCAATATGTTACAAATTCTCTTAAATTTACATTATTCTATAGTATACTCAAAGCCACACATATTTACAAACATACATAAGGCAATGATGCAATCTTTCTAAAATTTCAATAATATTTTTCTAGTCTAACATAAGTTCATTATGTTTACCAATAGGAATTATGATGCTAAATTAAACATCAAGCTCAATACGTTACACATTCTCTTAAATTTACCTTATTATATAGCATACTCAAAGCCACACTGATTTACAGACATACATAAGGCAATGATGCAATCTTTCTAAAATTTCAATAATATTTTTCTAGTCTAACTAAAGTTCATTATGTTTACGAATAGGAATTATGATGCCAAATTAAATACACGTTACGCATTCGATTAAATTTACATTATTCTATAGTATACTTAAATCCGCACATATTTACAGACATACGTAAGACAATGATGCGATCTTTCTAAAATTTATAGCTATATGTATACGTATATGTGCTTATAAACTCCTGGCCCATAAAAATTTATTTTTCCGTCATTACCTTGTGTTACTGACATTAATACTAGATAAACGTTTTTGTGTTATTCCGGGCGTTGCTAAAAAATATCAGATAAAGAATTTGAGCGTGGGCTTTATGAAATCGCGTAGACCTTTTTCCTCTTTCATCACGGATTTTGAAATTCAGTTTTTCTTTCTTAAAATAGGTCAGGGTGATACCATTAAAAGTTCTTTCATTAAAAAGATATAGAAATTGTATTTAAGAGCAATGATTGTTATGCTTATGAGATTAGTGTTTCTAAATCTTTATTAATTCACGGTAACCTTACGGCAGAGACTTTTGTAATTACAATAATAATAAACTGTTAAAACTTGAAGACAACTTTAAGATGCAATAAATCATTTCTCAATGAAAGTGTATGTATTGCTTGTGTTTCCTCGCTTTAAAAACATTTTTAAGTTGTCTTAGTGAATTAACAATAGTTCAACAATAGAATATTGTAGTGGTCCAGGGTTAAACGTATTCAAAACAATATTTTGAATCATTTTCTTTCAATTGGCTTTATAACAATATTTGATAAATAAAGAGAGATATTTTTTAATTAAGTCTAATTATTTCGGCATTTTTATACAGTAAATACAAAATGTTTCGTTTAAAAGTATGGTTCATTGTTCCCGAATATTAAAATTTATAATTATGAAAAATTAATAGAATGCTGGAGGAATTTAACGACCTTTAACAAGTTGATGATATAACAAGAGTGTTTTATAAATTCTCTTTTTACTTTAGGGCCTGAATGTTAAAAATTTATCTAGATGAACTACCCAAAGCTTTCATAATACAGTGTTCTAGAAGTCAGATTTTGAACACGCTAAATTTGCAATTCATCCAGAATCTGAAACTCAATACTTTAAAAATTAATTATAGTTATTTGTCTAAAAAACTCTACTAAATACTGAATCACAAAAAATGCATGTAATTTGTTAATAACTATCATTTAATTTATTAACATTTAAATAAAAGTTAAATCTTTAAATTTGAGCTATGAATATGATTTTCTCTATAATTCAAGATAGCCATTTATTCTATCTACCATTATAATTCAATTTTAATATTAATCTACTAAAATACATATAAAAATACATATATTTTAATTTAACACATTTGGTGCGGGTACAATTCGCAGCGGAATTGTACCGGGAGCGGGCGTTTTCAGCGTAAATTTAGTTATTCAGTTAAATCTCAATAGATCGAAAATTATTTAATTTTTAAACCAACTTTTCATATTTTATATTGAAATATATAAACAAATATGTATATATAGAAATATATAAATAACAACCATAACAGTTTTGTAAACAAAAATATATTTTTATTAAATAAATTTATAAGAAGATAAATTGTATTAAATATAGAAAAAACAAAGAGAAATAGTAGTACATAGTTTTAATTTTTTTCTAATTATGTTATATATAAACATTTTTACATTATAAAAAATGAAAAGAGCAATCCCAAAATAATAATGTAAAAACTAGTTTTTATTTGTCTAAATTTTTCCAGGATCTATGTAGTAGACAAGAACATTTGGATTAGTTTACCTGTATATATATACCGTTATTTTTGTACTCACAAACAAATGATGTCGTTACTAATCCGTACTAGTACGTGACAAGCGCTCAAGTATCATTCGTCAACAAACGGACTAGTACGTGTCCTACATACAACGTGTTAAAAATATGGTTGTATAATACCTCAATATGGAAATAAATAGAATGTTTATACATATTGAATTATATTCAAACGCTTTTTCGTTTATGGCATACTTAGACTCATATGATGCTTTGATGTGAAATTCATTTTGCGAAAATTATTTTATCAGAATATAATTTCTAATCTATGCCATGAAGATTAAAGGTTACCGAAAAGGCCGAAGTAGTTTGCATAGCGATAAACTTGATTGTCTTGTACTTTATTTACACTCAGCACCGCATTCCATCCAGAAGAAAATACTCGGAGTTCAAAGGTCACCGTTTTCCTTATGTGGGGAAAAATAAATCGTTATCTTCCCTATCTCAAAGAATTTTCCCACGCTGATACTCCACAGGAGCATTTTCCCTAACACGGCGAGGCTCCGTTTTTTCATAAAGACGGTTTCTGATTCTTTGAAGTTATAGAGCCATCGGATTTCACTTTACAAGATATGTTATTTCTATTCCTCCCCTCTCAGCATCTTGTTATCCGCTTCCCTCGGGATTTTTTAAAATTTTGTCCAGACAAGTAGTTTTGTGTTATTTAATGAGTTAACTGGGAAATGCTCAATCCTGAAATCAAAAGAAGGTACGAATGATATTTTTTAGAAAAAGTTTAGTATGGAGTACAAATACATATTCATAATGAAAGACACAGCAGCTGCGTTTCCCGCATTACTTTACCAGTTTAAGTTTCAACGATGATTTGTATCTTAGCAAATATTTCAGTTATCTAAAAACTGATATTTTTTGTAATAAGAAGATTCAGAAATAACATATATATGTATATATATATGTATGTATATATATGTATATATATGTATGTATATATATATGTATATATATGTATGTATATATATGTATATATATATATATGTATGTATATATATATATATATATATATATATATATATATATATATATATATATATATATATATATATATATATATATATATATATATATATATATATATGTATATATATTATAAAGATATACTATATACATACATACATATATATATATATATATATATATATATATATATATATATATATTTATATACATATATATACATACACACGTATATATGTGTGTGTGTTTATGTGTATACATATGTGTGTATGTGTGTATATTTATATAATACAAAATAATATATGTGTAAATATATGTGTATGTATGCATGCATGGGTAATAATAACAACTCAGTCTGATATTATTTTCTTTCTTTGCAAATATTTCAGGTATCTAAAAACTGTTATTTTTTTGTAATAAGAATATTCAAACAAATTTATATAATACAGAAATAACATATATATATATATATATATATATATATATATATATATATATATATATATATATATATATATATATATATATATATATATATATATATATATATATAATATATATATATATATATATATATATATATATATATATATATATATATATATATATATATATATATGTTGTGTGTGTGAGAGAGAGAGAGTATATTTTTAATACAAAAATATATATATATATATATTATATATATATATATATATATATATATATATATATATATATATATATATATATATATATATATATATATATATATATATATATATATATATATATATATATATATATATATATATATATTATATATATATATATATATATATATATATATATATATATATATATATATATATATATATTATATATATATATATATATATATATATATATATATATATATATATATATACATATATATGTGTGTGTATGTGTGTATATTTATGTAATACAAAAACATATATGTGTATACATATGTGTATGTATGCATGCATGGGTAATGATAATAACTCATGAGTTACATACAACTAACAATCCTTATATGTATATAATTTTAAAATATTCCCAGAAAATTTCTTCTTACATTTAACTTACTATAAAAATAATATTATTTAAACCGCATTTTATTTCTAAAAATGACTTAAGTTCTTATTAAGAATTTTATGATAAACAATTAATTAAGGCAGCCAACTGATTTATGACTAATCAGTTTAATAATTAGTCAGATTATAATTATCATTAAAATTTTGCCTTAATTTAAAATAAACTTTAATTGTGAGCTACTTATGTCTTAGTTTAAGATTTTGAAATTTTAAAAGAAACTTTTATAGATGTTTTCTTATCTGCTAAATTAGTTTCTTTAAAAGATTATTAGTACTATAGTAAAATTATTTTTTCCTTTATCATTTCATGGTTATTGATTTCTTAGATAAAGAGAGGCACAAATTATCTTTTGTTTTTTATTAGTGTTTTATGAAAAAATATATTTTATATTTCTACTGTTCTTCATTATTTACTTTTGGATTTATTTTTAGTCTTTGTACAAAATACACAACTCATAAAAAATTTCGGTGATAAAATGTAAAAAAAATACCATGTTATAAATGCCTGAATCAGCGATTACTTTCATGTATATGGGACTCTATGTACGTTTATTCTATGTACTGTATTCTATGTAAAAATATATATATATATATATATATAATATTATATAATATATTAATATTTAAAAGCAAATTTATAAAAATTTATCACATATAGATAAAACTATTTAATGTAGAATGTTTTTTTAAATTTGAACTGTTGCATTACTTAGTTTTGCAAATTTTTCTGATTGGAATTTTTGCTATACAAAAAAGATTTAAATATAACGTTTATTAATGCTTTACGGTTTAAAAGCAAATGATTAGTCGTAAAAATTTTAAACTTTGTAATTAAAACTATTGTAACATCTAGTTGTTTTCCTTAATTTTTGATAACAATTTTTTCTTGAAAGTTTATTTTTTGCTTGAAATCTGCAAGTTATATTACATAAGATTTCTATAATGTGTATTAACGCTTCATTGTTTAAATTAAAAACTATTGTTTGTACAAATTTGAAACTTTGAGAAACTATTTAGAACTGTTGTAACTTCTGGATGTTTCATTGAAATTTGTAAGATATACAACTAAAACGTTTGAATCTAACCTATATTAACGCTTCAAGGAATTAACCCCTTCCAGGTTCATTTTATTTCGGGATTATAGGTAAAACATTTTCAGTTTTTTATGCTTATGTTTATACATACATAGCGTTTTAAACATAATAGCATCATTCAAATACAAAATTTCTTAAAAATTAATGTAAAAATTCAATTTAAACAAATGAGTAATTTACAATTATAGTTGGCTTTCTGTACGGCAGAAATCATTAGACTTTAGAGTCAATTAACACTAACTATAAATATAAAGCTTAGAATACCTAGCTTTCATCTAGAATTAAATTTTATTTGTGTTCTATTCATTTACATAAATGATTATGAAATTATTAATCAAAATTTGGTCGTGTATGATACAATCGAAAACACAGTACTGCACAGAGTCCAACATCGCAATCTGGACAGTAGAACCTTGTTTCTCTCCTTACCTTCTTCCCTCTACTGTCTCTCTTTGAGCAGTAAATAATCTAGTAGCCAGAAAAGTAAACAAAAGCATTCGAAACCATAAAAAGCACATGTGAAATAATTCGGGAAAGACTGATTGCACAGTGTAAAATTTCCCAGTGCCCGAGCTATACTCGGGATGAGCCAGGATGGTACATTTCGCCTACCCGAGTTCAGCTTGACAAAAACCGGGAAGGGGTTAATAGAGCATGATTAGTCGTATAAAGCTAAAATTTTGTATTTAGAACTGTAATACTATCCAGGTATGAACCTTACTTTTTAATTGAAATCTGTTAAGTGTATAACAAAATGAAATTCAGTATAATATATATTGACGCTTAAAAGTATAAATCAAAAACTATTAGTCGAAGAGAGCTCTTTCATTCTGAATTTACCTCTATTTCTGAATTAAATCCATACTCTCCATAACAAAACTTCTAAATAAATTAGGTATTAATTCTACAGGTATACCAAATGTTAGTTCTTGAGCTCTGTTCAGCTTAATTCTGAACTGATGTATAGCATTCATTTATTTTGAACACAGTTTTACTCATTCTTTAATTAGTGTTGTATAAATTTTTAATGTTACAAAAACTAATATTGTGTAATTGTCCCATTTAATAAATAACTTTATGATTGCATTTGACATCTACATAAAATAAGTTTTAATAGAGTGCAAAAGAAAATTTGTCTAATTTTAAATGAGTATAAGGAAGTCACATGCTGACCGCAACACATTTTCATATTTAAAATAACAAAAAGAATATTTTCATA
>CM063504.1:169162023-169167023 GCA_032207245.1 Pardosa pseudoannulata | reverse complement strand
TATGATAAACCCTTTATGAAATAATACTCTGATATAAAATTGCTCCGAAGAAATGGCTTGGATTTTTTTTTTCGAAGAAATGATATACATAGTAGATTATTTAACACAACTGGGAAAAACTGCATGCAAAACGACTATTTCTGAAGTTCCCGAGGTTGAAATATAATTGCCATAGATAGTACTTTTTGCAGAGAATAATATTAGATTAAAATTCATTAACGGAATATTTTTTTCGTTTTTTGCTTATACCTCAATTACCGATTTCAATGGAACCGTAAACCTTTTCACAGTCGTTTTGATTTGATATTAAATTTGTTGTTGACTTATGCCACTAGATGAAACTATGCACTATTGAGCACTAGGCTACTCATTTTAAGGCAAAGAGGTGGGCCTTTCTTTTATAACGAGCATCACACGGGTGAAAGTATGACATAGGGTCAAGTGTGTCCTCGAAATTTTGATGTAGGGACAAAGCAGGAGACCCATAGACTTGGCCTCCTCCCCTCAAAGGTATTGATTGAAGTCTTGGAGGACATTGGGACCACGAACCTATTTTAAGTGCCCCAGTCACCTTTAATGAACACGGCTGATCGTAGCTCAGCTCGGGTTTTGAACCCGCAACCTTTCAGTTACGAGATCGTTTCCTTTACCGGCTGAGCTACCTCGTCTTCTTTTGGCAAAAGATATTAAAGTAAATATCTTTACCAAAGATATACTTAAATCTTTAACTTCATATGATTTAATATAGGTACTTCAGTTTACCTAAGTTATTCTATTTATTTTCTATCTATCTAATTTTCCGAGATTTTGATTTAATAGCCATAGATAGTATTTTTGACCAAAAAAAGTAAGAATTCATTAGCTATTCATCTGTAGGGAAGTACTCAGAAACCGTTTGATAGCCATTTTGATTTGTTATTAACATAAATGTGTTAAGACATTCTAAGTTAAATATTACATGAATCTATTTATATTTTCACAAAAGAAAAAGAATGTAACATATGTATTTTATTTAAATTATGTTCTCATTATTTATAATAGCGTTGAGAGAGCGTCTATAAAACAATGGACGTTACACATCGTTTATGGAAATTTATAACCCCTGTCATAAATTTTAGACGATTGCTTAAAGAATCCTTTGAAGGTATATACAAAAACCACATAGATATAACTCTGCAGATATATTAAAAAAAGGAAAAGTATACGTATAATAAAAAATAAAAATTTCTTGTCGATATATATGGAAGTAAATTTATTTGACATGCGTTTCCCATAGTAACTGTTATTGGGGGTAACAATATAATGATTATGTTGTATTTCCCTCCATATCGATTACTATAGAGGAAAGTAGTAATTGATACCGAATCAATATAAAAAGCACTTTTCCTGAATCCTACAAGATTAGAGTTGTAAAGGTAAGAAGCTATAAATGTCTACAAAATCTAATAATTAATCAGGAATTGAGAAGTTTTATTACTTAATCAAATAATGATCTTCATATTTTGAAAATATTTTTTCTGTGTTCTCTTAACATACTACATCTCAAATTTGCTGTAGAGCTCTGTATCACTTAAAATTTGTTCCAAAAACTCAAAATTCAATAAAAGAATAATTATATACTTTCAACGAATAATTAAGATATTTAAAAAAGTTGTTAATAATGATAACTTAAAATCCTATATTTTAACTTTAGTTTTACCTACTATAAATTAATAAGGCTTATTTTAAGACTTTTATAGTTTCAAAAACGCAAATTCTAGTTAAATACTAAAAGAATGTTTTGGTAACATTTACCATAACAAGCTTTAAAAATAAGTAGTTTACTTCTATTGAGATAATTCTGCCCATTCATCTGATGTTCTTAAAAATTCAAAATAATTCCTAAATAGAAAACAAAATTTTCATTAGGAAACATGTTTTCAAAATTAGTGGTAAACATAGGCTTTTGAAAATAACTTATAGAATCTAAAAAGTTAATAATTTTTATGCTTAATATAGGAGCCTCGGGATAGATCCATTTCACCCCATAACTATTTTGTGTAACCCAATAACTATCTAAAAAGTAACGAAGTTAAAATAAATTTCTGAAAATTTCCTCAATTTATACCCATAAAGAATCTGTGTTTATTTGAAACATAGTTCATTACTAAACTTCCGAGTCGGAAACAAAACTGTAGATATTTCTACTAACTGTAAAATACCGATATGCTGATAACGTACAATATCTATCTATCTATCTATACATATATATAGGGGTTATAATTTATATATATATATATATATATATATATATATATATATATATATATATATATATATATATATATATATATATATATATATATAAATATATATATATATTATAATTTATATATATATATATATATATATATATATATATATATATATATATATATATATTACAATTTTTTTATCTCAAAATAGGCAATTTAATTATAATTGTATTTTAAAATATATTTCTTGTGATTCTATTTTTAAATTTTAAACCTCTTGGCTAATTTCTATTGTTTTCCCTCTTATAATTGTCTAAAAATGGTGACTTTACATAAACAAAACCTCACTCCGGCTGAACTCTGCAATCCTTGTATATTTTTTTTATACAAAGTGATGGTTTCGCTTTACCCGAGTCATAATATGACTAACTATTAACACATTGATTGACTGGCTCACGACACAAAATAACGGCAGGTAAACAGAAGTCTCAATGACGAGATTCTAAATTTGCTTACATTTTTATTTCACAATTTTCTATTCTCTTTTTCAGCCACTCGACTGCACAGAATCCATCTATTATGCATATACCCTTCTTCCAATTGTAGCGAGTTTAAAAAGCCCATTCCCCTACACACACACACACACACATACACACACACACACACACACACACACACATATATATATATATATATATATATATATATATATATATATATATATATATATATATATATATATATATATATATATATATATATATATATATATATATATATATATATATATATATATATATATATATATATATATATATATATATATATATATATATATATATATATATATATATATATATATATATATATATATATATATATATATATATATATATATATATATATATATATATATATTATATATATATATATATATATATATATATATATATATATATATATATATATATATATGTATATATATATATGTATGTATATATATATATATATATATATATATATATATATATATATATATATATATATATATATATATATATATATATATATATATATATATAAATATATATATATATATATATATATATATATATATATATAGTTGACCAATTTGTGCCTAAACTGGGCAAGAATCCATGACTGGTAAATAATTCCAGTATTAATTGGGATCAGTTTGATCCAGATTGCGGTTCTAGAGTTAAACTGGATATATTTTCCAGTGATTCATCAAATAGTATCCTCATATACAATAATTAACGACAGTTTCGAAATATAGCATTTCAAACAGAAGTGATTCCTTAAATAGTTATGACTACTTTGCTTTGCATATATTATGACGCTGCCAGAATCTAATTGAAATGGAAATGCATTGCTTGTAAATTCCAACACTTTCACTTTTAATTATTTCTTTCGTTTGATGTCCTAATATTATTTCCAGGTTCAAGTCCTTGGAGTGAATGGAGTCCATGTAGTGGAAGCTGTGGAGGAGGAATTCAGCAGAGGAGAAGACAGTGTGAAGGAAATGACAAATGTTCCAACGAAGAGGGTCAACAACGAACTTGCAATATGTTTTCATGTACAGGTAAAGTGTAATATACCATATTTTGACTCAAAATATTAAATTAAAGGAACGATTGAAAACCTATATTTCAATTAACTAAATAAATCATAACAATTTTTTTTTGTTTCACTTTGCCAGAAAGCAAACATACTTTATAGAAAATATTCTTTTGAAGTAATCAGCATTAAAAGTTGCTTAATTAATTTATGCTAACTTTCAATAAAGCGTAATATTATTTTCAGTTAAACTTCACCTTTTTTTAATAAAAGAAACGAATAGTAAATGACATTTTTTACACAAATATATGGTATGAAAGAACTCAATATAATTTTTCATTTTTAAAATAATCAAAATATTAAGAAGTGTGTGAATCAGCCAAAATCAATCGTCATACATTGTAAACACCACGTGAAAACAAAAAGGAGTAAAATATTCATCATAAGAGAGTGTCAGTTTGCTTTAAAATGTAATTTTTAACATAAATGTTTTATTAATATGTATTAGAAACTCTAAAAGTACGAAAATACCAGAAATCAGTGAACTGATGTTGATTAATAAGCTTATTATATACGTAAATTGTTAATAATCCCAGCAGTATTATTTGCGAAAATTACTGAAACCCTTATTAAAAGAGTTTGAGAATGAAGTACGAACGAATAATCAGTCTAGAGTTAATTATACCTATTTGGACAAGAAAAATTTAATAAATTTCTAGAATCTTTATATATACTGGGATGTATATAATAATAATAGATAGATTATATCTGAACAGATTGTAATTCATTGACTACCCGTACATATTTTACATATAGCAAGATTTGAAGTCTTGTCTATACGTAAATTAAATTTAAATTGGGTATTTTCTTTAATAATAAAATAACTTATATTCAGTTAATATATATTTAAGAAAAGAGGGAAAAAAAATCTAAATTAACTTACAATTAACTTAATTCAAAATGATATTTTTTTTTTCTAACACCCAATTTTGCGTTGGCTATTTTCTTTCCTTGTAGTACTCATAAAAGACTGTCGTTACACGTGTGACATTCTTTTTGTTCCATGTGAGTGTTCATTCCGTTTTCAAGTTCCGTTTCAAAACATCAGCCAGTAAATTAACATTAAACATTTATTCACGACATGAAGTAATAGTGATTATTCTAACAGTAAAAAGTATGCCATAGTCC
>CM063504.1:169129523-169159523 GCA_032207245.1 Pardosa pseudoannulata | reverse complement strand
GTGTGTGTTTCTATGTGAATATA
Source organism: Pardosa pseudoannulata (assembly GCA_032207245.1). Lineage (NCBI taxonomy): Eukaryota > Metazoa > Arthropoda > Arachnida > Araneae > Lycosidae > Pardosa > Pardosa pseudoannulata. The sequence continues at coordinate 169,159,500 of CM063504.1, read as the reverse complement.
TATATATATATAATCGACTAATTCTAGACATTATATTTTAAGAACCAGAGGTATTACAGTTATACTAGCTTGAATTGTTTTATTTTTTATAAAGTGTAAAACTATTGTCTTGATTTAAAATTATCAAAATAATTTGTTTTTAAAATTATTAAAATAGTGTTACATTTGTTCTTGATTTAATAAATTATATTATCTACTATGTTTCGAGGTGATTAATGCTATTACCTAAACAGAACCAAGGGATTTTTTATTAGATTTAGCTTCCATATTTTTTATTAGATATAGCTTTTTTATTTCTTTATATCCACACTCTATTTCGTAATACAGTGAGAAATTGTGTTTATTTACTTGGTGTCGTTTTTTAAATAGTTTTTAAATGTTGCAAATTAGGTTCCAATTGGTCTCCTAATCTTGTTTTCTATTATTAAATAACGATACGTATATTGTTTTTACATATTATGGGAAAACTAAAATTTCGTTTAGTGGTTACTAACACCAAATAAGGCTCTAATTTTCTTATTCGTAATAACAAGTTGAATATTACAAACCATTCATATTGTACCACCTCTAAAGACATAAATTTAGTTTTGAAATTAAGAAAGTTTTTTGAAATTAAGAAAGTTTAACTTTATTTCCCTTCTTTTTGAGTTTCTCTTAAATCTAGAAATACTAAAGGTGTGTTCTAATTTTCTTCCATTTTATTGCGTCGTAAAACCTCCTTCTCCCGTTTATATTACTTGAAAATAGCCCTATTAGTCCTCAAATCTCATTTAACTGATGCAATACAGGAGTTTAATGTCACATTTAAGTTCGATTGCATCATTTTTATCGCTTATCTGAATCTCGACACATTATTGAACAATTCCTAACCGTATAAAAGTATCCCCCTATCTATTTAGAATATATTTTAAGTCTCTGAGAAGCAATTTCCACACGCATGTAGCTTAATTCAATAATTATGCAAATATGTTTACCAGACAGTATCACCTACGGTTTGATCATCTTAAGTTTTCATTAGAGAGACGAACTGCTATGATACTTACAGTTAGTACTTAATTGGGTGCTTTGTAATTACATGTTTGGCCCCGAATACAAATAAGTTCGGTATGATAACGGGATTTGAATTTTTAGCAGTATATTCGTATGGTTATTTGCATATATTATGCGAAATTAAGGAAAGTTGTAAAGGAGAAAAGTTTGTTTACGAAATCCGCTTCTCTAAAATTTGTTTTAAATTTCGAAAAAAATAACCCTTGAAAAGTACTGTTAATGGGAACAATGTTGTGAAATATTTAACCGCTTAGTAATTTTGAAGTTTTAAACATGATTTGCACTTATTATTTGAAAAATGATAAAGTTACTTACTCTGATTTATAAGAATATATGTTTTTAAATTACCTTCAGTTAAAGTTGGGTTATGTATTTTAGATTAAATTATGTAGTGGTCATAAGCGAGGAAATTCTAAATTTATAATTAACCCTTGCAAGTACTGTTAATGTAAATAATGTTGTGATATATTTAACCGCTTAGTAATTTTAAAGTTTTAAACATAATTTGCACATATTGCTTTAGAAATGATAAAGTTACATACTCTGTATAAGAATATATGTTTTTGAATTACACTTAGTTAAAGTTAGGTTACGTATTTCAGATTAAATTATGTAATGGTCATAAGCTAGGAAATTCTAAGTTTATAATATTTTCTTATAGTTTATAAATAAATTGATTAAAGTTATAAAGAAGGAAAACTTAGGAATTAATGTTTTTATTCTTATTTATTTATTTATTGAAAAAAGTTGAGGACTGCGTGAATATCTTCACTAGCAGGTTACCTGTAAACATATTACCTATCTATGTTAAAAATAAAAAAAAGACTTAATAGAACTTCCCTCACCTAAAAAAAATAAGTATAAATTCCTTGAAATAACAAAATACTCTAAAAATGAGATTAAAGTTAAATATTTACCTAATAAAACAACTCTAAAATACTATTGCAGAAAATATATAAATCTCAAAAAAAAAATTTTAAGTGTACAGGTTATATATTCCCCGGACATTTTTACATTTTTTTTCTATTCATTCAGTAACCACGATAATTAGTGGGCTATTTTTAAATTCAAAAGAGTTTTTAATAAATGTATTTTTAAAGTAGTAAAATTATGTATTTTATAATTTCAAATAAAAATACCATTTTTTTTTCATTTTTAAGTCTAATGTGCTACTAGTGAACATCTTTTCTGTGATTTTTAAATTTTCTCTCTAAATAGAAATCAAATTTTTTTCATTTTGGGTCATTTAATGCGTGATAATATTTTGAAAGTTTTTCTTTTCTTTATGCTATAAAAGAAAATGACTTTTTTAGGTATTTTTAAATTTATCTCCCAGTCAAGGATCTGAAAGAAGTGTAGAAAAGAACTTTATAAATATTAAAACATTTATTTATATGTACTCCTAATAAACTGGGATTTTATAGATATAAAGTTAAATATAAATCTTATAAATCTTATATGAATTAATTTTATTCACCCTTTTTATTTTTTAATTCAAACAAAAATAAGTAAAAATTTGTTCTGATAACGTTTAAGTACATATCTGCTATTCCAATATTAAGCTTGCAATTAATATAGTTATTCACTTGAATTCGTAGAAAATGCAACTAACAAATTATCAATGAAAAAAGTATAAATTTACATTAAAAATTGTTATAAGACACAATGATGTTCAGTAAATTAAAACCCCAATGAATAGTATGATATAACATTTAATTTTAATACCTTCTAAAGAGTAATAATTTATAATTAACTCCATCCGGTAAAATGACGAGTCTAGCTCGTCATTAGTTTTTCATTCCATACCGCACAATGAGCTACACTCGTCATGCGATTAAAGTTGCTGTTAAATATGATAATTAATTTAGTTTAAAATTTCTAGTGTACTGAATTTGGCAACACTTTAATCACTTCTGAAAATCACAAGTCACAATTGCATATTGTTTACTTAGAATTTCTTGGTACAAGTCATTGCCAAATTAATGAGTCAGAATAAAAGAAAACCTACTAAGAAATGCCGTGTGTGTTACAAAAATCAAATTAAAAGTGCGAGTACTTGGTGGTGTAAAGAATTAAGAATTTCTTTGCACTTTTTTTTGAAAAGTACCACTAGCTTGAAGACTATTATCTGTATATATTATTAATGTTTTACTTTGATATTTTCTTAATTTTACTGTTTCTGATATTATTTAACACTATGTAAAAAGTGGATTTTAATTAAGGATATGTAAGAATTGTAAAATGAAACAAGTTTTTTAAATAAAAATTAAATGGTTATTTCATGCACAGTTTTTCATTATTAAATCATACAGGAAGGGGTTTAGAAAGAATTTCTTTTAAGAAACTATACACAACATTTTATTTACTTGTACAAAGTGCAATTTCGGTAATTTATCGTTGGCATTCAGTAAGAACGCCTCTTAATGCTTAGACATAAAACTCTTGCATAAGACATCTAGAAATGAAACTCATTTGGTATCATGACTTCGATTTCCTCTGCTCAAGTAATCACCTTTCTTGAATACTATTTACGTGTTTAGATTCCGAAATATTCACCTTCTGGCTTCTGTTACCAGAATGGAAGATCATCGAATTTCCTACCAAATCTTCAAGATACCAGCAGAATATTTTATCGCTGCAATTATAAAAGAAATAGAAGAAAAGGACTTTAAACTTTAAATCCGTACTGTTGATTTTTTTTTTCAAATTTAAGTCTTAACTTTCATTTCTAACTAAACACAGATGTAATTAAAAACTTTGAATTTCCAACCATATTGCTCTTGCTAACAAGGTTAAAATTTTTGCTATTATCTCTGTAACATTATTTTTATATTTCTCTGACTAAAATTAAAAAATAGACAATTAAAGTATTTATAAAGTAAATGTAAGAAAACAGTTTTAAAACTGAATATTTAAACCTAGGATCAAAAGGCACCTGATAACACGGATGTTCTTTCATTCGTTATAGAAACCTAATATGGATTACCTGTAGAGCATGGATGGGCAAGCTATGGCCCGTGGGCCAGTTTTTGCCATCCTGGAGATTTTATCATGCTCACAGCAAATTATATAAGTACATGATTTATTTATAGGATAATAAACTAAAATAAATACAAAATATTATATTCAATTCAAGTGTAGCATAAATATATGTACAATAAGTTTTAATAATGTTCATAATGGTGGTTACATTTCAAAGAGGAAAAGACAGAGGTGTGAAAGGGTCATTTTCAAATTCACTAGAAGATATATAATCCATATAAGTAACTTACAGCTCACATTTGAAATACCATTCCATTTAATCATCAACCAACACACACACACGCACACACACACACACACACACACACACACACACACACACATATATATATATATAAATATATAATATATATATAATATAATATATATATATATATAATATATATATATATATATATATATATATATATATATATATAATATATATATATATATATATATATAAATATATATTATATATATAATATATATATATATATATATATATAAATATATAAAATATAATATATATATATATATATATATATATATATATATATATATATATATATATATATATATATATTATATATATAAATAAATATATATATATATATATATATATTTATGTATTTGAGATTTTATCTAAACATACATTAATGAGTAAAAATGGTATAGAATCTTAAATATTTATATACAATACATATATATCTTATATAAATATATATATATTTACAAATATTTAGATATGTTGGTAAAAAAACATATATTCCTGAATACTAATATTAATATGTTTTACATTATACAATTATTTATAACATACTTGATATACATGATTATATATTTATATGAACATACAGTAATGAGTACAAATGGTATAGAATCTTAAATATTTCGGCAGTATTCCAATATATTACATGGTAAGTTGTAATACCTCTTTACAAATACTTAGATATGTTGGTAAACATTATTTCCTGAAGACTAGCTGCTATGTACCATACGTGTTACAGGTTATACAGAGTTATTTGATGAACATACTTGATATACATGATTATATGTTTATCTGAACATACAATAATGAGTACAAATGGTATAAAATCCTAAATATTTGGGCAGTATTCCAATATATTATTTTCTTGCAATACCTTTATAAGTTGCAATACCTTTATAAATACTTAAATATATTGATAAAAAACATTATTTTGAAAATACTATGTATAATTTTTATTTAAAAGAGTTGGATAACTGTATTCAATTCAATTAGTATTTTCGGAAATAAATGACACAGAATTATAAGTGGAAAACCAAGAATAAGGACTTTAAAACTGAAATTGTCTTTACCCTAACTAGGGAAAATTTAGCTTTTGTTTTATTTTACTTTACATTTTATGCAATTCGGTGTGTCGTGACCGGGCTTAAAATAATGCTGACAACAAGTCAAGGGCAAAAACCCCCTTTTCAACCTTTAATGCACACTTACCACTGGGTTTACAGTTCCAGCCATTGGAGAAGGAATCAAACCAAATAAAACTTTATATTGACCTAGATTACAATGTGGGAAATTACCGAACAAAAAGGAGATACATTCTATCGGATACAGAGATCTACTTAGACATTTTACCTCGAATTTTACATACATACGCATATTTTTATTTAGATTCCTAATGTTAGTTAATCTCTTAGTTTGTAACCATAAACGAATGGGAATAAGACGATTATTGTATATAGAGATTTTCTGACTAAACGGTTTTTTGTCTGTAATAAAGCAAATTCGTGTAATATTCCTACGATATATAAATATATATATATATATATATATATATATAAATATATATATATTATATTAAATTATATAATACATATATATATATATTATATAATATTTATATACATATATATACATATATATATATATATATATACATACATATATATATATACATACTATATATATATATATATAATATATATATACATTATAATATATACTATATATATATATATATATATTATATACATAAATATATATACAAACATATATATAAATATATATAATTACAATAATTATATATACATATATATATATATATATATATACATATTTTATATATACAATAATATATATATATATATATAAATATATAATATTTATATTATATATAAATATGTATATTTTTTATATATAATATATATATAATATATATATAATATATATATATATATATATATAAAATATATATATATAATATATTATATATATATATACTTTTATATATTATATTATATATATTATATTTAATATATATATATATTTATTTTAAATATAATATATATATATATATAATGAAACAAAATTCGAAATTTTTAATATTTCCTTTAACCTCCTCTGAAAATTAGCTTTTTCTCAGTTTAAATACCTTCATCAAAGGAGCATCTCGATAAAATTTTTATCTATACATTTCAATTTCTATCCTATAAATGTAAACTTCTTCTGTCATTTCAAAACGTTTTCCATCTCTTAAATGGACACGTTATCGCTATATTTCCGCTCTTGAGGAAAATCTTTTTGTCTTCGCTCTTGGGTACACTTCTGTTCGAGCAGACTGATTTTGTGCCTTTCTCCTGTCTGTCGTTGACTAGTAAAGATGTCCATTTTCGCAGCTCTGAAATAAAGTTTCAATTAGACTTGTGTTGGTCTCTTTCAATGCCTACTGCATCGTTATTATTGCTAGCTGTTTTAGGCTTCTCTTTGCTCATTAGCCCGGGCAAGTAAAACAATAGGGGCTATAACGTCCAGTAGTTTTATAACTATTGGATTACATATATATATATATATATATATATATATATATATATATATATATATATATATATATATATATATATATATAATATATATATATACAGTAAAAATATATAATTATATATATATATATATATAATCTTATATATAATAAATAAGGACCAACATATTATATCGTTAAATATTTGATATAAAACTGAAGTTGGAATCAGCAAGACATCTAAACATTATTTGTAGTAATTTATGTTTTGTAAGAACATCAATGAAACTTTCTTAGGAGGGGTGATAGTAAGTCTGTATACCTTTTTCTGACTTGAACTCAATTCATTTCCTTATTGCTAACATGCTACTTATTTCATTCACTGCATGACGCCATTTAGACGAAATTTCATTGTATGCATCCTCAGCGGAATTTAAACAATGGCAAGAATATAATTATAAATTCTCTACATATTTTTTGAGGTTGAAACAATATTTTATCTTTTATTCAACACTTTTTAAAGAGTATTTTTACGAATCAAGTATATATGAGATTTAATTAAGAAATTTTTAACCGACTTCTTACAGTTTGTATTCTCACGATGTATATGATGAAAAAAGTATTTTTATAGATAAAGGTCTTTCCTCCCGATGTTTGCTTAACCCAGACATTAGAGCAAAGTCAATATGTCGTGAAAGTCAATAAAATATAATGGAGTTTTTGTTATCTAGAGAATAAGAAAAATTAGAAAAGACCAGCTGAGAATTGAAAGCTCCGAGGTATTACACAAAGAAAGAAGCTTACAATAGAGAATACGTTTAGAAAACATTACATCATATAAAGAAAACGTCTATTACATCGATGCCTGAATTAAAAAGGAACTTAAATATATCTACTGAGAGTAAGATATTTTACTTATGAAGTATAATTTTTCTGATAATGCAACTTATATAAAAAAAATCCCATAATTTAGCATTTCAGGTTTTGACTAAATATGAAATTTCATAAAACAAACAACATAAATAAAACATTCCATGACCTATATGTAATTGTTTTTGCTTGAATGATACGATAATTATTATAGGTATTTTCATTATATGTTACAAATCATTCAACGTATTCTTGATGTGTTAAAAATTAATAGCATCTCTGCGTTACAAAACTAGTTAAAGTTAATTTTGATTGGTCACTGTGGATGATGTTACATGGTTTACAAGTGTCACCTGATATGACGCCTGAGGGTTTTTTTCCTTTCTAGGTTTGTAAAATACAGTATATATGCACAAATTACCCCAATATTTATGTGGAGTAAAACACAGTCAATTTTCAGCGGCTTCAAAGTGTTTCTCGTTTAGTCTTGACAATTTTTTTTAGTGTAACTAAAGAAAATATAAAACACTTGAAAATTAGTTTAACATTTTCCCTTCATATTCATTTAGCATTTCAGGTTCTAACTAAATATTAAATTTATATTTTATATTAAGATGATAAATTTCATAAAACAAACAACATAAATAAAACATTCCATGACCTATATGTAATTGTTTTTGCTTGAATGATACGATAATTATTATAGGTATTTTCATTATATGTTACAAATCATTCAACGTATTCTTGATGTGTTAAAAATTAATAGCATCTCTGAGTTACAAAACTAGTTAAAGTTAATTTTGATTGGTCACTGTGGATGATGTTACATGGTTTACAAGTGTCACCTGATATGACGCCTGAGGGTTTTTTTCCTTTCTAGGTTTGTAAAATACAGTATATATGCACAAATTACCCCAATATTTATGTGCAGTAGAACCAGTAAATTTTCAGCGGCATTTCATAATGCTTTTCTCGTGCAATCATGACGTTTTCGGTGTAACTAAAGAAAATATAAAACACTTGAAAATTAGTTTAACATTTTCCCTTCATATTCATTTAGCATTTCAGGTTCTAACTAAATATTAAATTTATATTTTATGTATTAAGATGATAAATTTCATAAAACTAACAACATAAATAAAAAATTCCATGGCCTATATGTAATTGTTTTTGCTTGGGTAAGATAATTATTGTATGTATTTTCCTTATATGTTATAAATCATTCAACGGATTCTTGATGTGCTAAAAATTAATAATATCTCTGCGTTACAAAATTAAAGTTTTCAGTAATTTTGATTGGTCACAGTGGATGATGTTACATGGTTTACAAATGTCACCTTATATGACGCCTGAGGTTTTTTCCTTTCTAGGTTTGTAAAAGACAGTGCAACCATTGCCCTAATATTTGTGTGGAGTAAAACGACAGTCAATTTTAAGCGGTGTTTCATTACGTGTTTTTCGCACAGTCTTGACGCTTTCAGTGTAACTAAAGAAAATATAAAACATATAAAAATTAGTTTAATTTTCCCTTCATATTCATTTAGCATTTCAAGTTCTAACTAAATATTAAATTTATATTTTATATATTAAGATGATAAAACTAACAACATAAATAAAAAATTCCATGGCCTATATGTAATTGTTTTTGCTTGGGTAAGATAATTATTATATGTATTTTCCTTATATGCTATAAATCATTCAACGGATTCTTGATGTGTTAAAAATTAATAGTATCTCTGCGTTACAAAACTACAAGTTTTCGGTAATTTTGATTGGTCACAGGGGATGATGTAATATGGTTTATATATGTCACCTGATATGATGCCTGAGATTTTTTTTCTTTCTAGGTTTGTAAAAAACAGTATACATGCAACCATTGCCCTAATATTTTCGTGGAATAATACCACAGTCAATTTTCAGCGGCGTTTCATAACGTGTTTCTCGTGCAGTTTTGACGTTTTTAGCATAACTAAAGAAAGTATAAAACAGGTGAAAATTAGTTTAATATTTTCCCTTCATATTCATTTAGCCTTTCAAGTTCTACCTAAATATTAAATTTATATTTTATATATTAAGATGAAATTTCATAAAACAAACAACATAAATAAAATATTCCATAACCTATATGTAATTGTTATTGCTTGGATGATAAGATAATTATTATATGTACTTTAATTATGCGTTATAAATCATTCAACGGATTCTTGATGTGTTAAAAATTAATAGTATATCTGCGTTACAAAACTAAAAGCTTTCGGTAATTTTCAGTATTGATAATGTTATTTCAAATCAAATTTCCGGTTCTTCATCTGAGATTGAATTTAGATAAGTTTATATTATAAATCTATTACAGTGAAGTTTTCATTAAATCAAGAATGTTAGCTAACTTACAAAGTTAAGATTGCTTATGCAAGGTTTTCCATCTCAGAAATTACTTTCTCCTTGGTTTCCATTATTAACTCTGGAAAAAATAAATTTTCGTTACGTGAGTGTTCTCCTCAATTAGAAAAATTTTCTACCTACTGGAAATGCAAGCATATTGAAGAAGAAATTTATTCATTTTTCGATTGAAATATATTGCTAGCATTAAATAAGCCACTTTAGAATTATTATTTTCTATAAAAAATTCAAAGAAATGAAAAAGTACAATCATAATTTTAAGGCAATTTAAAAAATTGTTCTGAAAATAATGAAGTAATAATCAAAAAAAATTTCTCTATAAAAAAATAACTAACACTTCTATTAAAACTCACGTAAAAGCTTTTAGAGATTTATGCATTTGCTTTATTTAAAAAAAAAACACCATAAATATTTATTGATTGTAGAACAAAATAAAAATAATTTTAAAAATTATTTTTCTGTGGAAAAGGATATGCTCAATAAAACATTACACTTAGTAAAATTTCTGTTGTTTTTTTTTGTTTTTATATATTCTTAAATATATTGCGTTTGATCTTCAAGATTGCGTTCCTAAAGTGCTCTATTTTTAACATAAATCCCTTTGTATCTATTTAGTGATAATGTAAATCAAAAGCTTTACGATTTTTGAAAGACATTTATTTTATAATGAAAAAAATAACAGTTATAATTGAAAATTTCTTTTAAATATTCATTATATATAATTTTTTATTAAATCAAAGATCTATTTAATGCATGTCCTTGTTGATGAATTCTTAAGAAATGTACACTAATCGAAATCATTCTTATGAAAGATTAAAAAAATCCTGTTTACTTAGTTATAAATCTATTTATCATCTTTTAATAATTCTTCTATAACTTCTTATTGTTAGAAAACGATACTATTTACAATTGTTTTTATTATTTTTATTATATATTTTTCCTATATTTATCATTTTTTATACAATTTATTTAAATCATTCTACATGGTTTTATAATATAAGTCAATATAATAGACAATGGATTAATTTTGTCATAAATCTTGATTTTTTTAAGTATGAGTAACAGTCATGAAGTCATAAATCCATTAAACAACTTAAAAAAAATATTGAATTTTTTTAATTCTATTTTACTTGTCATCTGGCTGAAGTTATGATGGTATATTAATATCATTGATATTGACAAGTAAAATTTTTTCAAAAACTCAAAGCAAGAATAAGCTGAATTGTAAATGTTTATTATTTGTTTTTTAAATTGTAGATTAAAATTTATTAATATAAATTATTTTTTAATAAAAATTAGTTAAGATGCAAAAAATATAAGTTTATCTCTAAATTGTATATAAACATTATAATATATTTGCAATTATTCATTCATATATACCAATATGAATTCAAATTGGAAACATTTTGATTGAAAAATTGCTATAGATTCTTAGGTATGATAAACAACAATTTATTTTTTATGTAATATCATAACACTTAAAAGTTTATAGTTTTTTTATGATAAAATTCCTGTAATTTCTAAAAGCATATATTTATTTGTATGTACATCAGAAGTTTTATTCATATTATTAACAAAGCTTTTTAAGTCATATGATCTGCTAAATCAAAAATCATAGTCATATTAAAAAAATTTATTTTGCAGATATTGTTCTTATGAAAGATTAAAAATCCTGTTTACTTATAAATATATTTTTAGGATCTTTTAATATTCTTATATATTTTATCTTTAGAAAATTATTATTATATATAACTTTTTATTATTTATAATGCATATTTTATTATCTTAATATTACAATATTTTAAATCATCTTATGGAAGATTAAAAAAATCCTGCTTACTTAAATATAAATCTATTTTAGTATCTTTTAAATATTCTTCTATATTTTCTTATCGTTAGAAAATGATATTATTTACAATCTTTTATTCATTCTTTTTATTATTTTTTATTATTTCATTTTTTTATTTATCATTTTTATTACGATATTTTAAATTATTCTTATGAAAGATTAAAAAAATCCTGCTTACTTAACTATAAATCTATTTTAGTATCTTTAAAATATTCTTCTATAATTTCTTATTTAGAAAATGATATTATTTATATTTTTTTATTAAACCAAGATATTATAATGCATGTTGTTGGTGTAATCTTAATATGTACACTAATCGAAATCATTCTTATGAAAAGTTGAAAAAATCCTGTTTATTAGCTATAAATCTATTTTATCATCTTTTAATTCTTCTATAACTTCTTATCGTAAGAAAATTATATTATTTAATTTTTTATTCATTATTATTCCTATATTTTATCATTTTAATATAAAATTTTTTTTAAATCATCTTATGAAAGATTTTAAAAATGTTTATTTAGCTATAAATCTATTTCAATCAAATCTTCTATAATACTTATAGTTAAAAATATATTTACAATTTTTATTCAGTTGTGATTATATATGTAATATCCGACGTATATCCATTGTGTGTTTCTGTGTGTAAATGCATATATACCTACATACATATAAGCATATGTGTGTGCTTATTTATATAAAGCGATTGAAATAGAGAGGGGAGTGCTGTAATAATTAACACCTATGAACTCAAATATCAACAATCATCTAACTTTTGAATATATTTCTGTCAAAACAAAAATTAATAGTATTTGTGGATAGTTTTTAAATATACTTGTGCCAAATATCAAGCAAAGGATATTTCGATTATGATACTTAGAATATTTACAAGAACTCTATTTCCTTATACTTGTGTATATTGTAACCTAGAGAAAATTAATGAGTATATGTTTACAAGAATACATTCCAAATACAGAAATATAACCTTACATTGTTTTTATTAAATAAAAAAAAACAATTTATTCTGTAGGCAAGTTATTTGTTACAGTACATAAAAAATATTTATTAATGTATTCTACTTGAATACGTAATAAAAAAGAATTTGTGTTGATCCAAAATGTTTTTCTTTTTTCCTTTTAAGTTAGAACCCTTTCCCTTAATAATGTAATTTTAAGAAAAGTAAAAAGATTTATAATTTAACATAAAATTAAAGCATTGAAATGAAGCAAACCTGTGTAGGATAAATTAATAAACCACAATTAAAAGTTACAAATGAATATTTTTATATTTAAATAGATAACTATTTTTTACATGAAGCAGTTTATTGTATATATATATATATATATATATATATATATATATATTTATTATTATATAATATATAAATATATATATATCTAAATATGTATAATATTATATATATATATATATATATATATATATATATATATGTTTATATTATATTATATAATATATGTAATATATATATATGTTATATATATAATATTTTATATATGTATAATAGTATATATATTATATATGTTATATATTATATATTATATATATAATATATATAAAAAAAATATATATTATATCACTATATATACATATATATATATATATATATATATATATATATATATATATATATATATGTGTGTGTGTGTGTGTGAGGTTTAAAATTGTTTAAAATTAAGCGAGTTATAATTAAAATAGTTGGAACTCCTTAACGAAAATGTAATAGGAGAAAACATTCCCTCGAGTGGAAATCCAGAGTGAAGAAGCTGAATCGGAAGTAAATAGGAATTTTCCTCAGTAGAAACGCCAAAAGAGTCAGTTCTGAAAACTTGATAACATTTTACGCTTATGTCAAATTAAGAACAAAGGATATCTAAAAATAGCCATGAAAAGAAAGATTACACTAGAAGTTTTTATATATGGAATGAAATTTTCATTTTAAAATCTATATCAATATATTTATATATATAAAAAATATATATATATGTTTGTTAATTGTGTGTGTGTGTGTGTGTTTTTATCAAACTATTTTTCTTTCGAAAATTTTGTTTATAATTAGTCTCTTGCCAGTGTAGCAATGTTAAATATAGAATCTCTTCCGTTCTTTTAAAATTTTATTAATTACCAAAATGCACATTTTAAATCTTTTGATTAATATACTGATGCTAATTCATCAGGGAAAAATTTCCCTTTTGATGCATTTTTTCTAAATTAAACGCTTCTATTAGGGGGTTTATGGTAGATTTCTTTTCCTACTTAAATTTTATATAGTATTTGATCTCCTATGTTTAAAATACGTCTAAAGTATAAATAGTATTAGATACACACTAATGGAGGTTCGGTTAAAACATTCTGGGTTTCGTACTACGTTCTAAGGTCTGGAATACTAAAGTGTTCTAAACGTAAAATCGGAATCTTTTCTGATTTTTATCATCTGATTCCGTCTCTAAACATGCATCAAGTTTAATTAATTATTTTTCTTTAACCTTATTCTTTTCAAAAACACCAGAAATGGTTTATCTACTGGAACAAAGTAAATTTTGTTTATGTTCTACTACTGTTTATAAAAGTTTTCTGGTTTAATGAAAATTTACCTAACCGAAATTTGTTACCAAATTAAAGGAACTGTGCTAAATCTTTTATCTTAAATAACGATAAATTAAGATAAATAACGATAATTGTTTACGTCATTTAATAGTAACAAATGTGTCGAAAATATTTTATTTAGTATTTACTTTACAAATTATTTCAAACAATTAAAACGCTGTATTTATAATTATTTCCAAATCACTGGTGTTAAAAAAGAACATTATAACATGCCTAAAATTTAAATAGATTTGGGGATTATGCTGTTGAATATTTTAATAAATATATTTAATTTTCAAATTTAATTTTGCTCGTCACTCTTTTTATATCTGTAATAAACACACTATCATAATGCACTAATATTTGAATGATAAAACACTGGAATTTAATTTTAAAATTTGAATTACATTAGAAATATAATTTAGCGCTAAAAATAAAATGTTTCAGATAAAAATTTAACAACATATTTTTTTCGTGATATCACTTAAACATATTTTCGTTTTCATTCGTCTTTCTAAACATAATTTACTTTCAAAATTAATTAGTTTTATTTTTCAAAAATCATTTTAAATTTTTAATATGTTATTAACAACATATTAATGTTAAAATGCTTAAAAATTCAAGACAAAAACTTTAATAAATTTTTAATTATTGATTGGTTTAAAGAACATTTTTGCAAATATTCCATTCGCATCTCTTTTGTGCACAACAGGGTCATTTTTATTCGTCGGATATCCGTTAGCCGTAGAATAAAACTTTGCCAATTATATTAAAATATCGCTAAAAATATAATTAGAAAAAAGTAATAACTATTAAAATATTCATATTTTCCCCTACAAAGTATGTATATTTATTCTTTGAATTTCAAAACTGTATAAATTTTTATTGTTAAAAACGTACTAATTTTAAACAACGTTTATTTTATACTCAACAAAATAATTTGTTCATAAATTTTGTAGGTATATGACGGTTAGAAATATATATGGATTGTTTCAAATCCTTATAAAATTCGAAAATTTTTGTTTTAAACGCTGTTTAATTCCTTTCTTGTAGAATATATTTGAGAAAAACATGCCAAAAAAATAGTTATCTTTAATTTTTCTTGTTATTATCATCAAAATGTTAGAAACAGATTATTTCTGAAAAACAAATTTTTTTAACGAATAACAACTATTTTTAGTATTTTCACGTATATGAGAAATGTTAATGGATTACAATATCTTTTGTTCAAATTACAGCAAAAAAATATCAAAAGACATAATTTTCTGGAAATATATAACAAACTAATACAACAATAGTATTATCTATATCAACTTCAGGAATTCCATGTCCCTCAGATTTCTTTTAATTTTTTACAAATCTTTTACAGTATCCAAGAAATAGCGAGAAATGGCGCGAAACTGCCACGCGAAAAAATATTTCTACCTATTGGGAAAATAGCAAATTAAATATTATGCATTAACCAATGTCGTGCTTTACGAATTAGAAATAACGTTTTTTTTCTTGCCCGATATCAGGTCGGGCATTTCAAATTGGCTCATATCCGTTGCCCGAACTGAGTTCGGGCGTCACAGCCAAGTACTAAAAGTTATCACGAGTAATAACTAAATTATAAAATACTTTGACTCTAATATTTTCCCTTTACATTCTATTTTGTGTTTAGTTACTATAGTTACTAGTTGTGATTATTATATTATTTATGCTTTCTAAAAGTTTGTGTTTCGAAAATTGGCAACGTTATTATTGTTTTTTGAGAGTTTAGAATTTTTTTCTGAAGTTGATGTTAAAATAAAAATGGCGTTTACTTGTCAGTAAAGTGAGTTTTTTATTTAGAGTTTTAGAGTAAAAAGAAAGTGATTTGTTTTAACAAAATTATCTGTAGTAATAATAATAATATTTATTATAAGTGAAAGATTATCAAAACACTGAGATTCTTATTGCTAATTATATTTCATGCTTACAAGAAGGATATTTTCTAGATCTTATAATAAATCTTGCTAGTTATCATAAGCATTTGCGGAAATGTAGTTAGAAAAAAGTACTAATTATTAAAATATCCATTTTTTTCGTACAAGGTATGTTATTCTTTGATTTTAATGAAGATGCATTTTTGCATATTAAATTTAAATAAATTTAATACTATAATCGACAAGTTAAAATTTTGGTAAATTTTGAAGGAATATGATGGTTAGAAATACATCTGGACTGTTTAAAATGGTCATGAAATTTGGAAAATTTTGCTATAAATTATTTAAAATAATAAGTAATAATTCAATTTTCACAAGCAAGTAGTAAAAACTGTCGCAAGTAATAACTAAATTGTAAAATATTTTGACTCTAATATTTCCCCTTTACATTCTATTTTGTGTTTAGTTACTATAGTTACTAGTTGTGATTATTATATTATTTATGTTTTCTAAAAGTTTGTATTTCAAAAAATTGTAACGTTATTATTGTTTTTTGAGAGTTTAGAATTTTTTTCTGAAATTGATGTTATAATAAAAATAGCGTATATTTGACGGTAATAGGGAGTTTTTTATTTAGAGTAAAAAGAGAGTGATTTCTTTTAATAAAATTATCTGCAGTGCTAATAATAATATTAATTATAAGGGAAAGGATATTAAAACTCTCTTTGTGATTCTTATTGCTAATTATATTTCATGCTTACAAGAAGGAAATTTTCCAGGTCTTAGAATAAATCTTGCTAGTTATAGTAAGCATTTGCCAGAAATGTAGTTAGAAAAAAGTACTAATAATTAAAATATCTATTTTTTCGTACAAAATATGTATTATTCTTATTTTAATTTTAACAAAGGTGCATTTTTGCTTATTAAGTTTAAATAAATTTAATATTATATTCTACAATTTAAAATTTTGGTAAATTTTAAAGGTATATGATGATTAGAAATACATCTGGACTGTTTAAAATGCTAATAAAATTCGGAAAATTTTAAATTATTTAAAATAATAAGTAATAATTCAATTGTCACAGGCAAGTAATAAAAATTGTCCAGAGTAATAACTAAATTGTAAAATATTTTGACTCTAATATTTCCCGTTTACATTATATTTTGTGATTGGTTACTATATTTATTAGTTATTATATTATTTATGTTTTCTAAAAGTTTGTATTTCAAAAAATTGTAACGTTATTATTGTTTTTTGAGAGTTTAGAATTTTTTTCTGAAATTGATGTTATAATAAAAATAGCGTATATTTGACGGTAATAGGGAGTTTTTTATTTAGAGTAAAAAGAGAGTGATTTCTTTTAACAAAATTGTCTGTATTGCTAATAATAATATTAATTATAAGGGAAAGGATATTAAAACACTCTCTTTGATTCTTAATTATATTATAAGGTATAGGGTGATTATAAGGTATATGGTGGTTAGAAATACATGTAGACTGTTTAAAACGCTTATAAAATTTTGAAAATTTTGCTTCAAATTATTTAAAATAATAAGTAATAATAATTCAATTGTCACAGGCAAGTAATAAAAATTGTCCAGAGTAATAACTAAATTGTAAAATATTTTGACTCTAATATTTCCCGTTTACATTATATTTTGTGATTGGTTACTATATTTATTAGTTATTATATTATTTATGTTTTCTAAAAGTTTGTATTTCAAAAAATTGTAACGTTATTATTGTTTTTTGAGAGTTTAGAATTTTTTTCTGAAGTTGATGTTATAATAAAAATGGCGTTTATTTGTCGGTAAAAGTGAGTTTTTTATTTAGAGTAAAAAGAGACTGATTTGTTTTAACAAAATTGTCTATACTGCTAATAATAATATTAGTTATAAGGGAGAGGATATTAAAACACTCTCTGTGAGTATTATTCCTAATTATATTTAATGCTTATAAGAAGCTTTTCTAGGTCTTAGAATAAAATTTGCTAGTTATCGTAAGCATTTAAAATATCCATTTTTTCGTAAAAAATGTGTATTATTCCTCTTTTAATTTTAATAAGGATACATTTTTGAATACTAAATTTAAATAAATTTAATACTATAGTCTACAAGTTAAATTTTGGTAAATTTTGACTTGTTGTATAAATTAACTATTCTTTGTTTCCTTAAATTTTTCAAGTGACATTAAATATCAACATAGACTATTACTTTTATGAGTACGCTCATTTAATTCTCATTTTTAAGGTAATTTTAAAGTGACAGTTTTTAATTTGAAATAACAAACTGCATATAGGTTTGGTATTTAAAGCTGTAAACAAATTTTTTCATCCTTATTTCTTTAGACACTTCTAATTTTCTTCTAGTTTTTTTTTTTCTCTTGATAGTTTTCTACATTTTTCCTATTAAAATATTTTATTCCGTGATGTCTGAAGGAGCTTTATAGATCAAGCAGACTCTAAATTCCAATATGGAATAAGCTTTTTTCTTTTAACAAACCAAGTAAAAATAAAACAAAAAATGTTAACCATCCAACATTTTGTTACCGCATTTGTGAGAAATAAAATGTAAAATGTCGCGTAGGTACAATGTTTAGATCACCATGTAAGATATATTATAATTTAGTAAATTTGTTAAACCCTAAAGTATCTCAGATTTTTGGAGGAGCTTTTCTTTGACAGAACGAGTTAAACCTAAACTA
The DNA here is from genome assembly GCA_032207245.1 of Pardosa pseudoannulata. NCBI lineage: Eukaryota > Metazoa > Arthropoda > Arachnida > Araneae > Lycosidae > Pardosa > Pardosa pseudoannulata. The sequence goes on along the minus strand of CM063504.1, from coordinate 169,140,315 downwards.
CATGTAGCTCATAAATAATTCAGTATAATTTACATATTACCATGAAATTAAACTTTATTTCCACGGAAGATTGCATTCTGGAGAAAGTAACTTTGTATAGTAATAACTTTAACAGTAACTAATTATTTTAACATATGAAATAATTATTCTTCAGCATTTAAGATATAACTTGCTTGATCTTGATAAGAAGTGTCTGAATGACTTTTTTAATTGGTTCTGCAAATTTGATCTTTTAAAAGTACGTAAAAGTTTTCTTTTTGGACAATCAATTTAATGAGGTGCTAAGTTTTTTAAGAATGTAAGTTTTCAACTTATTAAAAAGTACTCAAACTAAAAAAGTCCAGAAAGAAATTTCAAATGAGTGTAACTTTTTTATTTAATGAATGCTATATAAAATTGAAGTAAAAGGGATATTTAAAAATTGCCACCTGTCATATTTTTATTAACTTTGCAGTTATTTCTTTTAATTTAGTGATTATGCTTATTAACCAAGAAGTATTCAAAATTTACCAATAGCAGTCTATAACTTTAAATCTTCTCATAAGAAAAGTAAACACTTAGTCGTTCTGTTTAATTTTGGTAAATGCATTTAATACTTAAAATAGAGATGGTTTATTAAAATATCCCATTCTTTAATGATTTAAAAAGTTATCTAGATTAAAACTTAAAACCAAACCTTTTATTTATAGTAAATAATGCAAAAATAAAACAAAAAAAATGTAAGACTTCAAAGTGTTAATTTGATTTTATGTGAAACTCTACAGTCAAATTTTGGTGCAACACAAGGGCAGTAATACCAATAACGGGAATCAAACCACGAACTTCAGTATCTAAGGACGGTGTTTCTAAAAATTTGATTATGTGTTAAATTTTGTCTCTTGCACATTACTTGCCTAAACAACAATTTTAAATTTTTACCATTCTTATAAGAAAAGTTGAGCCGTGGTAGCTCAGTCGGCAAAGGCAACAATCTCATAAATGAGAGGTCCCGAGCAGACCTAAGATCCGCCGCGTTCGTTAAAGGGGACTAGGCCAAGCAAAAAAGGTTTCTGGTCACAATGTCCTCCAAGTTCTCAATCAATACCTCTAGGGATGGCAGGCCAAGCCTATGCGTCTTCTGCTTCGCCCCTGCTTCAAAATTACCGTGAGGCCCACATGAGCATAAATCTTACTTTCATCCTTGAGATTCTCCTTAGAAACGAAAGGCTCACTCCTTTGCATTAAATCGAGTAACCTCCTGTTCAATGGAACTTGGTTTGACCAAGTTGTATAAGACAACAATAACATAAGAAAAGTTTAAGAAATTATTGTGATGTTTCACATCATCTTTTCGTTTTAGTGACACATCTCACAAGTTAAATGAATTAAATTTAAAAGCCATAATATAGTGCAGAAATTTCCTTTTCACACAAGCTCCTTAAAAATAAAATTTAAACCTTATATCATTCTTGAAATGTTTTGCACAATTAATGTGACAAATTAGCAAATAATTTTTTTACTATACAACATACATTTCATATAAAAATAATTAAATTTAAAAGGTATGAAATACGGTAGAATTCTTTTTTTTTCTTACTAGTCATATCCTATTCTGCAATTTTCTGCTTTTGTTATGTTTACAACCCCAGCCATGAAAAGAATAATAGCAGTATGTATGTGCGTCTGTGTATTCTTCAAATGCATAGATCTACAACATCTGTTTGAAGAAAAAGCGGAAGCTAATTTTACTTTCAAATATATCTATACGAAATTCAAGATTCGTGTTTTTATTTAAATATTGATTTCTTTTGAACCTTTGGTTTTTTTCTGCAATTTCTTCCGGTTTTATTCCGTAAAATTGGGGGGTGATATCGGTAGCTATATACGTAACTTGATCCCTAAGATCTGCGAAAAAATCAGTCCGATATGTCTCAGTTATTGATTTTTAACTTAAAATGCTGGTAAATATATTCTCTATTACAGCTTGATATAAAAAGTAAAGAATTTTGTGTGTGTTTCTGTTGTTTAATAGATTTTAAATTATATGTGTTGCTTTACATAATATTGCTATATAAACTTCATTTAAACTGTGACTGTGAATTCACCTGCATAATTTAATTTTATACACACAATACTTTTATTTTATACACACATACACACAAACATATATATATATATATATATAGTCCAGTCATATTAATGTGACCATCGCCTAAGTTTGACGTCAACGTTAAATAACCAGTCAGAGAAGGTACGCGTCACCAGAAAATTTGGTGAATATATAAAATGTATTGTAGGTGTTCGGAAAACTTTTCCTTTATTGCAGCCATGCAGAAATTCAATCCTTTATATGACCTCCCAAAGTGCATGATCAGTGGCATTTCCAAAATGGGTAATTTTGTAAATGTATACTGTGCATGACAAAATGGCATTGTCCAAAATAAGCAATGGGGCAAATGTGGTGAATAGAGGACATAGGTGAATAATATGGTAAACGATACAGTATATGACTGCAGAGATGTGTTCGGGTGAATAGACTGGCTACCGTTGAGCAACTGATGAACTAAGGGAATATCGACTGCGTCTCCACAACAACGACTCAGAAAATGTTGCTGCGGAGGGGCCTCCGAAGAGGACGAATGGTTAGTTAATGCACCTAAGCTGACTGCTGTTCCTCGGTAACAAAGGCTGAAATTTGCACGCCAGTACCACAACTAGACACCACTGTGGCCCTATCGAACAGATGCAAGTTGCGTTTACGGTGTGAAACGTCTGAAAGCAAATACCCTGAAACACTTGCCAGAAAAATCGAAGCTGGAGAAGGTAGCCTTTTTGACTGGGGAATGTTTCTGCGGTATACTCATTATTGCCTCATTATGGAAGGCACTATGGATCAACACAAGTATGCATCTGTCATTGCTTCCCATGTTCAACCCTACATGCAAATTGTTCATCCTCAGGGTGATGGCGTCTACCGCCAGGACAATTCTACATGTAATAAAGATCGCAGTATACGTGCGTGGCTCGAAGAGCACCAGGATTAGTTTACGGTATTGCCTTGGCCAGTAAATTCCCGGAATGAACACAATCCAGAATCTGTGTGACCACTTTGATCGGTCACCTTGGATACTCACCAGCGTGACCCAGCGCAGCTGGCCACGGTACTGGAGTCAGTATGGCTCAATATCCGAGTGAGCACGTTCAGGAATCTAACTGACACTCTTGGTCCATACCTCAAGCGGTCTTCTCTGTGAAAGGTAGTTATTCTAGATTTTGACAGATCGTTACATTAATATGAATGTAGTACTGTGTATGTATGTATGCATGTCTTTCTCTCTCTCTCTCTCTCTCTCTCTCTCTCTCTCTCTCTCTCTCTCTCTCTCTCTCTATATATATATATATATATATATATATATATATATATATATATATATATATATATATATATATATATATATAATATATATATAAATATATATATATATATATATATATATATATATATATATATATATATATATATATATATATATATATATATATATATATATATATATATATATATATATATATATATATATATATATATATATATATATATATATATATATATATATATATATATATATATATATATATATATATATATATATATATATATACATACATATATATATATATATATATATATATATATATATATATATATATATATTATATATATATATATATATATATATATATAAATTATTTAACTTTAATATTTCCTTAAAAACCACCTCTCTCCTAATTCCTTAAAATCTTTTTCTAGCATCTAAATGTCTTACTCAAAGGAGTGTCCTAGACTTAAAATTCTTTTAATACTTTTCCCAAAGCTTTCTGTCCTAAAATTTTCTGTCTGTTCGACACATTTTCCAGCTGTCGCCGGCTAATGGCTTCGCGATTTTTCTAATCTTAACAGCTAAATTAGTTGACTAAGTCTCTTTCCCTTGAGAAATTTCTATCTGTCTTCGCTCTTGGATACACCTCTGCTCGAGGAAACTGATTTTTGGGTATTTCTCTTCTCTGCCGCTGGCTAGTAAAGATGTTCTTTTCTAGCAGAACTTAAATAAAGTTTTAATTAGACTTGGACTTGTGTGCCGTTCTCTTTAATGTGGGCCAACAGCATCTTTAATGCTAGCTGATTAGGCTTTTTTTCCCAGGGCAAGTATAAACAATAGGAGCCATATAATTATTGTGACAAGAAGAAAAAATTTTTACATATATTTTTACATATATTAATAAAGCAAGTCTAATCATATAGATATTAGTTTAATTCATAATTAAAACACTATCTCTACGAAATCCTCCTATGTGATGTAAACATACAAAATTAGACAACTGAATTGATTTATATAAGTTATCAAAGAAATTTACTTTTTTCATCGTCATATATACCAAATACGAGAGATTAGTATACCATAAAGAAAGTACTACCAATATTTGTATCTGAAACTATTGGTAGATATAAGTATTGGTAGTAGTTTAAAGATGGTAAATTTAGGAATGTGCCGTGTACTGGTTATTAATCTTATTACGAATAATTGTTATGATCATTAATATTTCTTTCTAAACACAAAACCTAATTACTACTACTGGAAATTTCTGATTCTCGGAAATTAACAATACACATAAAGTTGTAAATAAATTCGAAAATATATTTGCCAATTCTACTGAGGGACATCATGAAGTTGAGTTGTAATTATCAAAGAATATTTCGCAAAATATTACCTAAAATAACTAAGAAATGCATTTTATAATAGAATGTAATAATTCCATTTATTGTTTCAAACAAATTCTTCGTAATCTATTAATTTCTAAAAATGAGTTACGCTAGGCAAATTTCCCCATCTGAGATTTATATTACTCTAGGGAATTTTAATGCAGAGGAAACAACGTTGTAATGTTAAATACTTTAACATAAGCAGGTAAAATAATGCAAAATAATCCTACTTATTACTGTTAGGGGAATGAGGTAACAGAATATTTTCGCCAATATAATTACTGTTCATAGATCTACATATATTGGAAATTCAAAAAATAAGTTTAAAATAGTATTATTCATTACACAATAGGAACAAGTAACAACGAAATGTATATAAAGCATAGAAGAAGCCAGGAATTGTTTAACGTAATATTAGCTATCCTTCCTCTAATAAACGAAAGCTTTAAAATTCTTTAAAGAACTTACATTGAACGGCAAAATTAAACAAATATAAACATAGTTTGTAGTGGAATAGAGTGTTAACATAATAAACTGCTTTTGCTACTGTAAATATCATTGTGATAAGTTTTCAATTTTGCTATAGGAAGATAAAAGGGGTTGACTTAATTATGTGCATTGACGTTATCTAACATACCTTTATGTTGCGGTGATTACTTAAGATTGTAAATGTTGTTAAACTTCGATTAATTTTTCTATTTTTGGGCATTAATATCGATAACATTTCTTAATAAATTTTGAACAAAAATTACTAAGCTATCCTCATATTAACTGCTTAAATAACTCTTTCCATTTATTCTAAATATATTTTTTCTTCACATAATGTCTTAAATGACTATCAGACTATATATATATATATATATATATATATATATATATATATATATATATATATATATATATATATATATATACACATATATATATATATACATATATATATATGTAATATAATATTTTATATATATATATATATATATATATATATTGTTAAGGATGCTATAAATATGTAATTTGTATGGTATCTTGCCAAATTGACGAGATATTGGCTTCTTGGCGAAGTTTTGGGAGACTCATTTTTGGCGACCCCCTCTCTGTAGATTTTACTAGAGGCTTGTGGAAATTTCCAGAAACCTGAAAGTTATATAAAGGGGCCGTAAGTTCTAGTACAAAGTCCCAGTTTCATTCCCATACTTTTCTCTTAATGTTATTGCCAACAAAGTATTCATAGATGGATGCATTACCAATGATAGCAAACTCAGTACTAGAGGGCTTGGCCCAGGGAGTACTGTTGTCAATTCTTCCAATGTAGCTCGTATGTGGCTCGTAAAAAGTGTGGTACTCTCAGGTCTGGTGAAAGTAGGACCTGTATTAATGTTCTCCGTATTCCTCTGAAAAAGTCCGCCAAAAGGCTGCCAAGTTTTATCGCAATCCTTTGTAATTGTGATGCATTTGGCTTGTTAATAAATTATTATTGTTTTGTCTTAGCCAAAGTCTATTCAATATATAACAAACTATATGCATATCTTACTACACTTCCTTCAACTTACTTTATTTAAATGTGACTTAAGATTCTCTAAATGTTGAATAACTGTATTGCTTACCAATCTGACCTAAATTACATTGAACTAACACATATATCTAACCCCAAATGCAGTGGGCTCTGCTTAATGTGATCATAGTTAAAGTTATCAATCGCTTATTGTTATCGAAATCACTTGGTCCTGATTTCTTTATTCATTTGTATGTTAAAATTATCTATTTACGTGATCGTTACATCGGTTAATGGGATCAGTTTTCGAACCTCATTTTTACTGGCAAATGAATATTGACAATGTATTCAGAAGAAATCCATTATTTTCTTTTCCTTCGTTCTTGTTTTAATTTTCGAGAATTCTCCCTCTTCCACCTAGAGAAAAGGAGAAAAAACAAAGAAGTGGGAAATTACACATTCCTGGAATTTTTCAGAAATACTCACACCCTGCTGGTAGTCAATAGTTGTCAGATAAGCAGAAGGCAAGAAATTCTGTTCGGAACTGAGAAGGAGCGTATTCACATTTTATGCCTTACTCGCTTACATGCAGTTTGTCGATAGGGAAGCCAGAAAGCGAAATGATTTAACACTGAAACTAAATATCGAAATTTTAAATCGTTATGACATGCTACCAAATATGAGTCAGCGCAGTGCGGCAGCGCAGTTAAACATTTCTCAGCTTCTGAATTGCATTGAAAGTGTTGAAACGTGGAGTACAACACCGCTCCGATGACTTTAAAAAACATTATGATTACGAACGATTTATCAATCAGCTTCTTAGAAAGAATTGTAGACAGTCAAGAATTATTGATCAATTATTTTTATTATTGTTACGAATTTGCGAAAATTGCTTGAGTTTAGCATGGGACTCTATGGATATCTCGCCAAATTGGCGCGATATCGGCTCGTTGGCAACCTATATTTGTCGCCAAGTTCATCGCCAAGTGTTGCCAAATGTCGCCAAGTGTGCCACTTCCGGTTCCGGCTTCGGGAGTGTTCTGGCAGTTTCCGTGAGCCTATATAAGGAAGACGGAGTCCCATGCAGAAAAGGAGTAATTAAGAGAATCTCTTGACCTACGGAGTACGCACGGTGTGTTGTGCTTGATGCGGAAAGTCTTGCGTGAGCCGACGGCATTGGGCTCAAAATTGTTCCGCGGAGATTTTGACGGTGTGTGTATTTACTGAATGCTAATAAAGTATTTGTCTTCGTGCTACAGTCTTGCTTGAGTCCATTCAATCCCTGAACCCAGCAGTTTTTTTGAAGTTCGTAACATTATGTACGCAATTCTTATGTCTTAAAAGATAATATTCAGTACATAAATATAACATGAGTTTTTTCATTTTATTTTGAAATGTAGTACGTGTAAATTAAAGGGAGGGGGGTAAATTTATTTAATTTTGTATATCGTTTATTGTTGATTAGTCGTTTATTGTTATAAAAATCACAGTGTCCAAAATCTGTCACATTAAGCGCATCCCACTGTATTTCATAAAGCGGACTGCTGCACAATTCAAGAAAATGCAACTGGTAAAATATTACTTTCTAATGATATTAATCTGCAATTCAAACATCGTAAGGTATTAAAATATCGCCTTCTTTACTCGATGAGTCATTGTTACATTTCATTTAACATTTACCATTAGTTTATAACTATAGACTAGTTTCAACTTCCCGTTATATGCCTCTATTCTGTTTCAGCACCAGATCAGAGGTCACTGCTCATACCAAGCATGTTTGGTGACTCTGAAATGTTAGACATTTACACACTATACTTAACATATGTTGAAAATTTAAGCTCAATCTCTTCATTCCGTCCATGAGTTCAATAATGTTGATCAATTTATTGAAGTAATTCATCTGTGAATTAATAATTATGACGCTAGAGATTTATTAAACTATTACTCAAACTTTTCTATTTATATTGTTGCGATGAATTTAATTAATAGTTCCTAATAGACTTTAACAAGCATTCGTATCTGGGAGTAAATTTAGATGGAAGCTAATTATCAGCATTTATGTCTTGAGGTAGAATTTCAAATTATTTTCTATATTAAGGGGTCTCGGAGGTATAAAACTGATGCTTTGCAATGTAAATGCGTGTTTCAATTTCGAATTTCGACTTCCAATAACTTTATATCATATTAATGAAGATGAGAATAGTTTAAGAAGCATTTCGGAATAATTTTAAAATTAATATTCTTATCCAATATGTACATTTAGTAATTAGGTAAAAAAATATTAAATACCTTTATTATAACTACGTTTATACTCGAATTACATTTGCAAGATTATTTTGGTATCCGAGAATAATTTTCAATTTTAATTAACATGCTAATTTTATTTTTCTTTTAAATACTCAAAATTTCGATGTAGAATTATTCATATAATACACATGTCATCAATAGCTATTAACTGTATTGAAATTATATTTTAAACATAAAAACTATATTTTATATAAAAAATATATTTTAAACATAAAATTTAGTTTTGAGAATAAAGCTCATAGAATGGCACGTATAATGTAATCCATAAGCAGAATATAATTCACGTTGTACAAGGTATTTTGAAAAGAATTATTTTTCATAATTCGTTGATAATTTAAGCCAGGTATGTAATTTTCATATATTCTTAGTTAACGATAACAGTTTGTCTTTTTACTTAGAGGTAACATTTGATTTTTTTTTCAAGCATTTTAGAGCAAAATTCAGGTGAAACGTTAGACACGAAACAATTTTGCTGTTTCGTGTAATCACACGCTATACCTGGTATATAATGATGACAGGTGTTCAAGAGAGAAAATAAAAAGTGAAAACTTTTACTCAGGAACATCAAGATTTTATTATCTACATTTCATTTCTATAGGATATCTTTTATGCAACAGTGCTGATAACGCTATTCGGAAATTTAAAATGCAAATTTTAGACTTTAAGCATGGTATACATTTTCTGTAGCATATTGCACTGCTTGCAACTTAAATGCTCTGTTATAACTAGATCACTTCTATATCTTCTTCGCACGTTGTCGCATAACACTATTTTTTTATAGAATGAAAAGAAATACTATCCCTCCTGTAACATGACCAATAAGAAACGTAGAGGATGGTAGAATCCCAGTTCCGGGGGCTGGCAGCCATGTTTTTGACTCTATTTTTGTAAAAGTGATAGAAAAATTGTTACCAAGTGATGTTTACAATTTGTGCTGCGTAATGTATTAAGTTTATACCCAATTTCAAGGTTTATACCCAATTTCAAAAAAAGGTTTCAAATTTAAGATAAATGCAAATTTAAAAAAAAATAGAAAATAGAGCAAGGTTTGCCCGAAAACTGGAATCTAGAATTTGGCGATATCCCCCATGCTTGGCGTACCACAGAACTCGGTTTGATGGATCTCCCGACTGGGATACGGTCGTAAAGGATTTTATTAACAATGGCATTATATTAAGATATACAATAAAAAGACAAAACATTGATTGATTGAGTCCACTTAACAGTCTGTTTACAATCTAGTATTTTGAATCCAAGTAGCTGATATATTGAATAATGTATGCACCTTATACATGAAATATTTTGATCTATTTTTCTGGTATAAAGTCCGGTTGCATATAATCCCCTATATAATAACAGTCTAAGTTATCTGTCCGTCTGTCCTCGTATTTACGAAGCAGTTGGACCTGTAATGGATAGAGGCATTTATATTGAAATCTTGATGAGTTAGGGTTAGCAAAATTCAAAACAAGTAAATTTTATCATCTCCTAAACTATCGATTCGATTTTAAAAAAAATGATATAAATATGCGAAAAATACTGTAGTCTTTTAAACATTCAAAATCTACCTCTTCCTGTTTCGAGAGTTTAATGGCATTATATCAAGCCCTATTTTCCCCGGTTAAGAGCAGGCGATTACATTTATCAATTTATCACATAATAAACATTCAAAATAACATTTTTTAGCATTATGACGTCATTTCTTTCACCATCTCATTTAATCATTTCTTATTTTAAATTATTTCAATATCACCGGCATTCTTTTCATACATTTTATCACTGAACTTAGATGTTACATAAATAATTTTCTTTTATATTTGGCTTGTGTAATAGATTAGGTACATATGTAATAATTTAAATTTAATCATCGATTATTTTTTGTTGCAACATAATTCTCAGCCAAAAAACAAAACATTTTTTACCCGTCTCATAGGTTAATTTCCAATTCTGGAAAATTAAAACTTTTACTGATCCCACCATATAACGGGATCAGTAAAAGTTTATATGCATATAAAATATAAAATATTATCATACAAAATATAAAATTTTATATTTTATGTGATTGTATTTATACGCTAGTACGCAAATAAATACAGTCTAATTTTTTAAGTGTAAAAATCAGATATCTTGAGAAAAGATTTTAAATAATTTTCCAGTATTTAACTCCAGAATTTGAAGCAGATATTTGATCATATACTGACGTGCATCATCCATTAATTGTACCATTATCGAACTACTGCCATGGAGGCATA
>CM063504.1:169099523-169119523 GCA_032207245.1 Pardosa pseudoannulata | reverse complement strand
AAAAATACGGCCGAAACAGTGCAAGCGAAATAGAAATCAGATTGTCCGTACGCCGTACGGGCAAATCAGTAAAGGCCCGAATGATGTGCCCGTCCTGCGTACGGGCAAAACATGGAAGGGTTTAAGGTTTCTATATTTTTATGAAAATTTTTTCATCTTACATAGATTGTAAATTATAGGTGGTTTCTTACGAGTTAATGAGAAAAAAATAAGAACATCATAATTTTCAGACATTTGCATGATAAAATTCTTATAAACAACTTTGTTCTTATTTTACTCTCATGCAGTCATGCTAGTCATCAGTTATGTATAAAACCTTATAAATTCCTCTAATTTAGTTCCAGAAAGGGTTTTTTAGAAGAATACGCTTTACTAGATAGTATTTGATATATGTCATTATCCAAAACCTAGCATCAAGATTTTCTCATTCCTATCGATCCAATTTGCTTGATTTTCTGAAATAGCTGTTAAAATCAATAATCATTAATCATAACTATATTACGGTAGTAATGATCTTGGTGATGCGTGTATATTCATGATTACGCAGTTAGTAACGATGATTAACTTCTGCAAAGTATTGCATTTATCAGCAAGTTGAGACCTTTAGAGAAAGTTTGAATTCAACTTCATATTGATATAGAGACTATGGACTGAGAAATATCTCGCTTTATGAAGATATTGATCCAACATATAAATATTCCAATATATAAATATTGGAAGGGCTACCTTATTCACTGAAGCTTAATATTGAACAAAAATACAATCAAAAATCCCTAATGAATTATTAATGATCTAATAAACTATAATCAAAAACTACTCAAAAGTTTTCGTAAAAAGTAAAAATAAATGAGATATCAGTAATGATTTCAAAAACAAAATTAATCTTCAAATGACAGTAATCATCATATCACGGTAGCGTCATTTATTTTACTTATATTCCCTTGTTAATAATTCCTTTGATATAATGATATAAAAGTCCTAACATTTCGATAACTGATTTTTAAAATTTGGATTATCAAACTGCTAATTGTTAAAACTAAGCCTTTTTAACAGTAAAATTACGTAATAATTACGTAGTAATAGGTAACGATGATTAACTTCAGCAAAGTATTGTATTTATCAGCAAGTTGGGAAAGTTTGAATTCAATTTCGTATTGATATAGAGACTATAGACTGAAAAATATCTCGCTTCATTAAGATAGTAATCTCCTTTCCACTTTAATATTCGAAGTGCTACCTGATTCACTAAAGCATATTATGAAACCAAAATACAATTAAAAATCTCTAACGAATTATTAAGGATCTAATAAACTATAATCAAAAACTAATCAAAAGTTTTCGTAAAAAGTAAAAACAAATCAGATCTCAGTAATGATTTCAGAAACAAAATTAATCTTCAAATGACAGTAATATTCATATCAAGGTAGTGTCATTCATTTTACTTATATCCCCTTGTTAATATACCCTTTGTTATGATGATATAAAATAATTTCGATAATTGCTTTTTAAAATTTGGATTATCAAACAGCTAATTGTTAAAACTGACGTTTTTGAACAGCAAAATTACGTAATAATTGAAATTTTCAGTTATGGTATTAGATTCCTGATCTAAAAGATTAGGTAAAATTCTCTGAATATGGTATCCTGTTATAAGTAGATGTCTTTAATGTACTATAAGGGTAAACTGAAATTTAAAAAAGATTTTTGTTAGAGAAGGTAACTAGTTATCTACACGAATTATAGTATAGGGAAATGCCCAATGCATTCATCAAAATACTGTGAAATAAATAGCAAAGAGTTATTACAGTCAGTTTATAAGTAACTGAGGGATTAACTCAGAAACCAGTAAACTCAGAAACAGTAGTATCTTTTCAATCATGGATTACATTAAATTCCACAAAGGTTTCTCGTGTGGAAATATTCAGTTTTCGTTAATTATATACATAAACTATTAGGTCTCAATAAAAGGTTGAAAAAGGTTATATAATTGTATAATTTATAATAAATTAATAATCTTCCCTTTAAGCCATCGAAATAAGTACACATTAATCATTAATTTCTGACCATCTCACAGCTTAGTGTTCAGGGAAATGTAAATGTTCTTCATCGTTCTATAGCTAAACTACTATATGTCAGATCTCGCAAGTTAGACAATTACGAGTTTTCAGGTATGACGAGTTTGTCATGAGCAACCAAATTATCTCCAGGTGACAGATGTCTAACATAAGAGTGAGTTGCATCAGTTTCATGTAAATTAATTTCAAGATGACATGTTTTGTACCGTTCTAAGTATTCGTGAAAAGCAGTGGATGGTTACTCAAATCATTAAAATTATACCGAAAACCATCGCTTTTGTAGGGAAAACACTTTACTCAAATCTATAGTCATTATATGAAAGAAAATATATTTTTACTCTTTTACACATTTTTAACCTGCTTATTTTTTATCAAACTATTAAAAAATCTTAGAATTATAAAAGAAATCTTTTAATCAATGGTTCTCGCTTTTGAAATCTCTTATAAATAGTTTTGTTACATACACGCCAAAACAATCCATAAATGAATTATTGAAAGTGGTGTTTCATGACAGTTTGTTATTTGTCTGGCTTTTTTGAAGTGTTGGCTGCATTTTGACATCGGGAATTCAATTTGGAAGTAACTTTTCATACGAAACCTTTGCCAATACTTACATTCATTTCACTATCGGAAGGTGGGAATCTTGAAATGGATTTGAGGCAAAAATTCAATGCAACGTTTAGAACAAAATACAGCTTGAACGATTTTACTTTTAGATTTTGAGAATGCCGCAGGAAACCTCCCCACTTAGATGAAAAATTGATTTTTCTCAACTCCCAAACCATTGAACCCTTTTATGAATTAGATTTCATGATTTATGGCAAATACATGTCAAATACGTGCGCAATATGAAGTTTGCTAAAACACTTGTTTTATTTACTGGAAGCATTAAGTTTTCCAACGTTAATATACTCATTTTTTATTATTTGGGTAAAATTAATTGGGTTTTGTCAAGCTATTTATTTTTGATAATATGATCATAATGTAGATAATTTTTTGATAATTTTGATAATTTTTGATAATTTTTTTGATATATTCTGATAATTTTTTTTGATAATTTTTGATAATTATTTTGAAAATTTGATAATTTTAGATTATTTTAATTAATTTTAATTGTTGACAGTTTTTTGATAATTGTTGATAATTGTTGATAATTTTTTTATTATCTGGGTAAAATTACTTAGGTTTCAAGATTTTGATTTCTGAAGATAGGATCATAATGTAGATACGTTTTTGATAATTGTTGATAACTTTGATAATTTTTCATAATTTTTTTGATAATTTTATAATTTTGGATTATTTTAAATTAATTTTAATTGTTGATAGTTTTTCGATAATTGTTGATAATTGTTGATAATTTTTTTATTATCTGGATAAAACTACTTAAGTTTCGTCAAGTTATTGATTTCTGAAGATATGATCATAATGTAGATAATTTATTAAATCAAACAAACACTGTTTCTTTTAAAGTCTCGATTACTTAAAATAATGTGTAAAAATTCATGAATAGCTTGCTAAATTAAAATCATAAAATATTCATTAATTAATGTGAACTAAAACAAAGCAAAAAGTATTTTGGATATTCATAAACTTTTTTTTTTCTCTATGAGAAAACAGGGAATCTCTGATTGAAACTGGAGAATAAGAAGTGGTGAGGTCATTTTATTTAACATAAAGTTAATGAATTTAACACTGGCTTTTTGAAGCCTTAATTATGAGTGGATAAAATATTTTCGTGATTGGGCACATTGGCTACGATACAGATAAAGAACTTTCAATTCATTTAATAGTTAAATAATTTAATTTAAAAATTTAGTTTAATTATTAAATAATGTTATGATGGAAATTTCCAGCATAACATTTAGTATATTATATTTTCTCTGTCCGTGATTTTTTCTATTATTTTTGTGGAATAAATCAAGATTATATAATATATGTTCAAAAATCAAAGAAAAATGTTTAAAAAAATTCTAGTATGAAAATATATTATATTAAATGTTATGATGGAAATTTCCATCATTATGCAAAGAATGGTTAAACTTCATTTTAAACCTACCTGTTTAGGTTACCTATTTTATTGCGAGATGAAATTTAACAATAAAACTTTTTTTATAAATTTTTGTTAAAAGGATAATACTAATTTTATTTAAATTTTTACATTATACTTCATTTTTACCTTATATTTTTTCACCTATATTTCAAGACTTACTAGGGTTGTGAATATAACCACAAATTTAATTCAATTCAAATTTATTTCAAGAATGCGAGATGGTGTTCAATATATAAAGATTAAAACATGCTTTACTTGTCATTGTCGTGAGTGATTATAGTGAGATTATTAGCTGTCAACATGAGTATTTAATTCATAAGTTATTCTCTCTAATTTTAATATTCTAAATCTGGTTCCGTCAAATTCTAATCTATTTGATATATCCAAGTGATCCTTTTAAATTCTAAAAATAAATATAGACATCACTCCGAAGATTATTTTATGTAAAGGCAAGACCAGCTTACAGACCTGAACATATAGATGTTTGAATTCGTCCAGGTGTGTAACTGCAAGATTAATTGGGATAAACCGTTGTCATAAGATCAGCATCAGAAGAACCACTGAAAACCTTGTTAAATACATTCCTTCAATTATATTGTCAATTATTGTTGTTGTCAGTTGGCTAGTGGATGTGCCAAGCACGTCAATGGCCACAGGAATGAAGGTGAAGGTGTGTCTTTTGTTTCACGAGCACCGCTAGGTTGGAATCAGTCTTAGCTCAAGTGAATCTTCGTAATTTATAAATAAGGAGCAAGTTGAAGACCCTTCAGGATTATCCTACCACCCCCAGAGGTATCGTATGAGAACTTGGAGGATATTGTAACCACGAACATGCTTTATGTGCCCCATTCACCATTAATAATCAAGGGTATTAGGCTAACTCGAGCCTCGACACCTCAACTTTTCAGTTATGAGATCCTTATCTTTGCCGTGCCATGTCTCGATTATGTTGGTCTTTATGATTAACAGCATTAGAATGCTGTTTTCTTATGTGTGTTTTCTGTTGTATCGATGATTATATTAAAATGACAATACCACAGATCTGAAAAGCCTTCTTAAAGCCCTTGGTCCGTATCACAAAAACATTTGCATCGGCTAAAAATGTTTGCTTACTAGTAATAATTCCTGCATTTTTTCTATTTCTTTCAGGAACTCTCAATGCACTGGAGGCTGCCAACGTCCATCGGTCGTCTTTACGTCCATCCGGCCGCCCCACTGCTTACAAACTTCTACCGAGTGGCACATGGCGTTCCAGAGAGGAAGAAATAATATTCCCACGGACATTCCCCTGGGAATTTTCTCTACTGGTCACTGTCCGGGCCAAACAGACTTCCTCGGGGGGTTTCCTCTTGCGCGTCCTGCATTCCGGATCACTACAGGTGGGCTTAATTTCATACAATTATTTGTCAAAATGTTTATATATATATATATATATATATATATATATATATATATATATATATATATATATATATATATATATATATATATATATATATATATATATATATATATATATATATATATATATATATATATATATATATATATATATATATATATATATATATATATATATATATATATATATATATATATATATATATATATATATATATATATATATATATATATATATATATATATATATACATATATATATATATATATATATATATATATATATATATATATATATATATATATATATATATATATATATATATATATATATATATATACATATATATACATATATATATATATATATACATATATATATATAATATATATATATATATACATATATTTATATATATATATATATATATATATATATATATATATATATATATATATATATATATATATATATATATATATATATATATATATATATATATATATATATATATATATATATATATATATATATATATATATATATATATATATATATATATATATATATATATATATATATATATATATATAAAATTAATTGAATTATTTAACTTGAATATTTCCTTAAAAACCTCCTCTCTCCCATTTTAATTCCTTAAAATATTTTTCCCAGCCTTTAAATGTCTTCGGTTTAAAATTCTTCCCAAAGCTTTCTATCTTAAAGATGTAAATTTTCTGTCTAATCAAAACGTTTCCCATCTGTCGCCGGCAAATGCCTCCGCGTTTTTCCTGATCTTGCTTTTAAATTTGCTGAGTAAGTAGAAAATTCTTTTTGTTTTCGTTCTTGGGTGCACCTCTGTTCGAACAGAGTGATTTTTGTGTCTTTCTCTTGTCTGTCGTTGAGAATTAAAGATGTCAGTTTTATCAGCTCTGAAACAAAGTTTTAATTCGACTAGTGTCTATCTCTTCAGTGTCGGTCGAGTGCATTTTTATTACTGCTAGCTGTTTATCTCCTTGTCCAGCAGTTTTATAATTTAAGGATTACATATATATGTATATATATATATATATATTTATATGTGTGTGTATTTATTTATGTATTTACATTTTTCTTTTCCAATTATGTTTACTTTTACAATGGCTCTAATTTTCGAGTATTGCAAAATAGAAACAAAGTAGCAGTTATGTTATCTATGATTATTATGTGTTATTGTCAAGATTTCTACATAATAACCATGTAAAATCATAAATTTCTTTTTCCTGTGACATCCCTACAGCATTCCAGTGCAAAACACACAAAGCTTCCAAGGCTGTATACATTGCTCCAATCTTGCAAAAAGTCATTACTCATTTAGCACTACCCAGGAGGCACGTGTATCTTAAAGTATGCTACGAAAGAAAAAAAATGTTAGTTAAATAAATATTTTTATTGCTATTATTTTAGTCAATTTTTAAACCTCTACAATCAATAGGCATGCATCCTGTAATTATTTTTATTTTTAATATTTTTCTTCGTGTTTACTGTTCTATTTCTAAATCTTTAAAAATTATACATATCAAACAATTAATTTATATTAATATTTATCTTTGAAGTAACAAAGAAAACAAAAGGAAACATACCATTCATAAAATAGACTATAAACACCAAACAAATTTGAAGTAAAGATTGATTTTATCACAAATTTAGTTTAGTGTAAATTTTAAAATTATTTTAAATAAAATGTAGACATATATGCAAAAAACTTTTGATTAAAAAGAAACTGTATTTTAATTAAGAGGTTTAAATTAAAATTTTTTTCAAATCTCTTATTTAAATTCTAATTAAAGAGAATCATGAAAGACATATATTATTATTTTTGTTTATAATAATTTATTTCGTGTTTTATTTCTTGTTTCTTGAATATTTTTTTTTTAAAGTATATTACTATTTTAATTTTTTTTTAATTATATTATTTTAATCTCATACATATGTGTTTAAAAAAAGTAGAAACAAGAGAATCAACAATTAAAAAAATTAAATACATCTCTCTTCGCGTTCCTAATCTTTTGAAGTAAAGATTGTCCTTTTATGATCAAACTTCGTTTATCTATACACTTCATACTGCAAGTTATTTTATATGACTTTATCAAACCAAACAAAATAACATTAATAGTTGTAATTTACAACAATGTGTACATTATTAGTGTGAAAAATAAGTTTTACCTAGATTTCTAATAATTAAAATTGTATGATATACATACATGAAGTACTGCATATTAATTTTAACATTTAATAATACGTTATTAATGTAATTTACCAAAATGAATCGATACGAAGGTGTAAATTAAAAGCACAAAATATAAAAAATACATATATAAATCATTATTTTGATTTATAAAATAATGGCATTTGTTTCGAATGCATAGTTGTAAGCATCGAATATTTTTAATTAGTTTCAGAATGAAATTTTTTATTCTTATTTCAATTCCTTTAGGAAGAATAGTTTAAATTTTCGTAATTTAACCTGCATGGTCACTAGATTTTACCATAGCTCCACATTTATCCATACAAACCAAGTGTTTAAAAAAGTGTATCTTATATATTATAATACATTACTTAACAGATTTTATATGAATTTCATTATCTACTTAATAATCTATAGTCGTTATTTAATGCAGAAATATATCATAATATACTTTGTTGTATTAATATATTGTGTTCCTTTTTAAAAGGATATGAAAAATACTATCTTCTAATTATAAATTATACAGCGATTGAATTTGTATACTAATTTATTACTTTTATATCACATTTGAACATCTCGTATTTCTGTAGTACTCTCTCAAAACTTTAAAGTCTGACAAATACCAAAACCATAACAAACAAACTCCAATAACGTTGTACAAAAAATGTTACATATTTAAAAATAATTTATTTGGGAAGACGTTCTGTAATAAGATTTATAAAAAACTCTCTCTTTCAAAATTTATAAACATTATTCTTGTGGTAGGTTTTAAAAAAGCAAAAAATGCAAAAATAACCCTAATTTAAAAAAGTATAAATTTTGTTGTAAGAACTTTATATTTCTTTTCAAATATAATGCTACTTTTTCGGATCCTTTTTTCTTAGTCACTAGATGAAAGTCTTAAAATTCTATTCATAACTTTCCTACGTTTTAGAAGAATAAATAAAAAAAACCTCTATTTATTACTCTTTATATTTGTACATAACTATTAATACCCCGTATAAAAATAGGTTTATCATTTTTATAGTCTTATTTATATATTTTTACTTATTTATTAATGGAAGCTACTAAGAAAGTGATTTTTTTAATACTGCGGGCTTTAAGGCAACTGACAGTAACGATTAATTTTGTATTGTTATATATAAAGAAAATGTGAAAAAAGTATTTTTGTATTGTTATACTTATAAAATGTAAAAGATAAAAAAATACTAAACTATTAAAATATTTTATGCATTATAGTTTTAAACATTGGAGATTAAATTTATGTATTCTATTATTGTTTTTTATTGCATAGTTTTGAATTAATTCTTTGTGCATCTGTTTAATTGATTTCATTTAAATACATATAGGTATTGCGTTTCTATAAAGCAACTTCATATTCAATACATGTACAACTTTAACGCCCATGCTATATAAATGTATGAGTATGCTTGTACAGATATTAATGACATATATTTTTAAATTCAGTTGGATTAAGATTATATAACAATAATATGTGAAGAAAGCATATGACAAGAATGAGTGTCATGTGAGCTGCAATAGGTACAAAGAACGAAGCCACTAAGTTGCCAAATTTAGGGATAAAAATTAGTTGATAAATTTGGTTTTCTGCTGCTGAAATACATTGATGTAATGAAAAAGAAATAAAACAAATATATGTATACGGATATCTGTTGTTTAAGTTCACGTTGTTTAAAATGATATAGTCCATTAAAACTTTCCCTTCTATACACAATATAGAATCAAAAGGTTTAGGAATGCAATATAACTTATATTTAAATGTTATAAAAATATTTACCTTAATACAATTTTTTTGTTA
This sequence comes from Pardosa pseudoannulata, assembly GCA_032207245.1. Lineage (NCBI taxonomy): Eukaryota > Metazoa > Arthropoda > Arachnida > Araneae > Lycosidae > Pardosa > Pardosa pseudoannulata. Next base: position 169,109,950 of record CM063504.1, on the reverse strand, counting down.
TTTATTTTTGTTCAAAGTAATTTCGTTTTTTTCCCTGAGGATTTAATTGTATTTTTTTTTACAAACTTCACATTTTTTAGCCGTATAATTTTTATATGCTTTTAGCTCATATAGCAATTTTTAAAAATTCAATTAATTCTAAGATTTTTTGATTTAAATATAGAGCGATAAGCAGAATTTTGATATTTTACTGTTTTCTAAAAATAAAAATTTAAAGCCAGAAAAAAATTGACCGATGTGTTAGAAATTTTTCGCCAACAGAATTGGTTCGCTAAATTTCGATCAATTTTGATGTCAGCTCATGTTTGAAGTTAAAATAAATGATAAAATTATTTAAATAATAACAAATGAGATCAGATTGAGGTTACATTTATCAAATTCAACAGTTTATGACCACTTGAAAGGCCTGGTATTATTAATCGATGTATTTCGCCTTTTTCACAGAGAGAAATCTTGTCGCCGCATTGACGTTATTCGCTTTTAACGTCGAAAATGATCCGTTTTGCACATCATCACTACAAAAAAAAATTTATATACAACAACGTCAAACGCAAGAGGTCATGGAGTAAATGTATGGATGCTTTTCCAAAGTCGATATTAATGATGCTGTCTGTTTGGTTTTTAAAGGAATTCGTTGTTAATTTTACCGGATAACAAATTAATTTAAGTACTGTCATATGACAAAATGAATGTGAACTCAACATAGGTCAGAACTAATCAACAGGAAAGTGTACTGTTTAAAAAGAACGCGAAACCTCACACAAGTTTGACTCACCAAAAGCTTTTATTTAAATGGGATACAAAAAAAATTAGTAATCGGATTATTATTTGTTTCGGTCATTCCAAAAATTTTTAGACGGAAACCTGCATATGAGGAGGTCAAAAACCACCTCGATCATTTTTGCCAGCAAAGACCAAAAATTTATGAGCGTCCATTATGCTACTACCAGAAAGAATCAAAAGGTTTAGGAATGCAATATAACTTATATTTAAATGTTATAAAAATATTTACCTTAATACAATTTTTTTGTTATTTATATTATCTGTTAGTGCTACCATTTATCTTTTGGTACTCTTATTTTAGATACTTAAGTATTAAATAAAGATTATGAAACTAATAAAGATTTTTTTTTTTACTTTTCATAATATTTTGATTTTAACTTTTCATAAGATAGTGATAACTTTAAATTTTTATCATAAATAAAATTGATTTGTAATACTCATAGCACAAATGCTAACCTGATTTCAGATATTGAATTTAGAACTTAGTATAAATGAGCTCCCATTTTAGAATAACCTTTATGTCAAAGATAAATGCCTCCATATCTAAAGCTCAGTTCGGAAATATAATAGAATTGTATCAGTTTAATGAATCCCTCTACCCAGTATTGATCAAATGGATAAAGGTGCGATAATTTATATTCTAATACAAATACGTGTAACACTGAAGTAAATTTTAATTATGTAATTGAATTTACTATTTATAATCCCTGCTGTCTCATTAAATAAATCCTGTGATATTCAAAATTAATATTTGATAGATGTTTCGCCTTGCAGTTTTACTGAGGAATGAGTGTATGCTTTCTACCATTAGTACGTTATTTGTTACTTTATTTTTTTTTTAATTTTACAAATTTAACACTTTCTGTTTAAAGTAATTTGATTTTCAAAGCAAATCAAATTTTTATAGAAAATACTAGCTGCTGTGCATCTAGGCTTTAAACTGGACATTAATAATTTCATGTGTTCTTCTGAAAACACTTTTATAAGCTATTTTCATTACAGTTATAACATATTAAATTAAGATCGATGTATTTATATTTTGAGATTAGATGCGAAACTGAATTTTCTCTTTGAGTGTCATTGAAAAAATTACTAAATTTAGAAAGTTGGTAATTTTTCTTACAAATTTTGTGATATGCTTTATACATTTTTGAAAAAAATTATAAAATAACTCCAAGAAACATTTCCCAGATTTAAGATCAATCCAGCCTCTATATTGTATGATTTCAACATGACGGCAGTGAATGTAATGCATTAACAACATGTAAAATATCGCATTACTAATAATTCGGAATTTACTTAATTCGATTTTTGATAAATAAAATAGTCATTACTGATCAAGAAAATTTTACTGCCAAATTTTAAACCGATCTTCTCGATCTGTTGAGAAGTAGGTGTCACGTGATTCACGAGTATACATGAAAATTTTTCTTATTTTATTTGATCATGAAACCAATTTAGTGACAATCGCATTACTTACCAATCACTCACTTCGGTGTGCCAACTAGAAAAATCACTTAAAAATATTAAAATATTAATTTAAAATTTCGATAAAGAAAAACTTATCTTCATCAAAGAATTTTCACGAGACATTCACAGCTAAACCCGTTGAGTAGCTTTTGCGTTTTAAGAGCACAAAAATAGAAATTTCCATCATCTTATATTTATAGAAAAAAAATTTTATATAGAATTGTAGGTCCCAAACTTTTCATGCCCACGACCTTCCGTCTTCACATCTTACCAAGCATATTAACTTTCTACAACTACATAACAACAAATGAAACTATCATACAATCATATGATCATACAGTGAAAATTATCATTTTTCATTTAGGCGTATTTAATAGCAACTTAAATTTAAAAAAAAAACAATCCATTTTTTAAAGTGATATTTATTAAAAGTATACCCTTTTTGATATCATCGAAATATCCGATTTCAATCACTTTTAATGATGCGGGTGAGCCTAATGTTTTGATATGACATTATTTACGTAGATCTCTATCTGAAAGAAAAAAGTAGCTATACAAATAAAACCAAATCAGTTTTTGTAACCAGAATATGTGGTACTTTTGATGAAACATTGGTTTTAGGTCCCATTTAGGGATAATACAATAAATTGATACTATAACGGTATAGATTCGTAACAGATTGTACGTTCACATACCAAAGAATCAAACACCCAGTCGAAAATAATTAAATGGAGAATATCTTTAAATCTTTTAAAAGATCTGATTGTCTTCTTGAATACACATTCAGTAAGTAGTCAAATCTTCCTCTCGTTTTAAAAGATAGGTTTATAAAATGATGCAAATTTGGTTTAGTTTCTTTCGGAGCTCTACGGTCTATTTTTTAAATACATGGGCTTTAAAAACATGGGCATTTTTTTAAAGACTGGGAACAGCTGCTTAAAGCCGAATCCGAAAGGTTATGAACATCCACCCCATAATGAGCTTCGAAACCACAAACTCTGGTACCTAAGACCAGCGCCTTAACCATCGTTCGGCCGTTTCAAATTTAAATTTTACTATTTATTTTAACTTTAATGAAAAAGAAAAGTGTCGCAATGCTTTTATTTTAAATGAATCTATTCGCAGACGTACGGATGTTTTTTACGTACCCGTAAATTAGTTCTTTTTCACCGTACCCTTAATCTGTCACATGAACCCCATTGGGTTCAGAGGAAGCACTCTGGAAATCCTTAATATAGTAGATGACAGAAGAAACATTGTATAGATACATATTCAAATGAATATTCAAAAGCATACACAGCTAAAATTCACATAAACGATAATTATAATAAAATTAATTTGTATTTCCAGACGAAATAACCTAAGTTGTCCCCAGACATATAAAAAAAATTAGAAAATCCGCAACTCTGTTCAGCAATTTTCATATGATGCAATTCTCGACACATACAAAAAGTTATCATTTTATTATAGTAAAGCTCAATATTTATTGAACTTAATAACTTTTTTAATCTAGTTAAGTAGAAATGAGTGAAATAATGACTTATCAAATTTATCCATTTTTACTGATTTGGTTGTATTGAAGAAAATATTAATAAGAAAAGTAATACGCATAAAGTTTTAGAAAAATAGTTGATTGAGTAAATATATATATATATATATATATATATATATATATATATTATCAATCTCTTTAAGCGAGTGTTACTAATAATTAGCCAAGTTATCAATTTTTTAATCAGTTGATATTGTTCAAAAAAGCTTAAGTAATGCGTATAAAGTTTTAGAAAAATAGCCGATTGAGTATAAAAAAATATTTTATCAATCTCCTTAAGTGAGTGTTACTAATAATTCGTCAACATTATCAAATTTTAATTGCTTGGTATTGTTGAAAAAATCTTCAGTAATGCGTAAAAATTATTTTAGAAATAAAGCCGATTGAATGCAAAATAAAGTTTTGTTAAAAATAAAAATACTTCCATAAAAAGCAATTAACGTTTAAGATAGCTTTTCAAAGAAATATAAAAAAAACTATCTACTTACAAAAGAAAAGGAATTCGATGTTATATATCGTTAATGACCTGCAATCCACGACACAATTTTCCCAAAGTTACTAATCTATCTCATCAGATAGAAGCTATAAGTAAAGATTAACTAATTCTGGAAAAGATATTTTTTAAATATATTGAAAAAAAGTCTTTCAAAGTGTCTTTATTGTTAAAAGAGCAAAATTGATATGCAGAAGTTCTTTTAATATGATATTATCTCCCTAATAATATTCTATTCAGTGAGAACAAATATGTTTACTCGGGAGAGACTATGGATAGATAATTGTATATTTTATTCTCACACTGTCAACAAATGGATGGGATTCGACGTAAACAGCCAGTTGTAAATTATTGACTTCCCGTTTACTATTCTCATAAATATTAACACAGATTCCAAACAAATGTGTTGGAATCTCATTAAATTTATATATTCTATCCAAATGCTTTAGCATGTTTCATGCTTCTATCTAGAAGTGAGGTTAAGATGCCAAAATTAAATGCTTGATAAAAACGTAGCTAAAAATACAACTTTATTTTTGAGACCTGTATAAAATAGTTAACCCTTTAACCCTTTGACAGTTTCATTTTTATCCAGAATTCGGTCAAAAAATGTCACATTTTTTTATTTCCTTTTTTTGTTCATTTTACCTTTTTAAGTAAAGATATGTTATTAAAATTAACATTTCTAATATTTTTAAACATTTATTACAATTTTTTTTCATTCTATGAAAGCATCATAGAATTGAAGTTTACCTTTAGTCTCATCGATATTCAAGTAAATTTTTGGAATTCCAGTGAAAGCAAATCTAGGATGCGGATCCGAAGGATTATCACAATGAATTTCAAAAAAATTGCCTTGCTTGACTGATTCCATCTGTACTATTATCAGAGTGACTACTATCCAGGTCATCTAGTAAACTTTCGCTGCTATCATTTACAGATAATTCAGTTTCTGATTCCGAGTCATAATTCGAATCACAAGAAATTAGCTCCATACGCTCTGAATTATCCATTATTTAAAGGTAAAAATATATTATTCAACTCTTACATCAATAAAATTATCAGGCGGTTAGTAAAATATAACCAGAAATTTATACACTGAAAGATAACAATTCGTCTTCTGATACAAAAAAATGCGAAAAAAAACCCGCGCTTTTGAACCAGAGTAGAAAATACAATAAACTGCAAACTATCATTTACTGGACAACTATAGTCATCTATACAAATAATGTGTTACTAAAATTAGAAAAAATACAGCCGAAACAGTGCAAGCGAAATAGAAATCAGATTGTCCGTACGCCGTACGCGAATCAGTAAACGCTCGAAAGCTGTGCCCGTACGGCGTTCGGAAAAATAGGGAAGGGGTTAAAGGTAACCTATATAAATTCTTTGGAATTTAATAAAATTAGTTTCTAAACATTATCTATGAGCCTTATACATGCAAACTGTTTATTTTTTTTTACAATCATTAAAGGGGTCTTCCTTAGATGATACCATAAGAGGGATTGAGCGGGAATAACTGACAAACACATCCCCTTGTACAGCTTGAACACAATATTCTTTAAAATTTTAATTATAGTCTAAGATCAATAAATAAGTGTTCTTAAAAATGTATAATAAATAAATAGTTAAACAATTTATAAGTATTGTTGGAATAGATATTTTTGTTTAGGGTCATAAGTGAAAAAAATTCAGATTGCTAACTTTCCAGTTACAACAATTACAAATAAGTATATTTCAAAAGAAAAATATAATTAAATGCAGTACTATACTCTATTGTAAGTTTTAGATATCAAAAACATAAAAATATCGAAATAAAGACATACATTTCTCCAAAAACTAGAGAAAAATTGTTTAACAAGAGGTTTAGCTGGGCAACCACTGTCCGGTAAAGGATTAATTAATGTGTTCTACCAGTTCAAAAGTAAGACAGGTTACAAAAGTTAAAATACATTTTAAATTTTAGTATTAATAAAATTAAATGGATGCAATTTTCTGCAAAATGACATTCCTTCATGAAATGTAATTTTTACCTTCTCTTTAATTTTTTAAACATTATATATGTGTTAATTGGTTCATATTAATATTGCAGTAAAAATTAAATTCTGGAATTGTTTTGTTTCAAGACAGTGGATAACTAATTTTCGAGAAACTATTCTCTTACTGCGAAACTTAAGTAATATATTTTACATCTTTTTATGAAGGATGTTTACCTAAATTAGTAAAATACAAACATTAAGATTCTATAGTTTGAACAGTCGTATATATGTATGTCATATAATTTATACTTCCATTAAAATAGTGTTATATTTTAGTCATCAAGAATAACGAACTAGAAGTGTGATCGTCAGTCCCCTAGAAGTCGAATTTGATAACTGGTTTATTATGTTATAGATTGAAAAATAAATGTAAAATTCTGCAAAGTGTATATGCAGTGTATATTTATGAAAATGTGAAGAAAAAGGATGAGCAGGCGTAATAAATAAATAAATTTTGATAATTATTTTAATATAAATATTTTATTATTCAATGGTGAAAACCGCATCATGGTTCCAGTACATTAAAAATAAAAACTAGAGTAGTATCTAAAACATTTAGCTCTGATAAAATCAATTAGAAATATACCAATAACATTAGACAAGATATTTAGTCACTGGCATAAATCACACATGAAGCAGCGACTGAAGAAATAGTTTAATAAACGTAAGAACGGTGGGAAGGGTGACGTTAATGCCTGTATCACAACAATGAAAGATTTGCACTGACCAATAATTTTTTGTTACACATGAATAAATATCTATGTGTGATTGACTATTTTCCATTTCCGTCCTCACGGAATAGTCACACAAAATAGTTGCCAGATTGTATTTTCCTTCCGAGTTGCACAGGCTTAAAAGTGACCATGTAGCAGTAGTTTCAGTAAAACAAGATGAATATTCAAACGTTGGAGTAACAGTTATACCCATAGAGTAAGGAGCTGCGGATAAGAAAGGGCGTGCATTTCTACTTAATTACTTAAATTCAAGCACAGAGGATATCCTCATCATAAAATGTTCGTATGTGTGCACTTAAAAATACTGAGAAACATGCAGGAGAATTGCTTGTTTATATTTATTTTCTACAGTATAATATACTTAACGTTAAGCATGACTGCTGTTCACGCGACCTTTCCTTCAACGCCCTCTACCACATAACGAAAGCATTTCGAACCCTGCATTACCACGGATCATGTTTTTGCCTCTTATTCGTCTTCTTACTTAAACGCAGTGGTAGTGAATCCTTATACATATATATATATATATATATATATATATATATATATATATATATATATATATATATATATATATATATATATATATATATATATATATATATATATATATATATATATATATATATATATATATATATATATATATATATATATATATATATATATATATATACATATAAATGTAATCGAGTAATTATAAAACTGCTGGACACGGAGAAAGCTAATCAGCTAACAGTAATAACGATGAAGCAGGTCCATTAAAAGAGACCGGCACACGTTTAATTAAAACTTTCTTTTAGAGCTGCTAAAACGGACATCTTTACTAGTCAACAACAGGCAAAGAAAAGACACAATCACTCTGCTCTAACAGAGGTGCACGCAAGAGCAAAGACACGAAGAATTTTCTCCAGGTAGAAGAAACTTAATCAGCGAATTAAGGTTAATATTAGGAGAAAAACTCGGAGCTATTTGGCTACAGCTGGAAGACGTGTCGAATACACAGAAAATTTACATCTATATGACAGAAAGCTTTGGGAATTGTATCGAAAGAATTTTAAGTCGAAGACACTAATTTGATTAAGAGATTTACAGGCTGGGAAAAAGATTTTAAGGAATTAGAATGGGAGAGAGGAGGATTTTAAGTAAATATTAAAGTTAAATAACACACACACATTATATATGTATATATATATGTGTGTGTGTGTGTGTATGTGGAATGAGCGTTTTCCACCCACTAAAATTGGAAGAAGGATATATCCATAATAGATGGATTTAATAGATGGGTGCAGTCGAGGGGCCGAAAAAGAGAGTTGAAAATTCAGAAATAAAAATGTGAGTAAATTTAAGGAGATTTTTAAGGAAATATTAAAGTTAAATAATTTTGATATATTACATATATATATATATATATATATATATATATATATATATATATATATATATATATATATATATATATATATATATATATATATATATATATATATATATATATATATATATATGTATATATATACATATGTATATATATATGTATAATATATATATCCATATATATATATATAAATATATATATATATATATATATATATATATATATATATATATATATATATATATATATATAGTAGAATCCTATAGGAGAAAATATATTAGTATGTGTGCGATTTCTTCTATGATTTTATGCAACTGTTTTATAGTATTTATTATCATATTGAATTTTTGATATTTTGACTGATCTTTTACTTTCATTTTATATTTCTTCCCAGGTCGGGCTTTATATAAGCGACACAATAACACTGGTGTTATCCGATAAAGACAACATACGAGTGAGTTTCGTCAAGTCTCTATTCGATGACCACTGGAATCAAATAGGATTTAGTGTACGGAGAAACACAGTATCGTTCTACGTGAACTGTGAATTTAATGGCAAGCTACCTTTACCGGGAAAGATACGTCCATTTGGTGGTCAGCCAGCAACAGTGATAGTGGGCAGTACGGGACCACACGAATTAGATGCCTTTCAGGTGAGTTTTATTACCCTTTCATATATTTTACTGTATGGTAACCCTCAGATTGTATAGATAATATGATCGTATTTATAATACGATAGCACATTGATCTAAAGAAGTTATAATTGGTGTGAAATAAAGGACCTTAAGTTTATATTCTTAATTACATCTTACTCCATACCGTTACAAACCTCAATGTTTTAACCGCTTCCTCTACAAATTTTTTTGTAAAAAATTTCAAAAATAAATAGCATATTTTTTATTTTTATCAAATACGAGGAAACGAAATGAAATGAAATGTGTAGTTTATAAGTTAAATTTTTAATTTTTTACAGATGTAAAAGTATTTAGTTTTAATATTAGTTTATTATGACGAGTTATCTTGGCAAAAGTAAAAACTTAAATATTAGTCTTTGTATGATGGGTTTTGAAACAAGGGACAATACAAAGTGATACCTGACATTCTGTGAACAAATATCTAGTCTCTTACCTCTGGAATCTCTTTCACAGCAGCACAGAGTACACTGTCTCGTAGGATCTGATTTTTTTTTGCATTAGCAGGAATAACATCAAGGAAATGCCATGAGATTAACTTGAGAGGTGAAGGACTAATGCTGGGTCTTCCTGATGGGTCTTATCATTATAACTTTCCGTAACTATTTTCCTTTATACATTACTAATTCACAAGCCTACTATAGAATAGTATTCAAGTATACTATAGGATAGAGAAAACACGTGACCACTCTTGCCAACAGAACCGCGGAACCAAAAAACTGTCATTCAAAGCTAAATATTCCCTATTATTTCCTCCAGGCCGAACGATGGCCGATTGGTTAGGGTGCTGGCCTTCGGATTCGGAGTTCGTGGGTTTGAATACCACTATCGCATGTATGTTCGCAGCCTTTCGGAATCGGATTTAAGCAGTAGATCCCGGTCTCATTAGCCCTCGTGTTGCAAAAAGTAGACCGTCGCTCTCCAAACCAAAGCCGAACGATTGCCGAATGGTAGAGTGCTGCTCTTCGGAACCGGAGTTCGCGGGTTCGAATCCCGCTATGGCATGGATGTTCGCAGCCTTTCGGAATCGGATTTAAGCAGTAGATCCCGGTCTCATTAGCCCTCGTGTTGCAAAAAGTAGACCGTCGCTCTCCAAACCAAACCAAACCTACAGGCCGAATAAAGCCGTGATAAAACTAATTGTACTGACAAGTTCTGCTTCACCCGAGTATATAATTAACTATAATTAACTGCAATATATACGAACCCGAGATAAGTCGGGATAATCAGGCAAGTGGTTAAATTTACCAACTCCTTAAATCTCTCTCTACACTCACAGTTTTATAT
>CM063504.1:169087023-169094523 GCA_032207245.1 Pardosa pseudoannulata | reverse complement strand
GGTAAGTATATTACACTATTTAAAAGCAAAACGTATAGAACAGGTAAATCTTGTACTGGTTACCTGTTGCCGAGTATCTTGTTGAAACCAAAATGACTAATGTGGCTTTCATACTCGAATGATACTTTAATGCCTGGAATTGATACCTTTCTCATATTGTTATTGAATTCCGAACTTGGCATATATATATATATTATATATGTAATATTAAAATCCCTTATTTACGTATTTTAATATTAATTTAATATTAATTTAACTTTTGTTCATAAAGTACATTCGGGGTTGTGCGGTAATTCTGATTTTTTCCCTCCAGACATGCTATAGACTTAATTCAGCCTCTGTCTCTACTACTTTAGCCAATAGTAAGCGCGTTCTCTTTAAACATGGGTATTTTGTATCACGTGATCAATTGTGCTTAGGGATTATTCGTAGTCTTTTTACCAAAGGAATCCCTACTTGAAAAGTGTATGTGCGGGATCACATTGTCTGTGTGCACGAAGTGTAAAGTTGTATGGCTTTCATGTTTCTTACCAGAAATAAACTGTGTTGTGATTTTGAATGAGTCTATACACACACACACACACATATATAATATATGTATATATATGTATATATTTTTATATATATATATATGTGTGTGTGTGTGTGTGTCTGTGTGCGTGTGTGTATATATACAATATATATATATATATATATATATATATATATATATATATATATGACATGGACAAGTGGTTACGGCATGGAAGACACATTTCATTTCATATAAAACTACTTTATTATAATCCTTCTGTCCATAGCTATGCCATTTAGAAATACCTTGTTCTCATACTTTGCTACTACAATCGTGGAGGATGTTATCAGCCCTAATTACCGCTCAGAACTGTCTCTTTTAGCACTGGTACATAAGAAAAATTCCTATGTCTACTTCCGCGTCAGCTCTTTTACTCGATATAGTTCAGCTCGAGGGTGTGTCACTCGCCTATTCCGTTGTCGTTAATGAGTTCTAACTATTTTAATTATAACTCACTTAATTCTTAACCCCCCCCATTTTCTAACCTGAAATATATATCTTACAAAGACCATATTAAAATCCTTAATTGGCCTTTTCTTTACATCCTTTCGTAATAGATATAAACTTTCAGTAATAAATCATTCAAATGAGGTAAGAATTTTGAGTTTGGAAATTTTAATTTTGCTAAAGTTTCACAATTTAAACAGTACTCTCATCTATATACTTATATTTAGTAAACATTTACTGTATCCTGAAAAATGTAACATTTAAGGTTTGACTTCTAAGTCCTAAGAAGTGAACATACGCAGAATGTATGCATATTGCAAATATTTAATTATATAAAAGTTTTAATTATTTTATTTATGCTAAATACATCATTTTTCAATACATATAAATTTTTCATTGTAACTAATAAATTATACAATACCATACTGCAAACAGTAGAACTAAGGATATAATATATAGAATAATAGTAAATGCATTGTAGCAAATGCTTTAACCAATTCTACATTATGTTGTTAGTTTCTTCCAACCATCAAACAGGAAAATATGAAGTCGGGCGTAGATAGTTTGCGAGGGGTATTGTCGTGGAAGAAAATCGCATAAGTCCTCGCAAAAGTAAGACGTTAATGTTTTCATAGATTGGGGAATCTGAAAGGATGGATATCTTAGCTTGATACCAGTTTCGGAAAGAAAGATTTACTCTGTTAATCCTATAAACACAAATCTTCTCAGAGTAGAAACTTTTATTATTAGTAATATATCTTTTAGAAATTAAAATTAATTTTTGTTTACGGTCATTTACAATATTTATACTTCCAATTTGCTATAGATATACGAATATTAAAATTATTTGTATGTATTCTAAAATTTAGATCGATATTTAGTCTTTGATAATTTTAACTACTAAACATCTCTGCGCATATGTTAAAAGTAACATGTTATGAGAAGTTCGTATAAAATATTTCTTTAATTATAAAGCGACAAAATGTAATTACAGTGAACTCCGCTTAATGTGATCGCGGTTAAAGTTATCAATCGCTTATTGTTATCGAAATCCCTTGGTCCCGATTTTCTCTGTTCATTTGTATGTAAAAAATATCGCTTTATGTGATCATCACATAGGTTAATAGGATCAGTTTTCGAACTTCATTTTAACTGGCAGAGGAGTATCCACAATATATTCAGAATTATCCCATTATTTTCTTTCCCTTATTTGTTGCTTGAATTTCCGAGAATTCTCCCTCTTTTATATATATATATATATATATATATATATATATAGATATATATATATATTTTATATATATATATATATATATATATATATATATATATATATATATATACATATATATATATATATATATATTTATATATCATATATATATATATACATATATATATATATATATATATATAAATATATACATATATATATACATATATATATACATATATATATATATATATATATATATATATATATATATATATATATTATATATATATATATATATATATATATATATATATACATTATATATATATATATATATATACATATATATATATATATATATATATATATATATATATATATATATATATATATATATATATTACAATGTCAATAGCAGGAAAAGTTTTCAATTTTGTTTAATTACTTCTTCAAATATCTATATTATCATTGTAATTATCGAACAATCAACCTAGTCAAAAACGTCGTAGATAAATTTTAAATAAACAGTCTGAACCAAATTATTTAATTATTTTTACATCATTATCTTTACATTTGATTTGATTTGTCCTAAATATATTTAATTAAAAATAATAGTTTTCAAAATATTACCTACGAAACAAAATGTTTCCAATCAATATTTACTAATCCCGAACATAAATTAACTTACTAATTCTTTTCTACATAAAAACTATTTAATAAATATTCACGCACGAGTAATATTTTAATTTTTAATCCATATTTTAAATTTTGCACAATTTTTACATGTATAGTTATATTTGTATAAGCTCATATTTGAAGGAAAAAAAAGTTTTCAATTTTGTTTAATTACTTCTTCAAATATCTATATTATCATTGTAATTATCGAACAATCAACCTAGTCAAAAACGTCGTAGATAAATTTTAAATAAATAGTCTGAACCAAATTATTTAATTATTTTTACATCACTATCATTACATTTGATTTAATTTTATCTTTACATTTGATTTGATTTGTCCTAAATATATTTAATTAAAAATAATAGTTTTCAAAATATTAACTACGAAACAAAATGTTTCCAATCAATATTTACTAATCCCGAACATAAATTAACTTACTAATTCTTTTCTACATAAAAACTATTTAATAAATATTCACGCACGAGGAATGTTTTAATTTTTAATCCATATTTTAAATTTTTGCACAATTTTTACATGTATAAGTTATACTTGTATAAGCACATGTTTGAAGGAAAAAAATAACTACAAAGCGGTTATAATTTCAAAAACTAGATTTTGGGGTCCCGGATAACTTTAATATTATCCAATCAATGTTAATTTTATGTTATGCATATATTCAGTATTTATTTTCTCGTATATTACAAAGTCAATCGCAGGAAAAGTTTTCAATTTTGTTTAATTTCTTGTTCAAATATCTATATTATCGTTGTAATTATCGAACAATCAACCTAGTCAAAAATGTCGTGGATAAATTTTAAATAAACAGTCTGAACCAAATTATTATTTTTTTTACATCATTTAGCAATTTTTTTGTAGCTATATTTTAAGCATGTGAGAAAAAATAGCATATTGGATAAATGCAGCTGATGCTAAGCAAGAAATTATTTATGCGAAATCAATTTTACGATTTGACTTCATGTCAAATATAGCTTCCCTTTGTTATAACTCTACATGCATAATATCGGTAAAACGATCGTATTTTTTTATCTTCTAAAGAATTTTTGAATATTTTGGAAGATTCATTTATGGGGGTTAAGTAGAAATCTATAATTTTTGTTAAATGTGTTCTAACTTTTTTTCAAATATTTTTTAATGTCTAAAAACATTATAATTCATATTTTCATAATAAAAGTATTAGATAAATCAGATTTTCACCAAGAACAAATTTTCCTTTTGAGAGTAGGTAATGAGCAATCTTATAAACAATCTACGAAATTTTCAAGTAATTTCTACCATTATATTTTTTTTTCATTTAGATCTAGATTTTATAATTTTTCGATCAGCGCTCATAAATTTACTTTTTCGGCAAGTACAGACTGAGATCATGACAAATTTGCTTTTTCCATTACACTACAGCATTTTGCAGAGATTATTTTACCTGCAATATCAAATAAATCTTTTTTTCAGGAAGTTTTTCCTTTTTTTTATAAATGTCACTCTATGTTTAAAACGATAACTGATCACTAACGTGACATGCTCTAGTATTCAAAATTGTTTGATCTTCAAATTCATTTCGTTCTGTACAGTCCATATTAACTTAGATTTAAGATAGGCTCCGAAATGTAATCGGCAGAAATGACTTGGGCATTAAAGGGTTAAAATGGGATTATTTGCATTTTAGAAGCGAGGTTAATAAATGACCAAATTGATCCGGTGAGTGGCGTAATATGTTTTCGGTTTTTCTTACACGTAACATCAATAACTGCTCACAACTCATAAAAAATATCCAGAGGCCCAACCATGCAAGCAGAGATGGCCGAATGGTTAGGGTGCTGGCCTTCGGAACCGGAGTTCGTGGGTTCGAATCCTACTATGGCATGGATGTTCGTAGCCGTTCTGAATCAGCTTTAAGCAGTAGGTCCCGGTCTCATTAGCCCTCGTGTTGCAAAAAATAGACCGTAGCACTCGAAACCAAACCAAACCATGCAAGCAAATGCATGTGCTATATATTCACTCTTTCTTATCTACAGTCTGTTCCATAAGAGAGTGTAGCTCATAACTTCGTCAATAGATGGCTCGCAGATACCCGCTTAATAGCACGTGTTCTTGAAACATTAGAGAATAATGTTTTATGATTATATTCTTTATTCGGTATGTTTTACAGTGTGTAAATCAACAATTCCAAAATGAGTGCCGCGTATGTGAGCCGTTTTGAGGCAGTGTTTCTGTATAACCATCTAAAAGGACCAAAAATGTCTAAAAGGACAAGTACATGGAAAAGTCGGAGTGGTTCGTCAAGAAGTGGGTAACACGTTATAAAGCGGTACAAAATGTTGACGACCAACCAGAATGGTTTAAACTCAGTTCAACATCAGAATCACATGATAAAGTGATTCTTGCATAATCGGTAATAAAACAAAATAATTGCATGCCATGTTAAATACTAATCAAGTGATGTATTAATTTGTAAATATTGTACATAATAAATATTTTAGCTTAATATTAGGTATTTTCCTTTAATTCTATAGCTTATATTTTACACTGTTTCCTCTTTGAGAACAAACACTGGTGTTTGAGTTCTAAGCAAGTTACAACACCCGTATTTTAAACTGATTAGAAAGAAGCACATGGACCAATTTATGTATGCCGATTATAATGCATAGAGCTGCCCCGGATCGTTTTGATAAGAAATGTCATAATAATATATAATAATTTATATTCTGCATTAGAAGTAGCCTATAAATATACGCAAAAAAATAGAAAAACTGCCATATTCATATAATTTGCAACGAAAATATTTATTATCTTAAATCCAATATCCGATACTGTATTATTCAATTATATTAACTCTGTAATATTTTTCATTTTGAAAGCAATAAACCATTTGCACATTTTTTGCACAAGAGAAATAATGTTTTTTTTATTTTTACTCTAATTATTCATTTTACTAAAATATGAGTGTCTCGATATTATTCATTCTGTTATAATTGATATACAAAATTATGCTGTTATAATTGACTAGATCAAATTGTGTTATGAGATAATCTTTCACAGAATAAAAATTTCTGCTCCGATTGTAAAGCCATTTCATCTATTTGAATAATTTCAAAAATCATTTGAAATTCTAAGAACATAAAACTGACAAAGCAGTAGGATATTTTTTACGTAAAGTTATTAGAAATTTTATTTCTTTCTTGTTTAATTCCTGGTTTATTTTATTCACCGTGAGAACTTGCACTAATAAAATTTTAATCATTTTTTTACTCTCAGTTTTATCCCTTAAGTGTCCATCAAACTACACTTTTAGTTTAGTAGGATTTTGTATAAAGTATAAAGAAATTACTTTTGATGTAACTAAGAAAGAACTATTGGTTAATTTTAAAATAAAACTCCATTTTGTGTTGTCGCTTTCACTTAGGAGTCTCAAAAGGCCCGCACATAAAATTTTAATGCCTTTTTCTCCAATTAAATCTTTCAAATTTCTCCGCTCAATTTAAAAAGATTTTATGATATAGTATAATTGGAAAACCTGGAGGTAGATTTTAATATCTTCAAAGGAATTAATTTAAATAAATTGCAAATGAAAATGATAATAAATTTCAACTATAAATTACTTGAATGTAGGTAAAAAGCAAAATATATTTTAGCTAAAATAAAAAAGTAATAGATTTTAAGTAAAGAAAGATCAGTTTTAAATCTTTGTTCTTAAGGTATTATTAATAAGCATTTAAAAGCTAGAAAATAAGATATTTCTATGTAAAAAAGATTTCAATACATAATCACTTTAAAATAATTCTGTAAATTGATTTATGCGTTAACATAGGAAAATAAATTTCTATGGTAAAATGAATAATGGTATGTGAAAACCAGAGTAAAATAAAATGAAACGTACTTTTAGTTATATACCATCAATTAGCAATATTATTCATTGCCTATTGTTTAATAGTCTGTCATTTTATAATATCTATATTCTGTTTGCGAAGAAGTTTCAAAATCTATTAGTAATATTCAAATTTAAATATATCTGTTTATAATATTAAAAGTATTTTATAATTATACCGTATTCAGTATCAAAACCTAATGAAAAATATGTAGGTCTGTTTAAAGAATTTACATTTTATTTTACTATATAATTATATTTACGAATTATATTCCACAAAAATTTCTAAAGCATAAAATATGCATTCAAATATGCATTAATATAGAAACTTATATGTTTTATTCTTAGTCACAATCTAATTCATTAACCTTCTAATTATTCAAAAGAACTTCATAGCAATTAAGCAAATGTAAAATTATATGAATCCCAAATCTTCAATTGTTGAATTATAATATTGCTAAAATATGAAACATTATACTTCTAAATAATAGTTTTTTATAAAACGAATAGTTATTAATGTTTCTTAAATTTTAAAATTAACATCAACTACCTTCTTTAACTCCATAATAATTAAACTTTACACAGATTTTAAAAATAAACAATAAAATATAATTTCTTCTCCATTAAAATTTTCTGTAGGCGTTTGAAACTCGAATGGCACAATATTCATTAATTATAAAGTTTAATGCAATTCAACATCTTTAA
>CM063504.1:169062023-169084523 GCA_032207245.1 Pardosa pseudoannulata | reverse complement strand
TCTAATAAAGAATGCAAGTCTGGTTTTCGTTAGACACTAAAATATAAGGCATATAATTCTCTATAAATGTTGTATTTTTATATAGTGATGTATAAATTATTTCATTATTGTTCCATATCTATAATTCGCTTTTGACTTATCAGAAATGTCTGCTATTTTTTGTCTTTATACCAACTTTTTAGAAAAAATTATATTATTTTGCAAGAGTATGAACAATATCCTACACTAATTTTTATTCCAAATATGTTAGTTAACCAATAAAAAATATATACCTCGTCTCAAAAGAGATAAGTAAATGTCATATAATAAATTCTCGAGCTGTTTCTTTTTTTATACTATATATCTTAAATGAATAATATGCGCATAAAAATTCCCTCTTTTATTATGTTTGATAAAATGCTCTAGTAATAAAACAGCATCGTAATATCAGAAAAAAAATCTTCAAAATAAAAGTAATTATTTATTTCTGCATATTTTACATATTTTACATATCATTAGCACTGCCCTAATATTTTTTATTTAAGTAAATCATGGTTTAAATCATTTTGATGACATTTTATGGGGTCAATCCCCTATAAAATAGTGGCCTTAATTATCTGTCCGTCTTTCCTCGAATTTATGAAGCTTTTACACTTCGAATGGATAGAGGAATCCATATTGGATTCTTGATGAGTTAGGGTTAGCAAAATTCAAAGCGAGTAAATTTGTATAAATGTGCTTCATATAACAGTGAAAAATACTGTCGTCTTTCAAACGTTCGAAATCCACCCCATTTTTGAGCTTTTAATAATCATTATATCAATCCCCATTTGAAGAATAGTTGATTAAATTTATCTATTTAACATATAATAAATAGGTAAAAATAACATTTTTTCTAGCATTATAACTTCTTTATAAATTATTTCAATATCGTCTGCATTATTTTCATACGTTTTATCACTCAACTTAGATATTACGTAAATAAACCAAGTAGACGGGACCAAGCAGAAGGTCCATAGACTTGGCCTGCCACCCCCAGAGGGATTGATTGAGAACTTGGAGGACATTATGACCACTTACATATTTTCGGGCCCCATTCACATTCAACGAACACGGCGGATCTTCGGCAGGCTTGGGTTCCGAACCCGCAGCCTTTCAGTTACGACATTGTTGCTTTTGCCGACTGAGCTACCGGGGCTCTTGCGAATACACTTCAATATACTAGTATTTCTCATTGTGATTATAAAATGAATAAAATACAATCGCATTATGTATGCTAATCTGCACTTATTTCATTCATATATATGTATTTAACTAACTACAATTTGTTTATCTGATTTTGTCAACAATGATCAACCTGCAA
This sequence comes from Pardosa pseudoannulata, assembly GCA_032207245.1. Taxonomy (NCBI): domain Eukaryota; kingdom Metazoa; phylum Arthropoda; class Arachnida; order Araneae; family Lycosidae; genus Pardosa; species Pardosa pseudoannulata. The sequence goes on along the minus strand of CM063504.1, from coordinate 169,083,181 downwards.
ACCTAATTTTCAAAAAGGTATTTCAGGGAATTTGACCCGAGAACGAAATAGTTTGTTAAAATATACTTCAGATATTTCTGTTAGAGAACAGGTTAAATTTTGATTTTAAACATATCTTATTTAATACTTACACATTATGGATATATTTTTAAACGGTATAAAATACATAATGTTCATCCTTTTTTCCTTCAAAATGTTTGTATAATATGAGTGAAGAGTGTAGCCTGTTTACCATCTCATAAAGAAGATCTCTGTGGTCGAAATGTAGTTCCACCTCCTTTATTCATTCTGAAAGGAGTTGAATTTTCTACTCTCCTTCCCTGTTACAGAATTCATAAAGTACGCGTATCGTTTAAAAATAATTAAAGCGACCCATTGTTTTTCGAAAAATTGATTGTAGTTTGGATGTTTGCCAAAACAAACATAACATTTCTCTGCAAATGAACAAAACTTTTCTCTCAGGTAGCGATATCTCACAACCACTTCCCGAGCAAAGGCCGTACAGTTTTAATTGAAAATGTCTCCACATATGAAAAAAATGCCATGTTTACTGAATTATTTAAATGTTATTCTAAACGTAAACTTTAATTCAACAGTGTTTTTGCGAAATTTCAGCTACTTTTCCTTTAATATTTCATGAAGTAAATTGCTGCTGAAAAAAATTACTGCTTTGAAAGTGATTTCATATCAGAAATATTTATAGTACTTTTTTATCGTGTTCTACACACAAGTCAAAAAGTGACTTGATTAAGCATAGGTTTTATTTTCTAATAAGAGTATAATAGCAACATGACAAGATTGGTTGATTTGTTTTTGAGCACTACAGTCTACTTTAGACTGAACAAAAGGGGTAGGACCTACTGTTTATGACGTTTCCGAATTAACTACGAACATCCATGTCATCAAAAGTATTCGAACTCACAAATAAGTGAATATCAGAGTCCTACCCATTTTATAATCTTATGATGCAGCAAGACAAGGAGTACATGATCTAGAGTATATTTTATTAGTTAAATCTTCTTAAATTTCAAAATTAATATAGAATTTTTTTTCTTTCCCAATTAATCAACTACATCATTTATCTTAATTTTTCCTTCAATATTTAACTAAGCTAAAAAACATTTCTTGATATACAGTGTTTTCATCGTTCATAATTTTGAGCAATTTTTTATGGGCAAAAGAGGGATAGGCCCATGAACCCTTCCTTGGTCCGAATTCTGCTATAAGATATTTAAGGATATTTGAGATGTGTCCTAAAAGCCTATAAATCACTTTTCCATTGTTTCTTATAATTCAAATATTTTTGGTTAAAAATATTTGGTTAAATTTCTTAATTATTTTTTCTTTATATAATTTGTAGTATCGATTTTTCTGTCTCACTACCGAATAAATTATAACGCTTCTTGTACTGCAGTACGTATTTACAAATAACAAAGAAATCCACCAAAAATAAATCAAGGATAGTAATATTTATTTTTTATGTCCCAGTGGCACAAATACATTAATATTATCGTTTGTTATAAATATTACTATGTTCAAGCATTGAATACTAGATTCATACCGGCAAATTATTTGAACCTTAATCTGAGAAGCAAATTATGTTATGCTGAGTACAAAATTCCTAAATTTCGATAATAAATATCCATGTTTAAAGAGAACGCACTAACTATTGGCTAAAGTAGTACAGACAGATGCTGAATTAAGTCTATAGCGTGTCTGGAGGGAAAAATCAGAATTAGCGAGCAAACCCCAACGTACTTTATGAACAAAAGTTATTAAATTAATATTAAAATATGTAAATAATGGATTGTAATATTACATACATATATATATATATATATATATATATATATATATATATATATATATATATATATATATATATATATATATATATATAATACAGACACTGAAGTCATAGATTTTTGTAGTATTTATTCATTGAATTATATATTTTACTTAAGGTTTTTCATTAAACTGTAATATTAACCCAAGTACAGTTTCATTAAATAACACAATCATAATTAATATATACATAAGCATATCATAAACACTAAAAGTTAACATCTAAAATTTAAAAAATATTAAATAGACAGGTTTCTAGTTCCATATACATTAAAAGAAAACTATATTTTAAATTCTGAATTACTAAATAAAACATGTACTTTTGCAGACAATCAAATTTTAGTAATACAATAAGTTTACAAAACATGTCAAAAATAAAATTTGCGCACTAACACTGAACTAAATTATTTCTGTGTATTTCTCCATTTCAACATATAAGTCCACCTGCGTCCAATTTCCTGTTCACGTCTTCATACATAAATTTTGCAGAATATACATTTCATTCTGGTGCTGAAATTTGTTGAATTCTTTTTACTTAATAAATAATTTGTGATTCAACAAGAGGATATAAGTTCTGCTCATGTTTGGGAATACGTTGCAAGAGTTAATAAAAGTTCAAACGGAATGATAATAGATTTCGTCATATGTTTTTCTTGGACTGCTTTTACAGAAATATTTCAACATGCAGGGTTGCCTATTGTGTGGCAATATTTTCAGTGGGGAATTTTGCGTAAAAATGTACGATATTTTTAAATTACAAATAAATATTTGTAATTTTTCAGTGATTGTTTTACAATTTGTATAAATATATTTATTAAAATCGTATCAAAGTTAATACTTCCTATTTTCTTGGTAATAACGAAAAAATTCATAGCTTAAAGTTCAGCAAAAATAACTCATTTAAACCATGCCACAAAAAAGTTTTCTTAAGTATCGGTGTTACCTTTCTATGTTTGTACTAGAAAATTTTAAACTTGAAGTGTTAAAAATCAATTTTGGCACCTAGTTTTGATTACTTATGGCTTTACGTGCGTATGCATCTGGTATAACTCAAAAAGATTAACAGTATAATGCCGATAAATATTATTTCGGATTGTTAAAATCTATAGTTGACCACCTCATGTTTTCACTGCTATCTAAATCCTATAAAGCGATTTCACTCAGCGGGGCACATCAACATGCGACAATTCAGGATTTAGTTTCAAACAGAAGGGTAATTTATTGTTTTCCTATTGGCTGTTGCAAATATGAAAATGAATGGGAAGGGCATTTTAGTATTTCATGACGTTTCGTGAAATTGGTCTATTGTTGTAATCTATTTCCTTATTAAAAGGTATGAGACCCAGGTAATAATTATGAATATTATTAAGTTTACCTCCAGTAATTGCAGGGGAGCAGACTGGGGCTGTCAACAGGCTGGACTTCTATGCTGGAGTGCCGATTATTCGCATGCGGGTTCGAGAATCGATTGCTGACCAAGTCTCTCTGGCTCGTTCACGGGATCTCGAAGTCCAGCAACTCTTGAATTCCGACATCGAGTCTTTTTCCCACTTTCTTTCCACACCTTTAGACTTCGGTTCAAAGCCCCTTTTTTCCTCTGTCCCAATCACTTGGTGAAATTTTCCCACATCTGCACGCTCTTCCGGTGTGCAAGTGGGCTCATTAAAATGGCCCCTTTGGTGAAAGTTGACATTATTGCTTAGCTCCTGCCCCCATATCTCACGGCTACATCCCTGCCTGCGTTTGACCGTTACACTTGCGCCACTCCGTGAGCTATAACTCCTCAGCAGGGGTCCCCACTAAAGCTCACAGTCAACAAATGCACCTAAATTCTCTTGGAAATTTAGTCTACTGATGTGTATGCAAGTGCTGACCATCGTGGGAAAGTGCATCGGTACACCGATATAACAAGAAACGTCATTGTAACGTGTGTTAACGTTGTAGGACATCATGGAAACACGATTAGCCCTAGAAGATCAAAATCTTGTTTTTAAGACTGCAACATTAAGTTGTACTTTTTCTCTTTTAATTGCAATATGAGAAATGTATAACAAAATATTTCTTCTTAATATTTATTAACAACGTGATGCATAACTCAGTAAAACTTAGCCGTAGAATAATAATTTTTTATTTAGTATTGTTATGAAGTCTAAATGTTATAAAAAGTTCCATTTTACACACTGAACTATATTTAAGGAAAGATTTAATATAATGTATTTCAACGCTGTGAGGTTTCAATCAACAATGAACCAAAGTAAATGTTGAAATACATCCAATCGATTACCTCCTGTTTTGATTACAATATCCCCTTTATGTTAAGAAAAATTTACAAAATATGATAAATTAAATCTGTTGGGTATCTCCAAAACAATTAGCCAAAAATATTGAAATTGTGTGTTTAGGGCAATTATAACATTTTTCCTACACCTCTAATTTTGTCCACATTCCATTCTCCGTATAACAAAAAATGTCACTATAACGGCTGTTATCGCTACCGATCGGGAACAATGAAACTCAAAAATTTTGAGGTAATGATATACATTTGTGACGATACTTTATTGAAACAGTTGAAAAAATTTATTTTTAAAACACAAAACTAAAAATCTACTAACTGAGGAGAATAATTTTGAATTTATTACTTCAAGGTACGAAGTAAAGAAATTATTGAAACCGCTAAATTATATTTTGGTTTAGAATGAATTACCTATAAAACTAGAATGTCTCCATGTAAGGAGTATTAAATGCTTCGGACTTCCAACAAATAGCATTGAGCTCTATTCAGACCACCGTTACCTTGGGAAACGTGGAATTTTGACACGAATGGACAAATTATAGTTCTAATGGTGCATACAAAGATATACCAGGTTTTTAAAATGAGTTATTAGTTAAATAATGTAGCTAGAGAGATAAAATTGACACACATGCTGGATCATTACTATACTATTGCCATAGAATGAGTATTAGAACGGGGGAAAGTCATGTGACAATTGCAACTGTGAAGAGAATGATTTTGAAGTCAAGGGTTGTTTAGGAGGTGAACCCGTTAGTGGCCGATGGAGCACAAGTGCAAATGTTGCTTAGATTGTTCAGGAAGAAATGGAGATTGTAGTTCGTCGACGGATATTGAAATTGTTAATCTACCGCAATCAACAGATATCAATACGAATACTAAAAGACACCATCTAACGCCTATGTCTCAACATAAATACAATTATACTGTACACAAAAGTGTCACACGGCTATAGCTGTTGTTAAGGAAGGACAGTGGATGTATTGAGCATTTGTTCTCAAGAACATGGCCTTTGCTTTTTTATAATTCTTTATGGTAATAACTGCTTTTATTATCACATGAATCATCATCTGTTGGCCCTTTTTACACTTTTTTGTGAACACAATAAAACTTCCTGTCATTCCAAGCATGTGTGACAATTTTGACTTCTCTACGTATATTATTTCGGGAATTATTACTTTTTCTAATGTATACCCATTTTGAGATCACCTGGTAGGATTTAATAGGCGTAAAAGAAAGTAATGTGATGTACACGACAGAAATTTTTTATCTAAATAAACATTAATATAAAATACAAAATACAAAACCCACACTGGGTATTTTTTGTCAGTGCAAATTTCAAGAAAGAAAGTCAAGTTTTTGTAAAGAGCAGGTTTTTTTCTTCGCCCTGCACTGTCATGTACACATCAAATAAAGTAGCACGAATGTAGAAAGTAGTGAACTAAAATAAAAACTATAAAAACTACTACAGACTTTCTTGGAAAATCTGTGGCAGGTGTGCTACTGCAAACTTTATTTTAAATGCGCTGACAAAAACAAACTGAGTAGAAAAAATAAGGTTTTTGGGATGTAAATCTACTAAAAGACGAAACCATCTTAGAAAAAAAAGTCAAATTTTTTTCTCGATGGAGAACAACCCATTTTTCATTGCAAACAGTTGGCAAAAAAAGAGGGATTAAAGTTTTAAATTTTTGAGAACACATTTTTTATGTACTACTACACGATGATCAAAAAATCGATTTTAGGAATTTTTGCAACAAATCGATTGAGAGAGCTCTAAGAAATGTTTACTTTTCTAAGTTTTTGGTTGAAATATTCAAGACTTTTTTTCCTTAAAAAAGAAACTCGTACAGTAATCGTGTATGACCTTATTCACTTTCATTGAGATGTTTAAAGACAGGTCTTTTAATGTGATTTAACTCTTTAAAAGGAAAGCTTAAATCTCGATTAGTGTGTGAAAGAGAATGTTGAGGTTGCACAGTATTTTTCGAATTGATATTATAGAGTTATACAAAATATAATAAATGACAATCAAATTAATTTCATTTAGAAAATATTTTAGGTTACATTAAATTTTTAATTATTTGTTTAAAATGAAGTTTTTATTTTTTCTATCTATTTAAGGTCTATACTTTATAATATTAGAAATTTAAAAACTTTAAATAGAATTATCATAATGAAGTGTTAGTTTAAACTAGATGAAATGATTTTTTAAATATAACTATTCAGAGATTTATTAAAACTTTTATACTAATCTATGAAAACTTATTTATAAAAATATATAAAAATGCATTTGAAAGACGTGAAAAAGATATATTTGCTCTTTATACTTTATCAATATACTGTTTTTACTGGTTTTTTTACTTATATATATTATTTAAAATATTTTTTTATAAGTAAGAAAACCATGTCAAAATTTTGACACATATACATACATACATACATACATATATATATATATATATATATATATATATATATATATATATATATATATATATATATATATATATATATATATATATATATATATATATATATATATATATATATATATATATATATATATATATATATATATATATATATATATATATATATATATATATATATATATATATATATGTATAATAATAAGGTATTAAAATATTTTTAACAACTTGTCAAAGTTTGTTTAAAATGCAGAGAGATTAACATTTTGCAGAAGTAACACAAAAATATTTTAAATATTATTTGTTGTCAGATATTAAAGTATTTTGTCATAAGCCATTAAATATTTACTGCTCTTTATTAAAAATAGAAGTACGCATAAATGCATAGTTCAATAAGAACAAATCTCCAGTGCGTAAACAAATACATAAATATCTTTTAATCTTTGATTCCAAGAGCTAAATACAAATTACTGGGAATTATTGGTAAACATAATATTGGTCACTGTTTTGGTTTGGATAACACACTTCAAGCTAAATTGCAACTCACGAAAATTTTGTTACTTGACTGCAAAATAGTTACCGTTTATTTTCCTTTATTCAGCAAATAATAGTATTGCCGTGGTGTAGTACATTACTGTTGTTACTTCAAATCCATTAATAACTCAAGATTACTTTATATCGTCTTTAATATTAATTATAGCAAAATGTCACTGACCTATATTACAATATACAAATATATCAGTGAGAATAAAAGGTAAGGAAAACGCTAAAATTATATAAAAAAATAAAAAGTAAAAGAAGCACTCCCAGTGCTACACCTGAAATTAAAATTGCCAAAGTCCAAGAGCAGGCTACATTCTTTTCCTCCCTTCTCAACTACTCCAGCAACCCTATACTTTTTCCATTGTCCTGTGCACAATGAGTCCTTTCCGGCTCTGACCAAATTGACCGGGATTCTAGGCATCGTCCTGAAACGCCTCCTGGCGACCAATCCAAACTCTCTAAACTTGGTGAAATTTAAGTGCAGTCGTTTTAACTGGCCAGACCACACGCCTCCTGGAGTTGGAATAAAATACTTGGACATTCAACCCACAATGTGTGAGTGCGGTGAACAGATCAGTTTCGCAAACCTTATGTAAAACATAGCTGCACTTTCACAAATATAATAACACATTGTGAAACATTCCCAATTCAATATAGCTAAGAAAACTAGCTTCGTACGCATTCGTAAATAAGATTTTATATTAGATTTTCTTAAAATACTAATTAAATTCAATGAAATTAAAAGACACAGAGTTAGATAACAAGTTATAATTTTACTTACCTAATAATTCTTGTAAAGAATTCCATTGTGCAATTTTAATATCAAAACGTTTTATTAAATGTGAATAAAAAATTATAAATCTTACCTCGTCATTATTCGTCTGTAAAAACTGTTCCTGCTTTCGAAACAACTCCCACATCGTTATCAAGGATCATCTATAAATTTTGAAAAGATCTAAGCCATTAAAATAAATACTTCTCAAATATTTCCCTTTTATTGAACCAGAATTTCTCTTTAAAACGATCTTTTAATTGAAATCAAAAGAGCATGAAATTATTTTTGCTTCAGAAATTTAATGGTAGCTAATGGTGTACAGATTAGTTGAAACCAGATAGATCAGAAGTAATAAGCCTTTGAGGATGAAATTGTTTCTTTTATCTTTAATGCGATCGGTAATGTGTAACTTTGGCACAATGTCAGAGAAAGAGGTTAAAATATTTCAGTAAAGGAAAAATTATGGTTCATCGATGATTATTTTCTATTTTGTAAAATGAATACTAATTTGGGAAAATAATAATTTTCTTATATGAATTAGATAAATTGTTATTTAAATAAGTAATAAATTCTCTAAGCAAACTAGTTTCTTATACGTTCGTAAAAAAAAGAATTGATATTGGATTTTCGTAAAATAGTAATTAAATTCAATCAAATTAAAAGACACAGCGTTAGATAACAAGTTATAATTCTACTTACCTAATAATTCTTGCAAATAATTTTACTGTGCAATTTTATTTTCAAAATATTTTATTAAATGTGAATAAAAAATTATAAATCTTACCTCGTCATTATTCATCAGTAAAAACTGTCCCTGCTTTCGAAACAACTCCCACATCGTTATCAAGGATCATCTATAAACTTTAAAAAGATCTAAGCCATAAAAACAAATAGTGCTCAAATAAAAATTGTGTTTTATCGATAAAATCATTTTCTATATTGTAAAATGAATACTAATTTGGGAAAATAATAATTTTCTTAAATGAATTTTATAAATTGTTATTTAAATAAATAATATATTCAATGCGTAAAACAATCTGTTACAGAAGTTCTCAAAAAAGGTTTTCAAAAATGGACTGTTAATACTTATCATGACAGTCTAAAAAGTTTTCACGTCACTTTATTAATCGTTTAAAGTAAACCGTTACATAAATGGATTTAAATATGTTAAATCTGAAATTTTGTAACATTCATCTTTGCTATTTACAACAAACATATTTTTATTATGAACTTTTTCTAAACGAGTAACGATAAAAATTTTACTTTAAGCTATAGCAAAAGAAGGATTTCGAAAATATTTCATCCAAGTAAAACTTTCTTTGCAAGAAGAAAAAAAAATGGTATATAAGCTATCGTTTCTCATAGAAACGCTGAAATGCTTTCAGGATGCCAGTAAAACCCGACTGATGGTTAAATACGATTATAGAATATTGTAGATAAACAGCGTAAGAAATTGGGTAAAATGTTTAAGGTTTCACAGTTTTTTAAAAGACACTAATATACAAGAATACATTCCTAAAAATAGTAAAAATCAAATTTTAAGTTAAAGTCATGGTTTACTCCACAAACTACTGGACAACGTATAACGTAATTCAGTTGAATGTTTAAAATTTATTCCACAAATTATTGCACAACGTATAACGTAATTCAGTTGAATGTTTAAAATTTATTCCACAAATTATTGCACAACGTATAACATACTTCAGTTGAATGTTTAAAATTTATTGAAAAATACAGAATTTTCTATGCAATGGCATCGTAACATTAATAGTAATAGTAATTTCTTTCAATTTACAAGAAAAGTTTTATAAACTGATTTAAAAGAGACTGAGAGAAGACAATATATGAGAAGCAGAAAGTTTATAAAACCATATATTTTCCTTGGAACTATTTTAACCTCCTTTTACTAGCAATTTTCGAGTTTTGACCATGTTATCTCCTATATAATAATAGCCTATGTTATCTGACCGTCTGTCCTCGAATTTATGTAGAGGTTGGACCTGAAATGGATAGAGACATCCATATTGGATTCTTGATAAGTTAGGGTTAGCAAAATTCAAAGCGAGTAAAGTTTACTTTCTAATAAGCTAGTGATCTCATTCTAAATGAATTGGTATAAATATACTTCATATTACAAAATTCTTTTGTCTTTAAAACGTTCGAAATCCAGACATTCCCCCCTCCCTTCGATCGTTTAATGCCATTATTTCAAGAACTATTTTCCCCGGTTAAGGGCAGGTGATTAAATCTATCAATTTATCGCATAATAACTAGGTAAAATTAACATTTTTTACTAGAATTATGACGTCATTCCTTTAACCATATCATTTAATCATTTTTTATTTTAAACTATTTAAATATAATTTGCATTATTTTTATACGTTTTTTCATTGAACTTAGATATTACGTAAATAATTTTCTTTTACATTTGACTTAAATAATAGATTAGGTAAATATGTGATAATCTTAAATTTAATCACTGATTATTTTTTTTTGTAATGAAAATTTTATTGCCGGTATTAACAACAAATTCTATCTACCTCCAGGGTGTAGTGGAAATGATGGTTTCATTGTTTTACTTATACCATTAATTACTGTGGCAAAAAGAACGATAATTTTGACTAGTTAAGAAAACTTTGAATTATCTTTCTAAATGAATTCAGCGTGATTCTAAACTGCGTTCGTAGTATCGGGAGTCTTTACAGGAGTATGAAGATAAACAATTTATTCAGATTGTACTAGATAATTCTCAGCCAAAAAACGAACCATTTTTTTAACTATGTCAAAGGATACTTTACAATTCTGGAAAATAAAAACTTTTACTGATATTATTATATGACGGGCAATATGCTAGTATATATATATATATATATATATATATATATATATATATATATATATATATATATATATATATGATTAGAATGACAGTATATTCTTATACCATCATTTATTATAAAGAAGATTTATTAGGATTTACTTTTATAACTGGAGTGAAACAGATTTGTTAGTTTAACGGAACATGATACATTTAGAGCAGTCTTGTCGTAGAGAAGAAATTCGTAAGATACAGTCTTGCAACGGAAAACCAATAATTTATTCAATTTAAAGACAACTGATTAGTACAAGAGTTAGCCCCGTTTTGACTTATTAAATTTTGATATTATTTACATTTTAACCATTCTCTTGGATCTTTCGTATATCATAGCTAATTTATTTAATTGTTTTATCCTCGCACTTTTATGAAAGGTACCTCATCTCAAAGTTATAAGCATATTTAAACAGCCAATAGTATTTTCATCCATGCGGAACTGTAAAGTAAGAATTTTTCTGGTTGAGGATAACTCTTTACGATTTTCTCAGTGTCAGTTTTTCTAGGATGTGTTGTGTTCACGAGTTTTCAAGATGTAGTGTTAGTTTAATGGAACATGATACATTTATAGCTGTCTTGTCGTAGCTGAGGAATTCGTGGCATACAAATTTGCAACGGAAGACCTATAGTTTATATAATGTAAAGACATCTGATTAGTACAAAAATTAACAAATTTCTGCCTTATTAAGTTTTGATATCATTTACATTTTAACCATTCTCTTGGAGCTTTCATATATCATAAATTCTTTATTTAATTATTTTACCCTCGCACTTTTTAAAGGTACCTCGTCTAGAGGTTTTAAGCAGTTTTAAACACCCAATACTATTTTAATCCACTCGGAACTGTAAAGTAAAAACTTTTCTGGCTGAGGATAACTCTTTGCGATTTTCTGAGTGTCAATTTTACTAGGATGTGTTCACAAATTTTTAAGATGTGTAATAAGTAATTGGAGTATTTATTGTCACATAGATCACACACGTGCCCTATATGTGTAGCCCTCTATATTCATTTATGTATGTATATAATTTTCTGGAATACATATAAAATGCCTAAATTTATTGTACTTGTATAAGATTGGAGAAATTATCTAGAACACACAATAATGGGAATCTCTTAAGCATTCAGGTCAACATTAAATTTAAATTACAATGTTTAACGCGTTGTCTTTTATAGAATTCAATCATAGGGCGGATGTAGACAAGGCATAGTGTAACGAGGATAAGAACCACCAGAATGGGGTAAACAGACTGCCATTAGCACTTAGAGAACTAAATGATGGGTGAAATAATATGCCGATAGGTTACACCCAAGAAGTTTAAAACTTGTATCACTTACAAAACTTCGAAAATCCTGTTTCTGGGCTCTAGTTAGAAAAGGGCGTTATTTTTACTGTATGTTGAAGTTTGAAGTTTTATTTGTTCTGATGCACCTGAATATCTCATTCAAAAATCAGTCTTTTTAAATAAGAATGTAGCTGAAAGGAAAAGATTATTTATTTTTTACTCAATTAGTCCAGAATCTACAACTTTAAACTGATTCCGTAATAAATTTACACACTAAATGTGAATTTGAATCGTACTATAATAACACAAACCCAGGACGGCCTAATGCTGTTTAGCTTGTCAAGTAAAATGATGGATAGCCTCCACAATCATATGCATTGCAAAAAATATAAAATAATATTATACAAATACAGCTATTTGTTTTCTTCTAGCAAAAATAAACATTGAACTACTGTATGTAAAATGTAATGTCTTTTTAAATAAAAGTCTAGCTGAATGGGAAAGATTATTTATTGTTTACTCAATTAGTCCAGAACCCAAAGCTTTAACACTAGATTTACGTATCGAGCCAATTTGACTCATTGAAAATTTGATCAATATATGTATATAAAACTTTAATATCACTTTTCAAAAACATACGTTGGTGTTTAGTTAAGTAATAAAACATATGTAAACTTTCATTCCTTTTCCGCAGACTCCATCATTTCGCATTATCAAATGTGGTATACCTATTTTCACGGTTGTGAGCCAATTTGACTCATGGAATGGTTTAGCAGTTAATCGCATAACATGAAATTTATTGGTCCTATCAGGTCTGGGCAACAGTCAAGTCCGACTATTTTCTAATTGGCTGAAGAACTAAAAATTAAATATAGAGAAGAAGTCAAGAACACTTCCAATCCAATGACAGAAATTCATGCTACTGATGAACGGAAGAATTGTCAAATTTGACAATCATGCAAAAGAAACAGATATAGAAACCATTGTGCTAAATGTAATAAAAATTTTTGCTGAAAATATGTTTCAAAAACAGATTTTATATGTAAAAAATGTTTTTCATGAATTTTTTTATAATAAACATTTCATTCAAATTAATTTGAAACTTTTTTCTTTCCAAAAAACTTCAATTTTCTGATATGAGTCAAATTGGCTCACTTCAGTAAAAATAGGTATATGATCAGCATCCGTAAATCTAGTGTTAAACTAATTCCAGAAGTAAATTTACACACTAAAAGTGAATTTGAATAGTACTGTACTATCACAGCAACAGGATAGCTAATGCTGTTTAGCTTGTCAAGTAAAATGATGCATAGTCTCTACAATCATGTACATTGCAAAAGATATAAAATATTATGTAACCATAGCTATTTGTTTTCTGCTAGCAAAAATAAGCATTGAACTACAGTATGTAAAATGTAATAAAATTTCAGAAATAATTATATAGGGACTTTTCTATTGGCTTATTTATATTTACCAAGTTATAATTAAAAATATTTTTGAAATATTTTGAAAACACAGTTTATAATAAAATTTAACGCAACTCATATCAGATTTACAGATCTGAAAAAAAAAGATATTTTGATGGATAAATTTCACTATTTTCAACTCAAAATACAGTATTTCTCCTCAAATGGCTCACCAGAAGTAAGAAAAAAACAATAATAGATTGAATCTTAGGAAGGAAATGTTCTGTATAGTTTATTTGAAAGCGAGATTTGCAGTATCTTTCCCATAAAGCCGTAATACACGCTGTAATATCCCCTTCCGTCGGACGTCATCACCGTTCACATAATGCTATCAAATTAAATATCCGCCCTTTTCATCGCCTTCATATTCTGTTAAACAACCGTAACTCGCCTCTCTCTGTCATCAGTTCGTTATGCGGATGTTTTTCTTCCCTTGCTGGGTAAATAAACTATTTTCGTATCAGAAAAATACTGATGAAATCTGTTTCACTTTTCCCGAGAAAGGAGATTTATCGTCACATAGTTGTTATCTGCCGATGGGGGGAAATTTATGTATTGAGAACGGTTATTTCTAGGCTGAGATATCCAAAGCACTAAGCTAAACGAATGCATCTGACTGAGAATGCATCATTGTGTCATGAAGGGGATGCACCCGAGGAAAGTTGTGGGCTGTGAGAAAATCGATTTCAAAAAGTTTAATGTTTGGAATACCTGACTGTTATCGTCAGCTTAAGCTCATATTATCCACAAAAGAATTTTATTTATCTGTTAGTGAATGCAATCGTGTGACGATATTGCGTTAAATAAGACCAGCGGTACGATAAGAAGAAAAATCTATTTTATATTAGAATTTCTCTAGAACAAAAATATCAAGTAAAAAAATTAATTTGCCCTTGATTATTTTCTTCTTTTTCCTTCAAGAATGTTTCAGAAATAAATAACAAACATGTTTTCCTTTTTTAGAAATGTAGTGAAGAACTTTAAATCTGATATTAGGTTAGCAATTTCACGAAGGCAGAATAATTCTTTTATATTAATACAATTTATTAATGCTCAGTGAAAAATCTCAAAATTGTGACGAAAATATTAAAAGGTATGCTTATGAGAGTATAATTATTGTATAATTACCTTAGAAATTTTTTTAAATTATATTTTAATATCCTAACATTTTTTAAGCTAACACTATTAGTGTATCTTCTCACCGTAGTAGCATTTTAAAATTCTTTGAAAACAATTTTTTTCAGTCTGCACTTAATACGTGGTAACTTTTACGTCGGATATAAAAGTCTGATATTAAACGAAACAAAAACAGAATTATTGGTTATATGACCAAAATAAGAAAAAAAATTAAATTTTACTTCTTAAATAACCACAAAAAATATTTCTTTTTTTATTTCTCGAGACCATAAATTAAATATTAACATTATTAATATGTCCTATACGAAAGTACTTGACTTTATAGCATTCGACTCTCTTCCATAAATAATTATTGGTCATTTCAATATGAGAGTATCATATAGTCGGCCAGTATTACTCCGTAGAGCAACACAAAGTGGGCCCTCGTATTTTAGAAGCAGAGAACAATCAGAAGACCCAACCATGCTTGAAAAAAGAGACTACAGATTTAAAATTAAATCATTTTAAGTCCTAAATCTTCCTCTAAATGATAACATGTGTGAGATCCGTGCGTTTATTTGTCATTTTTGGTTGTAAAGAAATTTTTGGAATTTTTAAGAATGAATATTTAAAATTTACAGTCCTTGTAATTATTTTAAAAAATATATTTCTACATATTATTTAGTGCAATGGGAAACAGTCTTCAGATAAAATGCTTAACGATTATTTGTTAGCAGAAAAATTTATTCCTCTCAGTAATAAATGCAAATTCTGTAATAGACGATGCTTCTTCAATGACACTAATATAGGAGATAACGGAAAACGACACACTCTTGAATGGACTATCTTCTCTGTTGATATTTTGTGTTATAAACTGACTAATTCATTTTTATCTCTCCTGTGAGATCGTTTTTGTTATTTAAACTCGTTGTCAATTATATTCAAACTGATAGAAATCTCAAAACTACCGGACAGGGACAAAATAATGCTGTTGACCCTTTTCTTGAAGGGTCTGAAAGTTCTTTAGACTAACATCGTCATAAAAGTGGAAGATTTTAAACATTGTAATAGAGAAAACGTATCGCTATGGTCAACTAGTCCCGACTAACAATTGGATCATTGCTAGTGATCGATCAGATTAGTTCACCACATTCCGCATCGAGCAGTTGATACATAAAAAAGTTATATCATCATGATTTCCAGAATCAAAGGAATACAATTAATGTAGAAAACTTAACCTTTTGAAAGGGGCTCTCTGAAGAACTAATTCATTTGAGGAACATATGCTGTCCCAGCCCCTCTGAAAAGGTTAAAGTAAAAAATATCAGTGTCTTAAAAAACGATGCGAGTGTGTTTTAATGCCAACTCAAGGAATGGCTTCATGATGTAATATGATACACAATTTGTAATATGGTGGCAAATATTAAAAGCATAAGCAAATTTAAGTATATTGTAGTTTGTCCAATTTAATCAAATCAAATGCGCATATTTTTCTAATGCTTAATTTCAAATATTCTAGAAGTCTTTTCAGTCATACATTTAAGTATAATAAGGCATTACTTCTTTTTTATACTAATGGATCTTTTTTATCATCATATTCTAACAGTTTATTTTCCATTTTGAATTCTACATTGCATAGATAATTAAATACGTAAATAAGATACTAACACTATCAATTATTTCAAAAAGTTATAAACATCTTTTTGAACCATCTTAGTGAAACTTTTTACATGATTCTTACTTCTACAAGAAAGTGAAACTTTTTCAGTAACATTTACTTGCTAGTCACAGATTTTAGGAAAGAAATCCCATATCGCCTATAACGACTACGATGATTGATATTATCTCTGCTTCCTATACATTTACTTTCAGACGGATAAAAAATAATGAACGGGAATAAAAATGACAGGTAGTATCACTACAGTTCTTGTTGACATTCATCTACCTTGAATTTCGAATATCTATGCAAATAAGAACAGATTTTTAACATTGAATTCCATTCAAAGAATCTGTGTAATTTCTCATAGATGAACGGCATAAATTTTATGTTTCAAAAGAAAGTTATTGCTTATGGAAATAGTCTATATAAAACGAATTAAATATTATATTTTAGTATAGTATATATTTATAAAAATATCAAATAAACACTTCATTCTACACTTTACAGAAGGGTTTGAAAAAATAAATAAACATAAATCTTTCTGAATTTTCTGGATATTAGATCTACTTCCCCAATCTAATACGACAGTTTAATAGGACAGAAATAAGCTTGTCATTAATTTTCCATAAATAATTGAATATTTTTCCCATTGAAAAGTTTACTTATGTATTTCAGTATAATAAAAATATTTCATGAATTTAGAAAAAAGAACTATATCTTATTTTAAATCAACATTAGCTTATAAAAAGTGGCAAAAAAGGCAACTTTGAATCCATATATATCAACCTCAGAATTGTATTTCCAATTTGGTCCCTACGAAGCAAAGAAATTCTTGAACGTGTGAAACTAGTTTTTAATTTCCCTCACCAGTAGCAAAGATGAATCACTTTTCAGGTTAAAGTAACTTGTAGTCACCCCGCCTTCTTGCCACTTCAGGAGGAAGAGCAGTTAAAAATGATTGCTTCAGACACTGTAACAGCAAGATAGGGATCTTTAAAACATCTATATTAAAGATATCAGTACTTTTATTAAAGAAATTAACTTTTCCATTTTTCAGTACCTCACTTATGAAATATTAAAAAAAATTAGATCATCTGTAAATAAACTAAAATTAATTAATGTTATTATAAAATGAGAACTAGAAGTTAATGTTTTCCTTCTTAGCGTAAATATTATTTATTAGCAGATTAAGAGGCTTAAAAGTAAAATCTAAGCTCTCCAAATTACTCTCTCTCACACACACATATATATTATACATGTACATATATATATATATATATATATATATATATATATGTGTGTGTGTGTGTGTGTATGTGTATGTATGCATGTATGTAACCATATGTATATGTAATCCATCAAAATAATACTTGCTGGTCACAAATGGTTATGTAGCCCCTATTGTTTTTACTTGCCCGGGCTACTGGGCAAGAAGAAAACTATATCAGCTAGCAGTAATAAAGATAAAGTTGAACTGAAGAGAACGGCACAAGTCTAATCTTTATTTTAGAGCTGCTAAAACGGACATCTTTACTAGTCAACGGCAGGCAAAAGAAAAACAAAAATCACTCTGCTCGAAGAGAGGTGCACACAAGAGCGAAGACAAGAAACTTAGTCAGCGAATTAAGCTGTTAAGATCAGGAAAAATGCTGAAACATTTGGCGGCGACAGCTGAAAAACGTTTTGAATAGTCAGAAAATTTACATCTAAAGGATAAAAAGCTTTGGGAATTATATCAAAAGAATTTTTAGTCGAAAACACTCCTTTCATTAAGACGTTTAGGAGCTGGGAAAAAGATTTTAAGAAATTAGAATGGGAGAGAGGAGGTTTTTGAGGAAATATTAAAGTTAAATAATTATGATATATTACACACATACATATATATGTATATATATATATATATATATATATATATATATATATACATATATCTATAAACATATATATATATATATATATATATATATATATAATAAATAAATATAAATATATGCATATGTAGACTGGTACAGATATAGATGTATTAAGGTAAAACTGGAATTTTATAATTATAAATATTTCGGGTTTTAAAATATGAAGACTCTAAAGACACTAAAGACACTTAAAACAGTTACACTGAAAAAAACTACTATCTATTCTACCTGTAGTACCATACATAGCTAATTAAATAAAATTAATTACCTTTTTATTTATATTATAAGTACAATGAATGAATTTTGATTAAAATCGATAAAACAAAATTTCCTTCCTAAAAAGTTGAAAGCATTCCTGAATGAGATACATTTGAGCAGGCATACACAAATGTGCATAGCTGTGTTTATGTATATGTATGTGTATTAGGAAATGATAGTAAATTAAAGTACATTACATAGTTTAAATGAATGTACATTAACAAAGGGCAGTACATTAAGTATTTTATTTAATTTTTAGCTAAGCAATGAAAATTTCATGCTGGCATCAAATTTCGTTTTAAGAGAATTATAAAAATATAAAATTCATTTGTGTTAGCTAAGACAAATTTTTTTTTAATTCATGTGTATTTTTCAAAAACAATTAAAATTTTTGTAGTAATTTAGAATAGAACACAGTTTTTATGTAATAAAAAAAGTAGATTTGCATATATGAAAAAGATATTACTTCATATATAATTACTTTATAAAAAGGACTAACTTATTACAACTTTAAATGCATCTACTACAAAAATGACGAAAACTTTTAAATATGAATCGAAGATGTTTTAGAATATTATATACTAGATATTACGTAAGCTAAAATTATGATTGTGTCGAATTGTAAACAATATTTCTAGCATAGAAATAAAACTATATGCTTCTGAAATATCTAAAAGTTTAAAGTAAAACAACTATCATATACATAATGCTTACCATTTATTTTCAGTATTGTATAATTGCAGTTTAAAATTTTTAATGTAAATGAAAATTTATGTTTGCTCAAGTCGAACATGATTTACAAGGTGAAAAACAATTGCTTTTAATGAAATTCTCCCAAACTTAGTTCATGTTTAAAACTTCTTTTACTATTCCCACGAGGAATGTGAGCTAAAATTAAAACTCTCCAACCCAGCAAATTTCATCAACTCGACGACGCTACTATTTAAAATGCTTGCATTGTTGTTGAACGTGGAATTTTCAATCTTTGCTAAATGAAAAATTTAAACATAAAAATTTTCTTACTCTTCAAAAATTTTGTTGACAGAACTACTGCCTGTGATAAATTTCTCTCTTACTCAAACTTAGTCGTCTCGTAAGAGGCATTTTATTTTCAGATAATCAAGATCGTAATTTAATTCCATGCCTTAAATCTATCGTGCAGAATTTTAATTTCGAATGAACAAAAATGTCCTTTTATTCTGCTTAAGAGATGCTAAATATCGTTGGTTAGGTTCTTTCATTAAAAGAAAAAAATATTTTAGAAAGAGCCATGGTGAAGAAGTTTAACCATGGTATTTTAAAAATTTCTCTACTTTGTACTGTTTAAAACACTTTTGTTTTCTTCTTGAAAAAAAGATATTCATTGTTGGAATATAAGTTTTGAAAAATTTTATCTCGTGAATAAGAAATAAGTTTACTATGGTTTTTCTATTTACTATGGATATTTCATTTGGAGATTTTATTTTCATATTTACTTTGGTATGCCTTTTATTGTTTACATATATTAATTTATCTTGCATAATTCAGATTACAGTAGATATTTAAATGGTTGAAATTTGTCTGAAAATTCGATTATTCTATGTCATTAACTAAAGGAAATATATCTAAGAATTAAAGAGAGAGTTTAAATATCCATCACCTTATAATTACTATGATCCTTTTTACAAACAAATTATTACTAATAACTACAAAAATTCAGTTTTTACTAATAACTGCTTGAAACAGATTGCAAAAGAAAATTTTTCAAATTATGTAAGAATTTGACAACACTCCAGTTGTTTTTCTGACCATCAAATAAATTCAAAAGTTTACGGTAATTTAGCTTACACAGTACAATGCAAACTTAATGTATTTTAAACAGCAAAAATATATTCTTTTTGTTTAAATTATATGAATTATGCCTATTTTATGCGGAAAGTGAATATTTTAACTATTTATGTTATTTTTCTAATGATATTTTCAAAGAAAGTTTATGATAACAATTAAGCTTTTGTGTAAGGCTTAAAAGGTATTCTATGAATAATAATTATATAATACAAAATATAATATAATACAAAATACAGCAGAAGTATTATACATTCATTTGAATAAACCATATTCAATAATAATCCTTTGTTGTTGAACTTGGAATTTTCAATCTTTGCTAAATGAAAAATTTAAACATAAAAATAATTCTTACTCTTCAAAAATTTTGTTGACAGAACTACTGCCTGTGATAAATTTCTCTCTTATTCAAACTTAGTCGTCTCGTAAGAGGCATTTTATTTTCAGATAATCAAGATCGTAATTTAATTCCATGCCTTAAAACTATCTTGTAGAATTTTAATTTCGAATGAACAAAAATGGCCTTTTATTCTCCTTAAGAGATGCTAAATATCGCTGGTTAGGTTCTTTCATTAAAAGGAAAAAAATTTAGAAAGAATCATGGTGAATAAGTTTAACCACGGGATTTTAAAAACTACTCTACTTTGTATTTGTAATAGCAGCTGGTATTTTTAAAACACTTTTGTTTTCTTCTTGAAAAAAAGATATTCATTGTTGGAATATAAGTTTTCAAAAATTTTATCTCTTGAATAAGGAATTATATTTGCTGTTTCTTTTCATAAAACACAAAATATTTTTTTATTTAGAAAACACTGATAACGATGTTAAATGTATTCCGGCAATAACGTTTACACTAATTTGAAGTAATGAAACAAGAATA
>CM063504.1:169054523-169057023 GCA_032207245.1 Pardosa pseudoannulata | reverse complement strand
ATGAAAATTATGAATCAGGAAATCTCAGATACAAAGAAATTTGCTTTTTTTAATGTTAAAAACAATGATAGAGCTACATATTTTGATTAAATATGACAAGATAAACAACATCTAAGTTCGACTACCGATTTGTTTTCTTAGAAACCCCGAAAGTATGTCAGTATAACAAAGAATAACATCACAGTGTATTATTGGATACTGCTAACCTTGTAATAAACAGATATTTACGTTAACCTGTATTTGTAGAAATATCCTTGTTCTCTGAAGATTTAGTATTACCTAGGAATGTTATTTCTTGATGAAAATAAGAGGAATCGGAGAAAGAATTTCATCTTATTCTATAATGAATTCATAGCTACTATCATACACACACACACACACACACACACACACACATATATATATATATATATATATATATAATATATATATATATATATATATATATATATATATAATATATATATATATATATATATATATATATATATATATATATATATATATATATATATATATATATATATATATATATGTGTGTGTGTGTGTGTGTGTGTGTGTGTGTGTGTGTGTGTGTAAGGAAAAGTAAACTGGATCGGGAAACTAATGTAGGCATTTTGTATAAAACCCCTAAGACAGCCCGAGAAAATTCTCAGGGGTTTTCAAAACTTAAGTTGAGGGCTAAAAATTCCAGTGTCCTTTTGCATTTTCCTTTTTAATCCTTAACCTAAATTGATCACTGGTGCTACATATATATATATATATATATATATATATATATATATATATATATATATACATATATATATATATATATATATATATATATATATATATATATATATATATATATACATATATTATATATGTCCAATGAAACACTCGAAATCGAATGTCATAACATATTTATACATTTGAAATTAATTAGAAAAAAATAACTGTACCATTATTAAAATAAATATTTATTTTTTGTAAATAATACAACGGTTGGAATATTAGTTAATCAATCAATCGGCATATTTCTAACTTTTTAAAGTTTCCATTGAGATGGAAGCAACGAAAACTAACCCATGTATTGTTTTACATTTTTTATCCATCTTTAATCTAAAAAAATCTTGAATCTTCTAATGTCATGTTTTAATAGATGTTAAAAAAATACCTAAACAAATAACTTGTCAATCACTTAAATCTTTAGAAAACAAACTGTATTATAAGAAACAAAATTGGGTTAATATTGAATCTTCAGAAAAATATTATGCATTTCTAATAAACAATCTGTTTTATAAGTTTTGAAATAACTAGGCTGATAGTCACCTAATCCATGCAATTTCCACTTCGCTGAGAAGCTTATTTAGATAATCATGAAATATGTATTTTCCCCTTTTTTATTACCTCTGAGTTATTTTCGTTCAAGAGCGTCTCTCTTTAAGCATGAAGGAGATTGCACGACAATTACGTAAACGACACTTAATCTTTGACCCTGAGAAAAATTAATATAGTAGAAAATGACTTTATGACAGGAAAGAAGATATGCCAACGAGAAGGAATAAATATCTTGGTATTAAGGGTGTCACTCGTTCACTCAAAATTGTTAAACATCCTGAGCCAATTTTGAATAAACGCAAAGTTCTCAGGAATCTTAACTAAAATATGAATAAATAGTGATAAAAATAATATAATTAAAACACACGGATTTATTTTACTAACCAATATCAGTTGTCGAGTGTTAGATTTTCCTGAAATTGCACTTGATCAGCAAATTGTGATGTATAGAGTGTTAAATATCGTTAAAAATATTGTAGTGATAACTTATGGTTCATTCTCATAGTCAGGAATCTTAACTAAAATATGACTAAGTGTGATAAAAAACAATATAATTAAAAAGCACAGATTTATTTTACTAACTAATATCAGTTGTTGAAGGTTAGAGTTTACTGAAAATGCACTTGATCAGCAAATTGTAAGGTATAGAATGTTAAAGAGAGTACTGTAGTGATAACTTATTGTTCATTCTTTCATAAAATTAATTCAAATGATTTTTATAAAATTAAATTTCGTAAAACATTTCTTAAAAAAACGATTTAATTTTTAAAATTGCCAAAATCTTTGTATAAAATGTATATCACCTCTTTGATATCTATTTATATAGAATTTTTAAAGCTGCTCAAAAATACTGTATAAACTTTTGTTCATATCTCATAGTCAGAATTTTAACAAAATATGACTAATGTTATAAAAACATATAATTAAAAAACTTTATTTTTTTTAAAAAAATCATTTGTTTAAAAGATGTTTAAATAGCAAATTTTATATAAAATTGTTAAAGAGCTTAAAAATCGTATCTATATTTCTTTTTTTTGTATTCTCATAGTCAGGAATTAAACTAAAATAATAATTATAAAAACAATATAATTAAAAAACACGGATTATTTTTTAATAAAAAATCAGTTGAGAGGAAATTTTGCTGAGATTGTTATCAGCAAATTGTGAGGTATAAATT
>CM063504.1:169007023-169047023 GCA_032207245.1 Pardosa pseudoannulata | reverse complement strand
TTTATCTACCAACATAGTATTTTATACTTTACGGAGAGATGCTTCAGAAATGCAAAGACCTTTTTCCTTAAGATTATTACTCTTTTTATTTTCTGTAGTTATTAGAACTGGAGTTTTAAACCTAAATTGCAGCAATACCAACATATCTTTATTCTTAACAAAAAAATTCTTTTCAAATAATATATTAGTACTTACTCCAGCATGTAAAAAGTTTAAAATATTTCACTTATATTTATGTGTATGTCAAAATCATCCACATATGCATATTTCTGAAAGCATATTTAACAATTTTTTTTATTTAGGATAATTTTAATTTTGCCATTTTATTTTAAAGTTTTATTCTCAGAATCTTAACATGCAATGTTGAAATTGTCACGCAATTTATTCTCTAAGTTCTTTCATTAAAAAGTTTCATGGATGATTTTACTTGAAAGAAACAGCACAAGTGGTCTAGATAATGGAAGCAAAAGAATCCCCTCCAATATGTTTAACATAAATCTTTTCCCACATTGCTTGAATTTTACTCTACAAAAGAAAAATCCGCAGCTCTTTATAAGGAAAAGATTACGAATTTTAATAAACTTCACAAAAAAAATAAATTATAGCCTATGAGTTCCTGTTGGAATATTAAGATGCTCAATTTCATAAAATCTATTACTTGTAAGCTTTGAATTTTTTTATTCATTTTGTAAAAGAACATCAAATAGCCCTTTGTTAAATAGAAATTATAATATGAACATTAAAACTACAGACTAGGATAAATCATTATTTTGTAAATTATGTTTTCCATACACACTACACTAGTTTTTTTGTTTTTATTTTTTTGCTTGCAATATATGTACCGTTATATGTACTATATAAATAGTACATAATTATTTATGTACTATACATATGAATTATAAAATTTATGTACTATATTTTTACATTTATGTACTATATAAATAGTACATAATACACATATGTACTATTTACCTATAATAGTAGTATCTATTACAGGTAAGAATAGACACTTACCTACCTATTTGTTTATTAATAGATAGCAATAATTCCACCCCACCAATTTATAATCTATCTATTAAATTTCTTTTGAAATCATGAAAAATTTCTTAAAGTAACTGACTGGGTTTAAGTACCATATGTTAAAAAATAGAAAAATGATTGCTTCTACAATATTTGCTCAAATCGAAACATAAGGAAATGAAATTTTTATTTAATAATACAAAAAATTCTTTATTTAAATTCGTAAAATATATGGCAATTTTCTACACTTATTGCTGACTCTGTTATCTGAAATATATCAGTCTAAAAATACTTTTTTGATTACAATACAAATCCAGACACCCGAAATGCAATGAAACTGGATCTAAGACCTATATTAAAATTCTATTATTATTAATTATTGTATTCTAAATTCTATTATCTCTATTCTATTTCATAAAAGTAAAATTCAGGTATTCACCATTTTCTTTTATAAAAAAAAGATGTATTTTTCCAACAATTGCTTTTATAATTTCTTCGAATTTCTAACTATCCGATGTCAATACAAACTTTTCAAGTTGTTTCTCGGATTTGGAGATCTCTCTTGATGTCAGAATCACACATTTTTCAAAGTACTCTCACTGTTTGGTTAAACTTTCCTTGAAACAAAGAATGTTTTCTTGAGGATGTGTTTGTTACTTCCATACAGAAACATATACCTTCGAATTTCTTTTATACATTTTACTGTTTTAATAACAATATATTACTTTGTTAATTTCACAATTAATAATATTTTTCAATACAGTAGAATACTACTACTGTCGTAGTATGCATGGTTTCTAAGAAAATAGCAAATTTTACAGAATTACAGTATAATATACTAAATGAAAATGATATTCTTTATAAACGATAGAATTAAAACTACTTTTTATCAATTTCAAAAGTATAATAAATATTTTTTTGTGGATTTTGTTTGCCTGATATTTCTTACACTTATTGCATAACTTAGATTACTTTAACATCATCCCTAATGTAATGATTCAAAAATTCCTTTGATGAATGTTGTTCAAAAGTGAATTTATCTTTGAAGTTTAAAATAAATTCTTTTTTCGAAAGAGAACAAGCAAAAAATAAATAAATAAATAAATAAAAACTTTCCAAAATTTTGCATTAATTATGTAAATATTTTAACAACTACGGACAGCTCTATTAACTATTTCGTGAAATTCACCTATATTTAAGGCGAAAAATTGCCAAAAAATTATATGTTCATGACGTTAATATTTCATGACTAGTACTTTTAATCAACTTAATATATTTTTAATTTTAATCTCTCTAGAACTTTAATTGCTACATTAGGTTATGTTACTAAAAACATTTAGCCCTTGTAGAATTCTGCTTTTTTATCTTTCGTAGCATGATATCTTTTGGGAGTGGCAATATTTCATTTGATAAGCCGTAAATAAAATCACTGTAACGCAATTAATTATGCTCATTTTCAAGCAAATGTTTATAAATTGCAAAATAAAAGACCAACCTTTAAATACTAACACAATTGATATCATTTTCTCTACTTTGAAGTATGTTGTAAAACCGAAATTTTAATAAACAAATGAAGCCAATTAAATAATGGAACAGACAGGGTCTTACATTAAGTTCTAACTTTATCTTGTCACGATTTTTAATAACCTTAAGGAGTAAATGTCTAGGCAGTCCAAGTATAGTAAATACTCGATAGTGTAATCTTACAAAATAATATCAATAAAAGGCTAAAATCTTTTTTTCGTACATACTTAAAAGTTTCATTAAAGCAAAAAAACCTCTATCAGCTACTAAAATATAGTAAATTATATTATGGGGAATGTAACCTGACTCTAAATGTATTCTATTAATACTATCTCTTACATATAGAAGCACAGTTCTAAAAAATAAAAATCAGCTTCTTGATATAAATTGTTAAGCAAATTGGTATTCACCAGGCGTGACTAGAGAGTTTAATGTTGGCATTTATATTCTGTTAAATTATGTTTTTCAATCATCAAGACATATGGATTAATTAAAATTGTCCTGAATACTATCTTCCTAAATTTATAAAGATTTTTCCTCAATAAATCACTTTAAATCGTTTCAGCTGGTATTTACCACATTTACTTTGGCATTTCAGAATGGCTCTCAAATATTCTGAAATTATCATTGAAGTTTTACCCACATGCTTCTGTCTATGACAAAAAAAGTCAGTTGTCTTGACCTCCCGCCCATGTCTTGAGTTTTACGTAACAAAATATGTGATAAGAATTAAAGAGCGTGTATACTATTTAACATTAAACAGCTATTAATTTTATGCAAATGAACATCGGTTTTGGGCTTTTATCTGCTTCCAAAAGGAAAACCGCCAGAATTTCGGAAAAATATAATTTGAGAGAAGAAGTAGATTTTTTGTTTCTAAAACCTCTTCTTTCTACTTTGAAGGACTGCATTGCTTCAGATATTGTTAAAAGTATAAATATGACATTAATTTTACATAGGCGGAGCAAGAATCATTTAGAAAGTGACAAGCATTAAATTCTCTGCACAGTAAATGACACTATTGAGTCGGTGTCCTTCTCTCAGGTTTTCCAAAAGAATACGCCCTTAAGCGTTCAAATGGTGATCTGCATATAAAATAAAGGATGCGGACAATGTACGCGTACACCTACTGAATTTTAGACGCATTCACCCACAAACCAATCATTCGGATTTAAATTATTCGTAACTATAATGCAAAGATGTTTAAAAAAATGTATATTAACTGAAGAAACTTCAATGTATAAAAGTGAAATGTAAGATTGGTAATAAATAAAATTTGAAAATTATCTTATTATTTAAATTACTCTAAATAAACTTGATACTTACTTTTAGTAAATCCCTTTAAGCACTAGCCATACCATACATGCCATACCATACCATAACCGCTCAAATTAACTCTAATGTATAAGAAAAAATGCAATGGATAAGGAATTGAAAGTTCTTATTCTTTGTGTTTGTAATACATAAAAATTGACAATGTACAATTTTGTTTAATTATAAAAAAGTATATTTATTCCCTTCCCAATATCCATATTTCATACATTCAATTAGGAAACATAAAGTCCGGTCATTTGACCGGCTATGGTAGAAATATATATGTATTAAGTGTTGGTATGTGTAGCATATATATGGTATGTGTGGTATATGTATTAAGTGTTGGTATGTTGGTAATATATCAATAAAAAATTATAATTTTTGAACTTAATGTTTTAGATTAGGATATTCACACATGCACATTGCACACACACACACACACACACATATATATATATATATATATATATATATATATATATATATATATATATATATATATATATATATAGATATATATATATATATATATATATATATATATATATATATATATATATATATATATATATATATATATATATATATATATATATATATATATATATATATATATATATATATATATATATATATATACTGCCAGAGAGTTGGTTGGATGGATTCCCACTTAATTATAGAAACGGATAAAAGGCTGAATAATCTACATGGAATATGTAAGAAAGTGTCTCCTAAAAGACTAAGGAGACATCTAATAAAACATCTCAGGATTAAAATTCTAAATAATGAGCTATCACCGATAGCACACATATCCTTTATTTCTCAAAAATTCTTAAATTGCCAGATTGCTGTCCAGTAATGAAGGATTTCGGCTATAAGTTCTCTGAAAGTGTATTCTTTAAGGGGCCATCTTCGAGGTTTTCTCCGCATTTGTTTAAAAATTTTGTTTATTTTCCTTTACATACACACACATATAAATACCTATGTATGTGTGTAAATATATGAAATGTGTGGAAGTGAAAACTTGTTCCCAAAAAATTCCTGTGAAACCTTTGTTTTACTGAAAGTTCTTGGATCAACGTTTTACGTCCTTTCTACTTATTACATTTGCAGCTGTTCTTTAATCCCATTTCTTACAGATAACAAGTATTCATTCTGCTAGTAGATTTTGAACTTATTGAGTAAGAAACAAAAAAGACCTCTATATAGTATGCGTTGTCACTTTTTAAAACTCTATGGTCAAACTTTTGCAACAGAAGGAGTTAAGTAGATCAGTTTCTGCTGCATTTAATTCCAATTCCGAGTAACTGTAATTATAGATGAAAGCAGCGAAATTCAAAGCCATGAACTCGGGTTCCACGAAACAGCCACCTAACTTGCCAGCAATTGTCCATCCCAGTCATTATTATTGTATGAAAATGTAAAATGTTAACGTCTGAACAAAATCTTTCAATTCTGAAAAATTAACGTCAAATAGTTAAATGCTATTATGCAATATCTTAACCAATTTTAAGAGTAAATATTTACCTATACTTTCAAGGAAACATGAAAAGAGATTCCAATTTCTGTAAGTATTTACTCTATAATAAGACACGTACATTGTAATATTGTAATTGAGTTCATTCGTCCCTGTGTGAACTTCTGTGCAATTTTATCTTCCATTAAATTGTAATTCATTAGTTAAAATTATAGCTCCTAAATTATGAAATCACGTTGCAAAGCAATACGAAGAACGAATATA
Source organism: Pardosa pseudoannulata (assembly GCA_032207245.1). Lineage (NCBI taxonomy): Eukaryota > Metazoa > Arthropoda > Arachnida > Araneae > Lycosidae > Pardosa > Pardosa pseudoannulata. The sequence continues at coordinate 169,041,424 of CM063504.1, read as the reverse complement.
AAAAGTTACCTTTTTCAATCTATTTTTTCCAAATAGTTTAAATTCCTACTTAAAATTTTAAAAAAGTACTCTGCATTTGATGATTTAATTTTATTGTACAGCCGATTACAAAATCCTTTACGATTATTCATGTCTCGTATTACCAGAATTAATTAATGTATGATAAAAGAATATTTAAAGAGAATAGGAAGGAATAGCGTTCTCAAATTTACCATTCAAGATTTAAGCTTAATGTATACATAACTATTATTTTCTCATTTAGGAAGAGGCTGTTTCATTATGATATTATCATTTAAGAACTATTAATGGATGGTCGTCACTGAAAATAGAAAATATAATTATAACGGAAGGAATAACTTAAGGACGCTAAGTTAATCAATGATTTGTCTATCTATCTGTAGACCTGATTCCTATTTTTTCTTTCAATGTAATTTATGAATTTTCGTTTCTTACAGATCAATAAAAACTGTATTAGAAGAAATATAATACCTGGAGTCGAATGATATATGTTTTCATCTGTGTGTATAAATTCATAATATATATATATATATATATATGTGTGTGTGTGTGTGTGTGTGTTTGTCACTGTATGTATGCATCTATATATAGAGAGAAAAATAGATAGATATAGTTGTAAATGTATAGAAAAAGAAATAAATGTATAGATATAGAGAAATATAGATATAGCTATATATATACATATATATATATATATATATATATATATATATATATATCTCGAGAGAGGATATATACATGAAAATATATTTAATGACATATATTACCATATCATTTTACATTATAAAGTACTAATATAACAATGCTAATCTCTCATTTATTGTCGACTGTCAAGGTTGGTATTCATTACGGTGTGATATTACGTGGCAGAGTGGACGGAGAAGATTTTAATATGTGTAGTAATATTTGGTAGGATTAAAGAAAAAGCCATCAAAATGTAATAAATCTCTACAACAACACACTGTATGAACTGCATGTTGTTGACAGCTAGATCAACTCCATCCGTGTGTGTACCCTTTCTTTTAACCCTCGGTGTTAAACAGCCTTCCCTAAGGATTAGGCTTTGAGATGTTTGCCACGAAACAGTTCACTCTGCAACAGAAGAAAAAACAAAAAAAAAGAAAGAAAAAAAGAAAAAAAGAGAGAATATAGTTATGAGTTAATATTTGAAAAGGTCCATAGTTTAAAAAATTAGAACGAAACCCTGGAAGAAGGTAGTATTATGCTTGTCGTTAATATTAAAATAAGAGTAAAAGGTTTTATACTAGCAAGAAAAGGTTTAAAAATAAAACCAAAACTAAAACGAAGCCCTTAATTTCTTTATGTTAATTGGGTTCCAAGATAATATTAAGAACAAGTTTCGTTTACATAATTAAACTTGGAGAGAGGGATTTCTCCAAGCATGAGTCCACCCCCGGAAATGATACAAACACTTGACTGTACAGATATCTTAAAAATATATCTTAAAAATGTACAGTATGAAATTTTGATAGTATAACAAAAAGTAATTAATATTTTTGAAAATAATTTTTCTGTAAAAGAATATCTATAAAATTTATTGTAAAAAAAGCAAGAACTATTTCAAAGCTTATTAATAATTAAATATTTTAAGTATTGATCAATTTTCCCTTAACAGAAATATAACTGCAAAACAATATACTATAAGTTACTCAGATGAATTACATTCTCTGAAAATGAGGCTCCTGTAATGCTATATAGAATCTATAGGAAACGTAAAAATTAAGGAAATGGAAATAGTCCACTGCGTATTATCTACATTTTTTTACAAAAAATTGAATGAAAGAACTGAAAAAGGATCAGTAAATTTATATTCGACAACTTTTAATGAAAATTACAGTGTGATATCACAAGGTCCACATTTTTCAATTCTCAGCATCTGACTCTTGTATACATTTGGAATATTAGTTAATTTAGTGTAAGATAATTATACAGGCTAAGAGTACATCAGAAACGAAATTTACTCTCCATTTTTTCCTTCCACAGGAAATATTCTGCTGAATCTGTATCATTTTCTTATAGAAACCAAATAGTAAATTGTACTCTCAGACACAGATTTATCCTGTATCTTCAGTCTGCTTGTACAGGAATATAGTTTTGAGAAATTTCCAGGTTTAAACCGGTCACCCTAAAATCTGATTCGTTAACCTTTATCTGAAGACCTGTTTTAAATAAGTACAACTTTGCGCATTGGTTTCAACGTTTTATTTTGAGAACATACCAAACTAAAAATATTTAATAAGCAAAGAAACTTAACACTGTAGCAAACTTTTACGATACAATCTGTTGTAAACAAATGAAGACTTGTCCATTTCGCAGCTGCAATAGTTTTGCGGTTAACTGTGCCAAGCGTTTAAGATTACAGTCATTGAAAAGAACACGGTTTGATCTTTCATTAGATGACTCACAAGCCGGCGTAAGAAGTGTGCCGACAGGTCTAACAGACATAAAATCTTGCCTAGCTTATCTCTGTAGCACTAAAAGGAACATGTTGACACTTATGACACTTGTTGCTCTTGATGATTGCTCGAAAAATGTGGGTTATGAGTTTTTATGCGAAATACAATTACAGTAACTATTTTAATAGTTACATTGATATAGTTTTGGTTATACTGCAATATTTTATTGTAGATAAAACACGTTTCAAGCATTTTAGTATGATTATATCTTTCAAAAAGTCAATTTTTTTAGTTGTCGTATGATTAGTGCTTTATTAATAACAATTACATTAAAATGTTTTCCCAAGTATAAATGAACTTTAAAAAAGGTTATTAAGTATAATTTTTTAAAACTTTATATACAGAAAATCCTACTATGTATATATTTTTTGTCACAAATAACAAGTTTTTCGATTTTTCTTTGCTTCTAAATTTAAAACAAATTAACTAGCATGTCATACCCGTTTGGAGACTTGCGATAGACTTGCGTAGAAATAAAATCAAGACTGTAAATGACTAACTTATCTCTGTTGCACTAAAGTAAACATTTTAGACACTTATGACGATGGTTATTCGAAAAATCTTGGTTATGAATTTCAATACGAAATATAATTACATTAACTATTTTATTAACTGCATTCATTTTGTTTTTAAAAAAAGTTCTGTTTTAAATAGAACACTTTTCATACATTACAGTCTGATAATAACGTACAAAATGTCGATTTTTTCCTCATAGGGTTAGTGATATGTTAACAAAAATTATGCATGTTAATAACTATTGCATTAAAATGCTTTGATCCCCAGTGTAAATGAACTTTAAAAATGGTATTAAGTATAATTTTCTAATTTCCGATGTAAATAGCAATAATTTAGATTTTTCTATGGTTCTAAATTTAAAAAACAAACTAGCATTCCATTCTCGTCACGTTTTGTTTGGTTTGGTTTGAAATGCTACTGCTTACTGTTAAACAGACTGCAACACTAGAACTAATGTGACCGGGACCTACTGCTTAAAGCCTATTCCAAACGGCTACGAACATCCATACCTGCAGTAGGATTCCAACCTACAAACTCAGTTACCTAAGAGCTGCTCCCTACAATTCGGTCACCGCCCGGTCCATGCTCGTTGGGTGATTTGTGTTCGGGATATTCTAAAGTGCATGTTTATACCAAACATATATTGCACTATTACCCGTAAATGTATCTGAAGAAAAGTGAAAATAGGATGAAATTCTCGTAGACTATTATCGTTTACTTGAAGCAGGAGTAAAAGTTATTTGGTAAATTCTTCTAAAACGTAATTCCCGTGTACTACAATAACAGCTAATTTCATGTAATTATTTCCTTCATGATTTCTATAGACATCAAAATGATTTTTTACTGTGCCATGTTGTGTAACAGAGTAAAAAGGGAGAATACATCACAGTCACACAACATAGCACATGCCAGTCAGGTCTGTTGAGAAACTCAAGAGAATAAGAAACATGATATAAATAAGCGAAGATTTACCATTTCATGAATCTTTATTTTAAAAAAATCATTTAAAATTGAAACAACCTTAATGTTAATATTGACTGGTGATGATGCGGTCAGTCAATATGGCTTTTCTCGGACCTAAAAAGAGAAAGGTGAGAAGCAGATTTGCTACCATTGATTTTTTCACACTGCTCTTTCTCTGGTGCTCATCTGCTAACTCTGAGGGGGCTCACAATCCACAAAATACACAGAAATACATTGAACGACATTGCCTGGAAAGAGCAAAATGACGTCTACTAAGAGGTTAGCAAACCCCTCATGTCCAGTTGGGTAGAAGAAGACAGTCACTGACATTCCTTTCGCTCTTCGGTCAGTCTTACTAAACTGGCAACGATGGCATTATAATGTAATAATTTGTTCCAATCGTTAAAGCAGAAAAAACACGGGCAAAAAATAATTAATATTTGGGTAGTTTTTTAAATTATGTATATACTGTTTATGTTCCTACGAAGTTGAGACTATATCATTGTCTATTTTGAATTACCGAAAATTAGTTCCCCAGAATTTCTTGCATCCTTGGATACATTTCTCTCAAACTCCCTCAAATATTCGGCTGTTTTTGAGGTACTGAAGTATGTATAGACAAACGTGAATAGGTTACAATACTATTTAGGGTTTTAAAAAGTTTGTAAATACTTTTGTTAACAAAGCTCCTAAATTTTATTGTACTGTATTTCCAGTGAATTACATTTAATCTTGAAGATATTATTCATCGTTATATATCTATAATAAACATTTTTCTTCTCTTGTATCAAATATACTTTCTTATAATACTTATCTAGAGACTAAAAGATATAAAATGATGTAATAATAAATAAGCATTTATGCTGAATTTTAAAATCAGAAATCTTAAAATAATGCATTTTAAGTAAGTTTGAACATTATTGTTAGATGACAATCATAATGTCTTCCTTCATTCATTATTTGCATTTGAGAAATATAAAACATTTTACAGCAAAGATGTCTACAGTGTAGTCAGTTTTAAGACGATAGGACTGTACAGCTTATTTAGGACGCTAACAACTGTGCAGATTGTATTAGTTCAAGTAAATAAATAAATATCCTTACTACAATAAATAGATATCAAAACTTCAATGAAAGAAAAAATCTTTTACGGTTTGTTGACGCTTGTTGAATTTTTCCCTTTACTTCAGAAATAAATGTTCCTCAAGTATATAATGAATTTTATAAAATAACCAAAACAATCCAACATAAAGAAATTGAGAATAAATTTATGTTTTAGAAAGAACTTTTTTCGTTATTTTTTATTTTTATATTTAAACTCGCACGGTAAATAAATTCAACATAATATCTTAGATGATAATTACTGATACATGTTTCATTTCTTCAACATTAATGAAATAGTTCAAGAATATCATTTAAATTCGAACCGTCTGTACTATTAATGAGAATAATTATAAATGAATAAAATATATCACCGCTTTCTTCTCGTATTTTGTTCTGTCAACATGTAACAGAAATAATAATATACCTAGTTTTAAGATAGAATCTTTTATACAAATAAAAACTCAGCGTAAAATGTCAATACAAATTTTACCTTCCAGGTCATATTTCTTAGAATTATTTATGTTATTTATATTGAAGTACATGATGTTTATGAAAATATTTATTAAATAGATGAAATAATATTTAATTTCAGTTTTATAAATGCAATCAAATGAAATCATTGCGATTATATTTAAAGAACTGAAATGTTTATATTTAAATTACAAAGTAGGAATCTTTTTGTAGGATAGTAATAAGTTAAATGTTTACTTAGTTAAAAAATGTAAAAAAAAATTATTCATATAGAATTTGTACAAATGAAAAGTTTAATTTCATTTCACAGTCCAGAAACATGACGGGAGTTTATACACATTTCTCATTAATTTTTCAATTTTATAAAATATGAATTTTCCATATTCTTTAAAAAAATTTCATTCATAGACTTTTTAATTTTATTTGATATTCTTAATATTTTTTTCTGAAGGGCTGCATTAAAGAAAATATATAATAATAGTTATAATAAATATATTAAACTTACTCTTTATTTAACTATACAAACACTTGTTTTATTCTCAAGGTTTTTTATAAATTTTTCTCTTTGGAAAATGTTTCAAAATAATGTGTTCCAATTCTTTGGAAAAACTGTAGTTACTTTAAGCAGAAAAAAAGCGTTTGTTTAAACTGTGCTTCAGGGAATATATTCTCTAAACTTTGATATATCCCATAAATACTAGAGGTAAAACAACGAAAAAGTTATGTTTTAAATAAAAAGAGCAAAAATGTTGTATTTTAAGGATAGCATAGTACAGGTGACCTATTTTACTAAAATATAAGAAAAAAGCTTAATAACATTTCAGTGGTGTGTAGATGAAATTTCTTCTTAGATAGAACTATAAGGCCATGGATATATATCGTGTAACGTGAAATAAAATTAAATTAAGTATTCACAGTGTATGTAAAAGCAGATGATTAAACAAAAAGTTGTACAGTATCGTGAATAATATGATAATAATATGCATACAAATGTGTCTTTGTGATCGGTGATTAATTAAAAAGGTATACATTATCGTGGATAATAATTTAATAATGTTAAAAAAATGTATGTATTTTATTGCTGATTAAATAAAAAAACTGTACAGTATCATGGATAATATGATAAAAATATTAAATAAATCTGGGGGTGTGGTTGCTAATTAGATAAAATGCTGTACAGTGTCGTAGAAAATATGATAATAATATGTACATAAATGTGACTATGTGATTACTGTAAATAAAAGAATGTACATTATCGTGGATAATATTATCGTGGATAATATGATAATAATATGTAAACAATTGTGTGTGATTGGCTGCTAATTAAATAAAAAGTTGTACAGAATCCTAGATAATATGATAATAATATGTAAATAAATGTGTGTGTGGTTGCTAACTAAATAAAAAGTTGTATAGTAAAGTAGGTAATATGTTAATAATATGTATAAAAATGAATGTAAGCCATTGTTGATTAAATGAAAAGATGTACAGCATCGTGGATATATGATAATGATATGTATATAAATGTATGCATGAATTTCTAATTAAATAAAAATCTGTACATTATCATGGATAATATGATAATAATATGATAATAATACAAATCTGGGTGTGAGAGTGTGTGTGTGCTTGATTTGAGTGCACATACGCTACATAAATATGGACATCTGCTTAGATAAATAGGAATGAGGGTGACCTATTATTAGCATATAACTTGTTTCTAAATTTAAATTTTATTTTAAAGAAATATAGTACCTATCGGGCTAAAAAGTCTTCGTTAAAGTAAACCATATTTTATTCAATATAAAATAAAATGTTCTTATCTGTTTAGAATAAATTCGAAATCAACTATATGGGTCTCACTTTATAAAAAATATTTAGTTTTGTTATATGAAACAATAATTATTTTTAAAAATTTAAAATATATATTACATGTGAAAAAAATAGAAAACCACTTGCCTGTAATATATTTTATTCTATAGAGTGAATTTTATACAGTGAAAAAATACTCGAAGAATCAAGTATTTTTTCAAACTGAAAGAAATACTTGATAGAAATCAAGTATTTCTTTATGTTTTCAGTTTCAAAATAGGTTTTAATGTTTTACAATATTTTTAATATCTTATACCTCTCAACTTTTAGTTTATATTATAAAACAGAAATTTTATTACGATTATATATAAAAATGTAATTTTTAGTGTAATATTACAAAATTTATAGTGCGAATAATTGTTTTTTTTTCTATTGAAGTACATTTTGATGTTGTTAAAACAACGCATACTTCTTAATTCTTCAAATCTAAATAAATATTTTAAGACTAAAGTGTTATTAAAAAAACTTGTAAATAGCGTTTTAAAAGGTTCAGAACATTTTATATAAAAATTAATAGAAAAAAACTGTTACAATGCAATTTTAAGCCTCGAAAGGTACATTCCCAAAAACCTAAGTCAGGTTTTATTTTGGTACATTTTCTTAGGTGTCATGTAATTTAGTACAGAGCAAGTACATTTCTTTGCAACACATTTTCAGCAATAAAAATTTAGAATTATCATAGAACGATATCTCTTAAATGTGATTGCAAACCTTAAGAACGAAACTTTTTATTCTATACTTCAATTTTTCTACAATGAAATTAAATTCCAAAATAAATCAAAATTCACTATATCTATCTGAAACTGTTCTTTAATTATAGTACAGAGCAAGTACATTTCTTTGCAACACATTTTCAGCAATAAAAATTTAGAATTATCATAGAACGATATCTCTTAAGCGTCATTGCAAATCTTAAAGATATTTTTATCCTATACGTCAATTTTTCTACAATGAAATTATATCCCAATATACATCAAAATTCATTATTTCAATCTGAAACTGTTCTTTGGCTCAGTATTTCCAAAATTTACTGCCTAAACGTCAGATAGCAAATATAGTAAATCGTTGCCGAAAAGTTCAGGAACATTTATTACTGTGCTGCCAGTCATTTCTGACATTTACTGCATTAATTATCACAGTTTGATGAAAGTGGGTCGCAACTTGATGAGAATATAAGCAGCTCATATCGAAGGCTAAACTTCCAAACCTTTCACTCAAACATTTATTTGGAAAGAAAAGTCGGGAAAAAAAATCACCCGTCACGGTTCAGTCCCAGAAATAGAGCGCCAAGCAGTCTGTCACAAGCGTGAATACCGCTTATGATAAACACAGCTGTTGAGCTGATAAAAGACCCAGTTATTCCTAGACCTTTTTTTCAAACATACAGAACTGGGATTAAAGCAGAACGGCTGAACTACTGACCTTTAAACCGGGGGTAAATGTCCGTCGAAAATGTTATTTAGGAAGATACATTTAATGACGCTAATGAGACACAGTTTCAAAAATCCTTCTCTCAGAACTTAGAACCTCAAAGAATAATATCTTTTTAATTTTTCTCAACGTATGTTGTGCAAGTACCGATTACTGTTAATTACTCCAAATATATCGTTAAGCATGTAAGAACAAAGAAACTTAATGTGAAGTTTATATTTTGTATTTTTTATAGATTTTTTTAACAAATTAAATATTTTTAAATATTACGATGTCCTATTAATATATAACCTTTTGTGAGAAGTTCGAACCTCAAAGAATGATCTCTTTTTAATTTTTTTCCACATATACATATTGCTGTTAATTACTCGAAATATTTTGTAAAGCATAAAAGAACAAAGAAACTTAACGTGAAATTTGTATTGTGTATTTTTAGAGAATTTTTTTAAAATTAAATATTTTTAAATAATAAATAACCTTTAGTGAGAACTTAGAACCTCAAAGAATGGGGTATTTTTTATTTTTTTCCACATATACATATGACTGTTAATTACTTGAAATATTTTGTAAAGCATAAAAGAACAAAGAAACTTAACGTGAAATTTTTATTTTGTATTTCTTACAGAATATTTTAACAAATTAAATATTTTTAAATAATAAATAACCTTTTGTAGAAACTTAGAACCTCAAATAATGGTTTCTTTTTAATTTTTTCCACATATTACAGTTAATTACTTGAAATATTTCGTTAAGTATAAAAGAACAAAGAACCTTGAGGGGAAATTTCTAGTTTGTATTTTCATACAATTTTTTAACAAATTAAATATTTTTAAATATTACGCTGTGCTACTAATAAATAAGCTTTTGTGAGAAGTTAGAACCTCAAAGAATGGTTTCTTTTTAATTGCTTCCACATATACATATTGCTGTTAATTACTCGAAATATTTTGTAAAGCATAAAAGAACAAAGAAACTTAACGTGAAATTTTTATTTTGTATTTTTTAGAGAATTTTTAACAAATTAAATATTTTTAAATAATAAATAACCTTTTGTGAGAACTTAGAACCTCAAAGAATGGTTTCTTTGTAATTTTTTCCCCATTACTTTAACTACTTGAAATATTTCGTAAAGAATGTAAGAAAAAAGAAACTTCACATGAAATTTGTATTCTTTATAGAATTTTTCAACAAATTAAATATTTTTAAATATTAAGCTGCCCTATTAATAAGTAACCTTTATAGGAAATTAGAACTTCAAAGAATGGTTTCTTTTTAATAATTCCACGTATACATATTACTGTTAATTACTCGAAATATTTCGTTAAGAATATAAGATCAAAGAAACTTGACGTAAAATTTGTATTTTGTATTTTTTATAGAATTTTTTAACAAATTAAATATTTTTAAATATTATGCTGCTCTACTAAAAAGTAAAATTTTGTAAGAACTTAGAACCTCAAAGAATGGTTTCTTTTTAATTTTTTTCCACATATACATTTTACTGTTAATTAATCGAAATATTTTGCATTACTGTTAATTACTCGAAATATTTTATAAAGCATGAAAGAACAAAAAAGCTTAACGTGAAATTTGTATTTTGTTTCTTTTTAATTTTTTAACAAAATAAATATTGTTTAATATTACACTGACGTATTAATAAATAACCTCGTGGGAACTTAGAACCTCAAATAATTATTTCTTTTCGATTTTTTTTCACATATTACTGTTAATTACTTGAAATATTTCGTTAAGCATAAAAGAACAAAGAACCTTGAGGTGAAATTTCTAGTTTCTATTTTTATACAATTTTTTAACAAATTAAATATTTTTAAATATTACACTGTACTACTAATAAATAACCTTTTGTGAAAAGTTAGAACCTCAAAGAATGGTTTCTTTTTAATTTTCTCCACATAAAAATATTACTATTAATTACGCGAAATATTTTGTACAGCATAAAAGAACAAAGAAACTTAACATGAAATTTGTATTTTGTTATTTTTTAAAGAATTTTTTAACAAATTAAATATTTTTAAATAATAAATAACCTTTCGTGATAACTTAGAGCCTAAAAGAATGGATTCTTTTTAATTTTTTTCACATATACATATTACTGTTAATTACTCTACATATTTCGTTAAGCATGTAAGAACAAAGAAACTTAACGTGTAATTTGTATACTTTATAGAATTTTTTAACAAATTAAATATTTTTAAATATTAAGCTGCCCTATTAATAAGTAACCTTTCCACATATACATATTACTATAAACTACTCGAAATCTTTCGTTAACAATGTAAGATCAAAGAAACTTAACGTGAAATTTGTATTTTGTAGTTTTTACAGAATTTTTTAACAAATTAAATATTTTTAAATATCATGCTGCTCTACTAATAAGTAAAACTTTTAAGGAACTTAGAACCTCAAAGAATGGTTTCTTTTTAATTTTTTTCACATATACATTTTACTCTTAATTAATCGAAATATTTTACATTACTGTTTATTACTTGAAATATTTTGTAAAGCATGAAAGAACAAAGAAGCTTAAAGTGAAATTTCTAGTTTGTATTTTTTTTAAATTATTTAACAAAATAAATATTGTTTAATATTACACTGCCCTGTTAATAAATAACCTTCGTGGGAACATAGAACCTCAAATAATGGTTTCTTTTTAATTTTTTCTACATATTACTGTTAATCACTCGAAATATTTCGTTAAGCATGTAAGAACAAAGAACCTTAATGTGAAATTTCTAGTTTGTATTTTTATACAATTTTTTAACAAATTAAATATTTTTAAATATTACGCTGTGCTACTAAAATATAACCTTTTGTGAGAAGTTCGAACCTCAAAGAATGGTTTCTTTTTAATTTTCTCCACATAAAAATATTACTATTAATTACGCGAAACATTTTGTACAGCATAAAAGAACAAAGAAACTTAATATGAAATTTGTATTTTGTATTTTTTAAAGAATTTTTTAACAAATCAAATATTTTTAAATAATAAATAACCTTTCGTGAGAACTTAGAGCCTCAAAGAATGGATTATTTTTAATTTTTTTTTCACATATACATATTACTGTTAATTACTCTACATATTTCGTTAAGCATGTAAAAACAAAGAAACTTAACGTGTAATTTATATTCTTTGTAGAATATTTTAACAAATTAAATATTTTTAAATATTAAGCTGCCCTATTAATAAGTAACCTTTGTAGGAAATTAGAACTTCAAAGAATAGTTTCTTTTTAATATTTCCAAGTATACATATTACTGTTAATTACTCGAAATATTTCGTTAAGAATGTAAGATCAAAGAAACTTGACGTAAAATTTGTATTTTGTATTTTTTATAGAATTTTTTAACAAATTAAATATTTTTAAATATTATGCTGCTCTACTAATAAGTAAAATTTTGTAGGAACTTACAACCTCAAAGAATGGTTTATTTTTAATTTTTTTCCACATATACATTTTACTGTTAATTAATCGAAATATTTTGCATTACTGTTAATTACTCGAAATATTTTGTAAAGCATAAAAGAACAAAGAAGCTTAATGTAAAATTTGTATTTTGTATTTTTTTTTAATTTTTTAACAAAATAAATATTGTTTAATATTACACTGCCCTATTAATAAATAACCTCGTGGGAACTTAGAACCTCAAATAATGGCTTCTTTTTAATTTTTTTCCACATATTAATGTTAATTACTTGAAATATTTCGTTAAGCATAAAAGAACAAAGAACCTTGACGTGAAATTTCTAGTTTGTATTCTTATACAATTTTTTAACAAATTAAATATTTTTAAATATTACGCTGTGCTACTAATAAATAAACTCTTGTGAGAAGTTAGAACCTCAAAGAATGGTTTCTTTTTAAATTTTTCCACATATACATATTACTGTTAATTACTTGAAATATTTCGTACAGCATGTAAGAACAAAGAAACTTAGCGTGAAATTTGTATTTTGTATTTTTTATAGAAATTTTAAAAAATTAAATATTGTTTAATATTACGCTGCCCTATTAATAAATAACCTTTGTGGGGAAATTAGAACTTCAAAAAATGATTCCTTTTTAACCTTTATCCACAAACACATATTGCTGTTAATTACTTGGAATATTTCGTTAAGAATGTAAGATCAAAGAAACCACGTGAAATTTGTATTTTGTATTTTATATAGAATTTTTTAACAAATTAAATGTTTTTAAATATTATGCTGTCCTATTAATAAATAACCTTTTGTAGAAATTTAGAACCTCAAAGAATAGTTTATTTTAATATTTTTCCACATATACATATTACTGTTAATTACTCTAAATATTTTGTAAAGCATAAAAGAACAAAAAACTTAACGTGAAATTTATATTTTGTATTTTTTAAAGAATTTTTTAACAACTAAATATTTTTAAATATTATGCTGCTCTACTAATAAGCAACCTTTTGTATGACCTTAGAACCTCACAGAATGGTTTATTTTTAATTACTCGAAATATTTCGTTAAGCATATAAGAGCAAGGAAATTTAACGAGAATTTTTATTTTTTATTGAGTCTTTTAATAAATTAAATATTTTTTAAAATTGCTCTTCCCTATAAATTAGTAACCCTTTGCAGGAATTTAGAACCTCAAAGAATGGTTTATGTTTAAATTTTTCCACATATAGATAATAGTGTTAATTACTCGGCATGTTTCGTTAAGCCTGTAAGAACAAAGAAACATAACACAAAACGCATATTTTGTATTTTTCATAGAATGTTATAACAACTCAAATCTCTTAAAATATTAAACTGGCCCTTTAATAAGTAGAGAACACTGGAAGACAGCTTGAAAATAGATTGTAGAAATTTTAATTACTCAACTTATACGGTTTTAAACATCCAAATGTTACGTATAAAAATTCTGCGTATTAATTCTTAAGTACTGTAAAACGTAATCCCACAAGGTTTGTTTTTAAATTCTTGAGACATAAACAAAAATTTGAGTGCGCATGTGTAGATAAACATAAAAAATTGTAGAATTTTAATTACACACTAATACTAACTTAAAAATTTATTAAAAATTTGTGTAACATATTTCTTAAATATTGTAAACATAATCCCACAAGGTTTATATATTGTATATATATATATATATATATATATATATATATATATATATATATATATATATATATATATATATATATATATATATATATATATATATATATATATATATATATATATATATATATATATATATATATATATATATATATATATATATATATATATATATATATATATATATATATATATATATATATACATATATATATATATATATATATATATATATATATATATATATATATATATATATATATATATATATATATATATATATACATATATATATAAATATATATAAATATATATATAAATATATATATATATATATATATACATATACATACATATACATATATATATGTATGTATATGTATATATATATACATATATATATATAAATATATATATAAATGTATATATATACATATACATACATAAACATATATATATATATATATATATATATAAATGTTTTGTTTTAAATTGAGAAATCTTTACTGGCAACAATTTTCTCTTCATTTTTAACTTAAGCTCGTTACACGGAACTTTTAATAACTTTTAAATGCTACAGTTTATATTTTTATAAATTTCGAATAAAAACTATCGATGTTAAATACATAAATATGAATAAATTGGGTTTGACTAACATCTGTATTCTTCCTCACCTGTATCCCACCTCGCATTAAATTATGTAAAATAATGTTTAGATGACTATTTTATACTGAACACATTGAAATGCGTATTCTTTATTATTTCTCCTAATATTTTAGAAAATCTTGAACAGCATAATATCTTACGAACGGATAAGTCACAGTAGACTATTTTTAATACAATATAAAATTATGCCCTATTAAAAATAAAACGTTCCTAATATTTGGTAAATATTTTAATTTATAAAAATTATTTAATTTGATTACATAAGGAGAAACGTTTAAAAAATACATAAAATGTATACAAAAAAATAAAAAAATAGAAATCCACTTATCAGTGAATTATTTTTTTAAATTTAGAAATTTGAAAATAATTTTTATATTAGATCGAAATTAATTATCATTTTTTCTTGTGAATGTTAATTACAGAAAAGCAAACAAAATAGCTTTCCATATAGCGCACAATGTATCATATAAGTAGCAAAGTTACAAAGATGCATATTTGTGCATATATATAAGTTACAGTGATATATATTTGCAACGTACATGTTACATAGTGTATTACATGGATGATTTCATACATTGATAACATCTATTTTTTCAAATGTACAATTTATAAAGTTTTTAAATTTTATTTTCAAATTTAAGATGACTCTAAAGTTTATGCCAGTGGCAATCTAAATTTTACAAAATAATTCTGTGAAGTTTAGGTGTTTTAAGAATGTGTAAAAAATTCGTTTTAAAAGGAGCAATTTTATTTATGATGAATCAAAAAGGTGTTATTACTATGTTTTTAAGTCTCTAAAGACACTATATGTCATTGAGATATTTTGCTTTTTATATTTTCAAGTTTCGACTAAACATTACATAGCAAGGCTATTTAAGAAAATGTGACCAAACATACAAGTCATATACATTAAATATTCTTCATTGCAGTACCATTTTAAAGGAACCTCCTTCATTACTTCATCTTTACTGAATTAATAAAGGAAAACTTCTCTTATAGTGTCAAGCACAGCTGGTAGTTAATTATTAATGGTTGTTATAAAGTTTCCAATCTAATGATTAAGGTGCAAAATGATATCTTTAACAAAATTTGATAAACATGCCACAGACCATACTACCATCACATATATCGTAAAGTGAATATTTAAACTATGTTCTGAGATCAATAGTAAAATATTTGTTTAAGAAATGAATATTTATATGCATAAAAATGTAATTTTTCGTAATTATTACATCACCTTTATTGTGTTATATTTAAATACCAACATACTATCAAAAGATATTTTCTATCTACAAAAAAATAATAATAAAATAAGGTATCAGATTCTTAAATCTAATTTAGGAAATACAAAAATAAATCAAGTACAATGTAGGTCGTTAGCTACACTTTTTAATACATCAGACAATTTGATAAGATCTATAAACAAGCATGTATTAATTCAATTTTCCAACAATTTTTTATAGCTGAGATAAAAATTGTTCATAAATCCTATTCAGATACTTATAGGCATCCAATTGTTAAACGTACAATGTAGGTTGTTAGCTACACTTTTTAATACATCAGATAATTTGATAAAATCTATAAACAAGCATGTGTTAATTCAATTTTCAAAACTTTTTGCACTTGAGATAAAAATTGTTCATAAATCTTATTCAAATACTTATAGACATCCAACTGTTAAAACGTACAATGTAGGTCGTTAGCTACACTTTTTAATACATCAGACCATTTGATAAGAGCTATAAACAGGCATGTGTTACCGCTTCCCTTAAAAATATTTTGAAAAAAAATCCCAAAAAATCATCACATTTTTAAAATTTTATTTTGAAATACGAGGAAACCAATATGTAAAAATATGTAGATTTTAAGATGAATTTTTAATTTTTACAGGTGTAAAAGCATTGGTTTTAATATTAGTCTATTATACCCAGTTATCCCGGCAAATGGAAAAAAGTTGAATATTCTCTCTGTATGATAGATTTTGAAATACGGTAAAACACAAAGTGATACCTGACATTCTGCACACTGGGCTTTCTTCTGAAATCTCTTTAAAGGGAGCACAGAGTACACTGTCTTGTTAGATTTAATTTTTTTTTTTTTTTTTGCAGTAGCAGGAATAACATCTGTAAAATTCCATAAGGTTAACCTGATTGGTGAAGGACTAATGCTCGGATTTCCTGATTTGGCAGAAAACTCTTCATGATGATTTTTCGCAACTATCCTTCTTTATACATTACTATAGCCGAAGTATAGTACACAATATGGAAAACACGTGACCAGCCCCTCCAAAAGAGCCGCGAAACCAACAATACTTTGCAAACTACCAATGAAAGATGAATATTTCCTTTTATTTACTCCAGGCCAAGTAAAACCGTGATAACACAAACCGTACTTACAAATTCTTCTTCGCCCGAGTTTTCTCGGTATAAAAATTAACTGCAATATATACGAACACGAGATAACTCGGGATAATCAGGCAAGCGGTTAATTCTGTTCTTATTCCACATTAAAGCATTTATTACTTTAAAATGCAACATTAAAAGATATATACTGCATCGTATAATGTTTTTGACATTTAATTATACCATTTCACATCTAAGTAGCTAAATTTAATTCCATTTAAGACAGACCATTTTCATCTAAAATAGTAATTAAAATTACTCTTTCGAAACACGTATTATTCTTAAAGAAATTCGATTAAATATGAATTGAGTCTATTCAATACTTTACATAACTCTCTCCAAAAATTTTAAAATAACAAACCATAATAATACCTTAATATTTCAATATCATATCGATATAATTTTCTTTCCCCGATGAACAGCTAACTTAAAGGGAGATATGAATAATCTTGAATAGTTTTTAGAAAGAGAGAAAATGAACTCTAAGTGAGTGAACGGAAGATATGTTATGTCTGGGAACTTTAAGGGCATGGGTATTTACGAATGAGAACGTAAAGTTCCCATATTAAATTTCGAATTTTTATTTGTATGTCTTTCAAATTAAATTTCAAATTTAATGCTAAACAATATTTAATGGAAAATTTTCTATCTGAAAAGAATAAACTTAAATTTTCCTTCTCTAGACAATACATCTAACTCACTAGAGAGCAATTCTGAAGTTAAACCGAAATCCGTGCTACTGAGTAGTAAATGAATCTGTCATTCAACGTACCACTCGATTAATGTACATGAAAATTTAGGGGGTAATATGGTGTTATGATGTTAAAGAAAGGAACACAATACTTTCATGATAACACTGTTCTTATTCCACATTAAACCCTTTTATTACTTCAAAATGCAACGTTAAAAGATATATACTACATATTATAATATTTTTGACATTTAATTATAACATTTCATATCTAAGTAGTTAAATTCAGTTCAATTTAAGGCAGACCATTTTTATCTAAAATAATTAAAATTAATCTTTCGAAACACGTATTATTCTAAAAGACATTCAATTAAATATGAATTGAGTATATTCAATACTTTGCATAACTCTTTCCAAAAAATTTAAAATAACAAACCATAATAATACTTAGTATTTCAATATCATATTGATATAATTTTAATCTCCAATGAACAGCTAACTTAAAGGGAGATGTGAATAATTTTGAATCGGTTTTATAGAAAGAGAAAAAATGAACTCTACGTGAATGAACGGGATACATGTTATATCTGTGAACTTTATGGGAACGAATATGAATCGAATGGGTTACGAAAGGAAAAGTTACGTTCCCATATTAAATTTCGAGTTTTTATTTGTATGTATTTTAGATGAGAATTCAAATTTTATAGTAAACAATATTTAATGGTAAGAACATTTTCTATGTTAAAAGAATAAACTTAAAGTTCCCTTCTCTAGACAATATATCAAACTCACTAGAGAGCAATACTGAAGTTAAACCGAAATCCGTGCTACTGAGTAGTAAATGAATCTGTCATTCAACGTACCACTCGATTAATGTACATTGAAATTTAAGGGGGAATCTGCTGTTATGATGTCAAAGAAAGGAACAAAACAGTTTCATGATAACACTAAGCTTATTCAAAATATACTCTGTTAAACTTATATGCCCCGGAGAGTAGACTACAAAACGTATTCTCAGCAAAATAGAGTTCAGTGAGAGGTGATAGATTTTAGCAAACATGTATTGCTGACGTTAATGAACGAGGGAATTTACTAAGTTCGATAACAGAGAATTAATGTTACGAGTTATGTAAATCGAGATTACAGGTTACACGTACAAGTGAGATCAACTGAATGTGTTTCAGAAATAAATGACTGCACACATTTTCAAACCCCAAAGGGCTTTGTCAACAGTTGTCAGGTAGATCTGTTTCGAAATGAAAACAAAATTAATCCTTTACTAAAGAATATACATTTTTAAAAGTATTAGTAGAAAACAGATTTGTAATCGGAAATGTAACTAATAATGAAAACCATTTACTAATATATGTTGAAATGTATCTGAGCTGCACCCCAATTAGAAAATGCATTAGTAATTTAATATAAATCCATAGTTGTGGCATATATACATTTATCGTCTAGAAATTAAGATAATAGAATCATTAAAACAAGCAAAGCTTTACTTGTAAGCCACATGATGTTAATTATTAAACTGTAATTTTCAAAGATTATAAAATGCAAAAGTGTTTATCTCTTATTGTTTTCTAATTCAATGACTTTATTCATTTCAGTAACTATTAAGAAAGTTTTAACTGTAATCAAGATCAATTCTGGGCTGACGTTGTTTAAGATTTAGAATTAGAGACATTGCTTGAACTTTATTTACATGTGTAAAGAGTTATGTATGTTTTTAGGCAGATGAAATAATGCATCTACCCAAAAAACAATGATAATGTCATCAAATGCCATCAGCCTAATAAATCCGTGTTGAAAGTTAAGGATTAGTGCAGTTTTAATAAAAGAAAATAATAATATAAATTTTACAAGGAAATAAGCATATATTATTTGTATCCTTTCATCTGTTTTGCTTCTATGTCATAATAATTTATTTTTCACTTATGGTCGCAAGAGTGCAAAATAATTTTTTAATGCTTTCGATGACTCCATTGATTAAACTCATAACTTCCTTAAAATTAAACCATTGTAGCAAATTCTAATAGTAATTCATGTTTTTGGAATACTAGAAATAAAATTTTAATAAATATTTTATTCCTTTAGTTTTTGTAAATATCTAATAAACACTGACTCATCGTAATGCAATAAGCATAATCAAAATGCGGAGTTAATGTAACCTTACAGTAAATACTGCAAGACATAATTATACATTAAGTCTTTCGCTGAACCACCAGTTGTAAGAAACCGCAAATTTAAACTGATTACACTTTTGGCAACAGCTGCTAAAAATATGGCAAATTCTTAGCAAATAAAATAAAGTCTCTGTTTTAATGGCTTTATTGCTTTAGACAAATAGTTTTCGGTTCGTTACTTCGTGTTAAAATCCATGCATTTCTTAGAAATATACTGTGTGGGTGTTTTCCCCGGAAAGTAATTAATGCATTATTTTGAAAATGTGAGTTTATGCTTGTGGTTTCAGAATATAACATTTCTTTTCTATTTTGTCGAACTACGTCCTCGTTTTCTGATAAATTGAATCTTTTTATTGCAACTAATTACTATAAAATCTAATGATTAATAATCTAAAAGTCTGGCAGATTTAGAAATTGCCTTATATAAATAGTTCATTAATTAAACGATTCCTTCTAAATGATGGTTATTGTGTAAATTTTCTTTAAAAGAATTGTTTAAAAAATTAACAATTGATGTAATTTTTCTCCTCAGGGAGACACGTGATGAAATATAATTTTAAAATTACTCAATAAATGATCAAATGAAACACAAAAGATATAATTGGGGATATGAACACAGTGATGAATATAGGATAAATATTAGACCTCATTTTGCTCAGATAACAGCTCTATTCCTAAATTCATCAATTCTAGAAGATATTTCAGTGTATTTAAGTACATAAATTAACATTCATAGGTTTTACAGACCTTTATAATCATGTAATTTGGATGGAAAAGGATATCACTGTCGGATATGCCTTTTCAACATGTTTCAGACATTTTCTATCTAATTAATTTCCTGGTTTAGGGCCTGTAACCCAGATTAACCTATGGATGGTGGGACGCATTTCTCCGTTTAAACACAGATTAATCGTGGTTAGCCGTTAAACGACTTTGACTTTGGGGAGACCGGCCCTTAGGATGATTTAATCTGTTAGTATATTTTCCATGGCTATGGGTTTACTATCAACAAACACCACGGATAACTTCCATATGGGAAAACTCTCAACCCTTTGCTCATTTCGAACAAGAAAAGACAGAATAATGGATTCATGGGATAATAGAGTTCTCACTAGAATTGAGGTCCTTCATCAGTGCAAAACAAAGTATAGAGAGATATGACCACATAACCTTTTTTACGTCCTTTTTTGTCCAGTTCCGTCATTCCCGACACCACTGCAAATGAATTCTTACATTCCGAACAGATATGAGAAATTTATTTACAGGCATCTGACTACGTAATTTAATTCTCTACAATTCTCTCTTCATGGTTCACACCTAGATCATCTGGGACAAATCTTTGTCTGTCAGTTAAGTAATTATAGTCCATTTTCTGTCTTGCAATTCATTGCAGACGATGCCGACCACAATTTTGGTGGATTGTCCAGAATAATCTATTTTGACAAAAACTGTGGATTCTACTTCAAAATGTTGAAAATATTCTAAATGACTTCCCTTAAGAACCAAAGGAGTTCTGATGTCCTCATGATCATGTTGATCTTTAGTGGGCCTCGATAATAAAACAGTTTTCAAATGGGATAAGTATATGTCATTTCCCTCTTCTACTTCGTTTATAGTGAAATGCAGCTGCATATCTTACTTATGCACTTGTATACTGATGACGTTTCAAACACGTCATAAACAAGTTTTTCATACATACGCCACTAGCAAATACTTGTAGAAACTCCCTCAGGTTTCTAATTCATTGGCCAGTGTAGTGTGCATAAAAATAAAAAGTGTATTTAATGTTTTATAAATATCATTCCAGCAATTTTAATTCCCAATATCATCCAGCATTTGATTCCGCATATTCCTAATTCATCTCGAAAATTCTACTTTCGTAATAATTTATCGTTAAGTACAAATCGTTAATTAAAAATAGAAGTCTAGTTCAACGACTTCTTATAAAAAAATCACATTCATGAAACATGATTCTTTAAAAATTCATATTGTAAACTGCTAATTTATGCCGTTTAATGTTTATCTTCGAATACTTTTTAGATAATTAATTTAGAGCATGTGTTTGATTTTAGTTAAACTGTATAAACATATTAAGATGGTTAAACTTTTTAAATTGTAATATATAACAAAAAAATTGAAATATAAATACTAGATTTTTAAATTAGTTCTGTAAAGTATCATATTTTAAAACTGTAATAGAAATTCAGTTCTATTAACTTTCATTTACATTATTTAATTTATTTCCATTGGGAAACATAAATATTCATGAAACAGAAATTTAAAATTTATACTGAACTCAGCATTAAATAATTAAGCACTCTCCCATTTAGAACTGTGCATCAAAAGACTGGTCCAGAATTTTAATTCTGTAAATATGATTTCTGAATCATTTTTGACAGAGTTGTTTGTCTTTAAAATATTCATCCGTTTTCGCTTCCAATTTATGGAAATTAATTATAATTTGCAAATGGCACCATTTATTGCATTTTCTTTTGTGTTTATTCACTAGCGAATTGTTTGCACTATTTTACAGTTACGCTCTAAAGTATCACAACAGTTTGTTGTAATATTACCCATCCGAAATTTATTTATGAAAACCCAAATATTATTACAAATAGAGAAACAGGTGAAACTTTCCTGGTATTTCATAAAATTTGTAACTCTATAATAATTAATATTAATTTTTGTTCTAAGGAACTTGCATAAATTTTAAACAAACGTATGCGTTTGTGTATTTCATTTAGCATTGTAGTAATATTTTGATGTTTCATAATAATTCTATCGGTCACATTAATTTCTATTCAATATAACATTATATCAAGGTAGCTTTGTTCATATTACACATGACTATATTTTACAGTTATGCTCTAAAGTATCACAACAGTTTGTTGTAATATTACCCATCCCAAATTTATTTATGAAAACCCAAATATTATTCCAAATAGAGAAACAGGTGAAACTTTGCTGGTATCTCATAAAATTTGTAACTGTATAATAATTAATATTAATTTTTGTTCCAAGGAACTTGCATAAATTTTGAACAAACGTATGCGTTTGTGTATTTCATTTAGCATTGTAGTAATATTTTGATGGTTCATAACAATTTAATCGGTGACAATTAATTTCTATTGAATATAACATTATATTAAGATAGCTTTGTTCATATTGCACGTGACTATATTTCAGTTTAACTATTCTATATTTAATAATCAAAACATTTATGCTTAGAAGAAGTAAGTAAGATTCCTCATAGTCTCACTTCAGAAACTGTGAGAATGTAAAAGATGAAAGCTGAAATGCACACGTTTTGAAGAAGGAAAAATTGACAATTCAAGTGTAAAAATATATCATTTTACGATTTTTTGTTATTTTGTTATTCAATACAACACGTCATAACATTTTAAAATAAGTATACGTCTTTATAAAATTGGGAAACATGAATTGAATGCTATAAAATTAAAGCCAATTCTTGGTGAGTGCTTTTAATCATTTCGGAAATCGGAATAAAAATATATCTTTTTCCCCATAGGTGATATACTTATAAAAGAAATATATTTTCATTATTAAGAGGTATCTATTAGCATCTTACTTTAATTTTAAAAAATTCTTCAACATAAAATGTATTGGTGAATCTAATTATAAAGTTTTCTTTCTTTTGAGGTTAAAAGTTGTTTATAAATTTTCTTGGTGTCGCTTGATATTCTCTATTGTTTGATAATGTATTTAAATATTTCTTCGACAAAATAATAATCTTCAAATTAGAAAATAATTCTAAAAATAATTTTATTTCTTTGATATCAGTAAGGACAATTTCATGGGAATGTAAAAAATTAACGCTGAAATGAACACGTTTTGAGTAATAAAAGATGGAAAATTCAAATGTAAAAATATATCATTTTACGATTTTTGGTTATTTTGTTATTGAATACCACATGTCATAACATTTTAAATTATTAATGTTAAAGTATTAATAGCATAATACTTTAAAGTATACCACATTAAGTATAATAATATAATACCATAATAATATATATAATATACTATAAACATATACTGATGTATAGTATATTAATTATATTACATATATATATCATATAATAATATAGTATAATGTAGTATAATAGTAGTATATAATAGTATATATATATATATATATATATATATATATATATATATATATATATATATATATATATATATATATATATATATATATATATATATATATATATATATATATATATATATATATATATATATATATATATATATATAATATATATATATATATATATATATATATATATATATATATAGTATAATGTAGTATAATAGTAGTATATAATAGTATATATATATATATCATATAATAATGTAGTATAATATAGTATAATATAGTATAATAGTAGTATATGTATAGTATAATATAATTATAATATATAATACCTTAAAGTATTAATTCAATCTAAAAGTACTAAATCGTTGACTGTTCTTTTTATAACCTTCCAACTACTATGTACAGAAAATCTCATAAGAAGTGAATAATGCTTGCTATTTCCATCTTTTCGTCTGACAAAATAAAAGTTGAACTCACACCTGTTGTAAGTTTTCAGACAAAATAGGAAAGAATTCCTTAATGAAGCCTTTCACCCGTCTACCTACGCGAATTCATTAAACTTAGCATGGATTGTATTCAACATACGCCCTCGCTGCCACATGCTTAGGGACAGTGCCAAATATCCTGGCTATGGGACTGAAAAACTGAAAAAAAACTAGAGAAAGAAACTTGATATGTCTGAAAGATCCTAAGCATATTTCTTTCTTGAATCACTCATTTTGGGAAATCTGCTACGGAGAGCTGTCACTAGAGAACCTACTGTTTTTATCTCCATGTTTTAGATGTTTTTACTTGAGCAAAGCTTCCGAGCCGACATGAGGAGGAAATTTAATAAATATGTTCTCTTTGTACGAAATGTAATTTTTTACGAGTACATCACTGTTTTTGTCATCTAAAGATATCAAAACAGTCTAAGTAGAGTAAAAATAATAATAATGTGTATGAAAGAATATAAAAAATTAAATCTCCATGTTTTAGATGTTTTTACCTGAGCAAAGCTTCCGCACTGTCATAAAGACGAAATTTAATAAAATATGTTTTCTTTGTACAAAATGTAATTTTTTACAAGTACATCATTGTTTTTGTCATCTTAAGATATCAAAACAGTATAAGTAGAGTAAAACTAATAATAATGTGTATAAAAGAATATAAAAAATTAAATCTCCATGTTTTAGATGTTTTTACCTGAGCAAAGCTTCCGCACCATCATAAAGACGAAATTTAATAAAATATATTCTCTTTGTACAAAATGTAATTTTTTACAAGTACATCATTGTTTTTGTCATCTAAAGATATCAAAACAGTGTAAGTAGAGTAAAACTGATAATAATGTGTATAAAAGAATATAAAAAAATTAAATCAACTGAAGCAAATTAAATCTATGCTGTAAAGTACTTGAATTTGAGGATTTTAGTTTGTAACCGATTACTTTCAAATCACTGATTCAGAAAAAAAGCTCGGATCTCTCCTAAAGAAAATAAACCCTCATTGTGACTGAACTAAATTAAGTCATAGGCTACATAATCAGTAAATTCGAGAATTACAAGTAAGATAACTGATTTTTTTCATACTACGATTTCACTCATCTAACTTCGGAACCACATATTTTTATTAAAATTATATTGTTGTCCCCGATAATTTAAAATCTCTAAAAATACCCTTTGAATATTTAGAGCACAGAAACTAAAACTCAACATTATCAATTTTATTAACAAATAAAGAACTAAAATTTTTCTTTTAGGTAACATTGTATGTTATCCAAATAAACAAAAGATCATAGCTATAATAAAGGTATTATTTACTTGTAGGAAGGTATAAATAATGGAACAAATATTTCTTTTTATAAAGCTTTTATATTTCCAAAATGTATAAAGTG
Organism: Pardosa pseudoannulata; assembly: GCA_032207245.1. Taxonomy (NCBI): domain Eukaryota; kingdom Metazoa; phylum Arthropoda; class Arachnida; order Araneae; family Lycosidae; genus Pardosa; species Pardosa pseudoannulata. Next base: position 169,015,524 of record CM063504.1, on the reverse strand, counting down.
TCAAATGTATAGTGAACATGAATGGAAACAAAAGATAGTTTCTTTCCGGGAAATTTTATACATGGAATCAATACAAAGCTTCTGCATATAACTTACTGAAGAAAAAAAATTGGATTCTTTAGTTTTGTTAAGTTTATATTATTTACTAGATTGGGGATCTACTATTTTTATTACAAGAGTTACAATCATATATCTTCATTTTAAGATTCAGTTCTAAAAAATGTTTCAGTTGTTAATACTTGTTCTAAAGAACTATAGCTGCCGGCATGGAAATATTTCTCATCTGAAAATAATGTAATTTTATCTTGATTTCTAATCTTAATGAACTCGATTATTGATTGGCACTTCACTTAATATATGGAGATTGTTAAAAATTATGTTAGATTTATTAACAATTTTTAGTTCTTGCTGCTTTTATTAGTGCATACCATACTGTTAAAACGCCCTACCTTCTTAAATTCGTATGGTTTTTATGCAACTATAGTTTTTTAATACTTTTATATTTTTTGTCATCTATACTTTTGAAATAATGTTTAATGAAAGTAAAAAATATATTTTCAGTAGCAATTTTAAACTCGCTATCAAAATACTTTAAGGTGCGTGTGTAAAAATAACTCATATATACTAGAATATGTAATTTTTCAATCATTTTAGACTATCTTAATGGCCATCATTAAAATTCATAGATGTTCGCGTATAGCTTCCATTATGTTCGTTTTCCACTCTTTTCTACGATACACTAGTCACATATATATGGTCAATATATATATATATATATATATATATATATATATATATATATATATATATATATATATATATATTTCTATTTTAAATATTTTATTATAAAATGTGGATGATAACATTATAGACATTTTTTAATTACGAAAAAATCTATTAAATAAATTAGATGTCATTTATAAACATTATTAGATTATATTTCTAATTATGATAAGCAAAACTGGAAAAAGAAACAGATGTATAGTATGTTAAAATTAATTTTTAATACGTTTAAGAGTACATGATATCCTTTAATTATTTCTTATTTTAAGTGTTATAGAACTGTTATAGTTGTTTTGTACTTTATAATTTAAAAAATTAAAGTCTGGGATTTTCACTTAATTAAAAATTAAGATATTAAAGCTTTTTAAGTTTATTAAAATCGTTATGCTCTTTTCAAATATTAATATGTTTTCGTCTCATATATTTTTAAAGATTTATCAAAAGTTTCTGCTCAGGATTGTGCATAGATTTTTCAATATCATTAAAGTTAAGTTTAATAAAAGCATTATATTCCCACTTATTGTAAAAAACAATAAAATTCGACAGTTTTTTAAATAGATTTGTTTATAAAAGAGAAATGATAAATAAAATCCATAAACAGTATTAATCTAAGCATTATAATAATGAAACATTACATTATAACAAAAACAAAATTAACAGTTTCTTGTATAAACTCGTTTATAAAAAGAAATGAGTGACTTGATGCGATGCGAATATCATACACATCATCATTTTATACATTATAATTTATTAAACATTACATAATAAAATTAAATTTGAGAATTTTTGTATATATTTGTGTATAAAATATATATAAGCAAGTAATTGATAATTCCATGTAAAAATTCAAATAATCACTTCAATCATGCAATAAAGTAAACCTGTAAAGAAATTCAACACTTGTTCCTTAAATAAAAAGAAAATCTTCTCTTTTTTAATGCAGAGTATTTCGGGTAAAAAGGTAGAAAAAGCTATTTACATTTTTAATTTCTTAAAAACAAAAAACCTTTAGAATTGAAAATAAATATTTAAATAACTTTTAAAACACCAAAGATAAAAATTTTAAATTTTGAATTCATGTTATAGAATGAGTACAATAGTAATTTAAAGTAGTACAAATTTTCGATATTTGGATTAATATTATGTATTGCATTACAGTATACAAAGAACTCACTATTTGAATCAATTGTAACATACTTAACTAAATCATTACTGAAAATATAAACAAATTTCATTTCGGAGCAAAAAGTTTTGAAAATATCTTGAATGCTTTTAAAAGATATAAATAAATTTCAGCTCAACATCAGCAATATTAAATTAATTAAATAATAAAAATAAAATAATAATAATAATAATAATAATAATAATTAAATTATAAATTACATTTCCCTTAAATAATAACTTTTTTTATAAATATTAAATGATAAAGTAATACTTAAATATTAATCAATTACATGTAAAAAAAAATCACTTCGTAAATTTGCCAAATTATAACTTTTCATTGGTGAAAATTGGAAATCATAAAAATTTGCTGTGAATTGAAGAATCTATGTCTAAGATTTTCTGAAGTTTCTACACTTACAAAAAAACACTAATAAAATAAAGAATTATTTCAATCGGAGGTGTAAAACATAAATCTAGACAAAAGCATCAAGAAAATAAATGTGACATCACCGTTTTATTTGAAAATCTTTTTTCTCTAATACTTTTTCTTTGAGGATTTTCTGGAAATAAAAAGTATCACACACCGCAACATTGAAGATTTTGTTTGTGGTGGATAACTTTTAACTAGAATATTTTTAGAGATATATATTTTGCCGAGTAAATATATTTCTACAAAGAAGTTATTTCTTTTTTCCTTTGTAAGTTTTAGTTTTATATCCTCTATTATTATTACATTTTTACTTCATTGTAAGAACCGTATTTTATTACTCTCACTATATCACAAACATAAAAGGATGAAATTTTCTTAAAATCTTCGTGGAATATATATATATATATATATATATATATATATATATATATATATATATATATATATATATATATATATATATATATATATATATATATATATATATATATATATATATATATATATATATATATATATATATATATATATATATATATATATATATATGCATAAATTTAAAAGTAATATGTACACATACAAATGTTTAAAATGATATGATAAATAAACGCTTTAATAAAATATTAAATATTATTTTTAAATGTGATTAAATTCTAATAAAATACAAACTAGATGCTATACAATCATAAATGAGGAATAAATGGGATTATATGCGAAATAGAATAATATAAATATGATTCAATACGAATAAATGAGATTAGAATACTATGATTCAACAAGATCACAAAAAGAATCCTGGGAACATCCAGTCAAGGTTTTCAATCAGTACTCATCTACCAAAGTAGTGAGCACTACAAGTACTGCGTGACTTCGGCGAATGGTGTCACTGACGACTAACAGAAAAGTAAAAATGACATAAAAATAGACAGCATTTTAATAGCTTGAATTGTACCTCCATTACCATCGGTAAATTAAACAGTAAAAATTTTTCTAAGTAATCAAAACAACTTTATACATTTATAATACAAAATGATGCAACTCAATGTCTTGCAGATATGGAAACCTGTTTAATAATGAAATGGCATTAATAAACTGAAATTTTTATATAAAAATTTTTGGAAATTTTTATTTAAAATTAAGTGGATTTTATGTTTTAAGAAACCGAAATCATAATCTTGAATAATACGGTCTAACTCATTACGATATCAGTAATATTTCAAAATTGTTCAAACCAGACTATGTTCGATGTCCAATCTTTTAAATTAAGATCTCTCAATTGAATATAGTTGTATTGTATTTTTAATAATATAATCTGAATTAGTGTTGCATTTAAATGACAGTAACTTGTAAAATGTATTTTTAAATTAAAACATTTTTTAATATCTTGGAAAGAATATCTGAATTCCATTTTCGATCTAGGATTTTTGAAGGGGGGATCTGGGGAATGACACAAAGCCACCACTAACCTACGAAACATGGCAAGATTTAACGAAACCTTGTCATAAACCTTGTTACAGTTACAAATATATTTAGGTTTTTAATTAATAATGAAATAAGATATGTATATTCACATTATTACTTTCAATTGTAATATTAAAATGCATGGAAGATATAACAATTTATAGTATCTTACATAATTTATTGTTAGTACATATAATACTGATTTAAAAATATTTAAATTACTAATATTTACTGTTACTGTTTTTGATTTAAAAATAATCACTTTTCATATAATTTCCATATATATATTACGTCTATTGAAACAAGTGAAAAAACTATAATTTAAGCATGATTTTTTCATATCTGCAAATAGTATATTATTAGCATTTTAAAGTAATTAAAATTATCTTAATAAGATAGATTTTATTCTAATAAAACAATAGTCTATCCCATCATGTTATCTAAAGTAAGGAAAAAATGTAATATAAAGAAAGAATGAAATCGTTTCAAAGCTAACTTTCTAATTAAACAACTAACATTAAATTTAAATTTTAGAGTTTCATACCATTTAATAACAAAAGCATTTTAATGTAATAAAATATTATTTTTCGTAAGATTTTACTTTAATAAAATAAAATAACACAGATTATACTTCTTACATCTAAAAAAAAATAAAGAAAGCGAAGACATATTCAAGTAGTATAAGCATTTTAATGCAAAAAAAATTGATAAGATTTTATTTTAATCTTTAAGATAATATATCGGGTATTTTGCTTTTATAATTAAAAAAGTCAAGAAAAAAAACAATAAAATAAAACACAAGTATCTCAATAACCACCAAACAGCTAAATAATTTATTTTCAAAGTTTGATAATATTTAATAATGTAATATTAAAAGTTTTAATAAAATTTTTCATTTTTGATAACATTTTCTTTTGATCAAAAACATAACATATATATTATAAATGAAATGTATTGAAAAATATAAAATAATGAAGACTTTAGTCACATATTATAAAAATTTTAAGTAACAAAATATTACTTTAGATAATATCTTATTTTAAACGTAAAATAATATATCATATACGATGCTTCTAATATACGAAAAAAATTTATACGAGATTATGATGACACTGAAAACAAAAAGAAAGGCAGTCATTTCAAAATGAAGTTTCACACTAAGCACCAAACAACACTTTTATTTTTAGGGTTTTCAAAGGAAAGAAAAACAGCACTCTGCAGAGTTTATCCTTCACTGAAGGTATTTTACGAACTGAAATTTTTCAAAACGAGTGTTTACTTGAGCAAGCACGCAAACGTGTTGTTGAAAACAGATTAGAACTCTTTCTCTCTTTTTTTTTATCCTTTCCTTTGTTTTCTGCCAGTTTGCGGATGGTTCTTCGCACGGTTTGGTAGTTCCATGATTTGTGAAAAGAGACAGGCATTTTTAAATTGTATTACATACCAGTTTTTGTTGTGAAAACTAAGCACTATTGCCAGCAATCGCTGCAGAACCTACCTCACTTCAAATTGCCGTTTGCTCTCCAGAAGAAACATTTTAAAATGAATTTCCAGACTTGCAAAAACTAAATTTTTAATGACGTCGTTTCTGTTTTTCTCTGCGCTTATGTATTGTTCATAATTTACGGTAGCGTGTCATACATTTTTTACTGGAGATTAACTGAACTAATGAACATATATCTGAAATTTTTAAAAGATAAAAATATTTTGACATTTTACAAGCTATGTTATTTTGGTAAATTTTTTTTAATATCTTATATATATATATATATATATATATATATATATATATATATATATATATATATATATGTGTGTGTGTGTGTGTGTGTGTATATATATATATATATTATATCTATATATATATATATATCTATATATATATATATATATATATATATATATATATATATATATATATATATTTATATATATATATATATATACATATTTATATATATATACATATATATATATGTATATATATATATTTATATATATATATTTATATATATATATATATATATATATATATATATATATATATATATATATATATGTATATATATATATATATGTATATATATATATATATATATATGTGTGTGTGTGTGTGTTTACAGGATGCATAGTAAATACTTAGCGAGCCTATAAACGATAGACGGATGAGTAGGTACCGATCTTTGGTACAAAAATTTATGGTTTTGAATCTCACTGATGGCATGGATATTCATAGCCTTTCGAAATTGAATTTAAGCAGTATGTCTCTGTATAATTCGTCCTTCTGTAGCAAAAAAGTAGACGATACCGCTCTTATGCAACTAAATTACTTCATTATCCTTTAACTAGGTCATTCCCTCCGCATCCCCGTTAGTCATAACATTTTAATTAAAAAAAAGGTTTAAAACGAGATGAACATTTATTTTATGGAATTTTTAAATTTAAACATTTAATTTTAGAATAATTACAAAATATTTATTGAAGAACTGAGATACTGATCATTGAATACTGGGAAATCCTTTGTGCAAGCCACAAAATAACAATTTTGAGAAACCCTATGATAAAAATATTTTCCGAAGAAATATTTCGTAAGAATTCATATATATATCCATGTACATTTTCTTTCTTATAACCTGTAAACATTGTTTGAACAAGCTCTCACAGAAAATAAAGTATGTTGTATAAAACATACAAAAAATGCCTATTAATAAGTAAATTTAAAATACCCCAAATACAAAGATATTCTTGTTTACAAGAAAATCAATGTAATCCTAATATAAAAAGGAATTAGAGAACACTGTAGCAATATATTCTTCACAATAGGTCTCTCCTCTCTTCATAAGAAATTTATCTGTTTCTGTCTATTATACAATCTTATAAGGATTGTAGAACAGATAGAATTTTTTGTTCTTTCTTGATACTCTTGAAAAATTTGGTCAATGGACATTTTTTAAGGGGTTGGGTTTAAAATGTATCTAACACACCATTTTAAGTCAACAGGAGTTCCAAACCTTTCCTATCCCAGTACCCCTGTACAAGACAAAAACATTCGAATGTCCTCTCCTCTTCCATAATAGATAGTGATACTAGATATTAAAATAGTGTTTTATATTTCTATACCTATTTTATCTGTCTATCTATCTATAAAGAATCACAAAATAGAAATTAGTTAAAATAGTCATCGAATGTCTTTAAAATTATTTATTAAAATTTAAAACCAAGCATAAAATCAATAAAAAATTAATATATGCGATATGAATGAGATGATTGAGGCTAGTGTAATTTTAACAATTTCTTTATGTAGGAGGAGATCCAATTTCATTAACATCACAAATCTTCACTTTTGTGATGTTCCTTTCTTTGATCAACTTACTACTGGTCTGAAACCACGTTCACCAAATACGATGAAATAAATGAAGTTGAAATTCCTGTACTCTAGGCCAGGGGTGGCAAAACAGTGCCACCCCTGGGCTTATAACTGAAAAATATATAACATTTATTATGGTAAATACAATATTTCATATATTTGTTGATATTTTTATAGATATCTTGTACATTTTATCGATATAAATTCTACTGGTCGCCACTCCCTTTAACTGTCTTATTGCCTCCTACATGCCTCTGAACCCACTACCGCCCACCTGGAAAGTTTCAGCACCCGCTCAGGAAGCTTAGTGCCGCCCCCGTAAGAAGCCTGTAATCGTATAATCCTAATATCATATAATCATAATATAATATAATCGTATAATATAGTATACCTAATCCCATGGAATCTCCATTGGCATTTCATCACTTCATATGAACTACATGCTGGCTTTTAGAGGTAAAAATTGACTTCATGTAACGAAATTATACACCAACACAATAAAAGCACCAAATAAAGAAAATCAAAATTGCATCTTAACTCTAATATTGATTTATAAATATACCTGTTTATGTTAATATCATACTATTTTATGGTTAAATTTTAAAATATTTTACGTATTTTTAACATTTATATTACGTTCATTTAAGCAAGTTAAAACGAACTATTAATTATGAAAGTTTCATACATTATACTCGTGCATTACAATGCAATAAAATATTACTTTGGGTACTATTTAACTTTAATCTTTAAAATAACATTTCACATCTAATGCTTCTAATGCTCGAAAAAATATATGAAATAACGAGGGCACTGGAAACAAAAAAAGCATTCATTTCAAAATAAAGTTTCTCACTAAGCACCAACGAAAACTATATTTTATTTTTAGAGTTTTTTGTAGACAAGAAAAATGGTACCCTGCAGTATTTATCCCTCGCTGAAGGTATTTTACGAAATGAAATATTTCTGAACGAGTGTTTACTTGAGCAAGCACGCAAACGTGTTGTTGAAAACAGATTAGAGCTTTTTATTTTATCTTTTGTTTTGTACTCTTCTTCATTTTGCCGGTTCGTAGATGGTTCGACGCATGGTTTAGTAGTCCCATGATTTGTGAAAAGAGACAAGCAATTTTAAATTGTATTACACGCCAGTTTTTTGTTGCAGAAACTCAGCACTTTTGTCAATAATCCTTGCAGATACAGCCTCACTTCAAATTGCTTTTTTTTTCTCTTGGGAATGAATATTTTAAAATTAGTTTCCTAGCAAGAAAAAATAAAATTTTTAATGAAGTCATTTGTG
>CM063504.1:168944523-169004523 GCA_032207245.1 Pardosa pseudoannulata | reverse complement strand
TTTTTATGTTCACAATAAAATTGCACTATAATATGAACTGTAACGACACATTTGGAATACATGTATTGAAAAGAAACTATAATATATCTCAAACGGGACTAAGTTTCATTATAGTTTTAATTATAAATGTTATATTAATTACAAAGCTACAAAACTTAAATATTTAATACAAACTCTTTTTTATCGAAAATTAAACTCTTGAATTTCAGTCTAGATAAAGAATTTAATATAATGTTCATAATTATTTCTTTTCCCATTTATTTGCCAATACATGAGAAACATTAATAGATATATTTAAATTTCAATACTGCAAAAACTAGCTGGAAAAATGAAGTTTCTATAGAAATCTGGAAACTTTTAACAAAATTTTATTTGGTTTGAGAGCGACAGTGTCTACTGAATTAAATCATGGCTTACGTCTAAATATTGATTCATATTGGTTTCAAAGATACACGTTGGTATCGGCATTAAAACTTGTGCATTTTCTTCAGAGTGCCACGAGCTTTCAAGATGATTCAGGATTATTTGCTGAATAATTTAATAATCTTTATCTATAGTGTCAAACAGAAAATATCATAATTTGTAATGATTTGCTATTTAATTTGTATCCTAATTTTTCCATAAATGTCCGCTATTTTTCTAATGTTTTTAAAACCTAATAAATATTTTTTCAATTTTTCTTTTTGCAAGAAAATCTGGTTTTTTTAACTTGTTCTTCATGTATAATTTACACTAGAGACGGGGATATTTTTGAGGAAATCGCTTTAAAATTATAACCAATCTTTATTTTTAAGTTTTATCTAAAATATTTTTATTTTGATGTAATATAACAAATATGTAATTTATTTTATATAATATCTGATAAGAACTACTTTATTATACTATTAAAAATATTTTATTTACATATTACATTTTATATTATTAATTAATTATGATATTAATTATCAATATTTTATTTATGTTTTTTTTCTAAATTTAGTACACATTCTAAACTACATTCTGTTATTTATCTACCGTCTCCCAGTCATATGAAGCAATTTCTATGTTTTTTAAAACACTTATTAGATTGCTTAACTACTGTTATTTAAAAGTTAAAAATAAAAAAAATATTACTTTAAGGAGAGAACGAGTCTTCTTAACTACTTTCCCGAAACATTTATTTAAAGCGTCAATAAAAAATAATACATTTTAACAGGAAAATTTCTATATTGCGTCTTAATGTAAGTTCTTAAAATATTCAAAGAAAGTACTTATAAAATTGTATTAGCTATTTTTGGTTAAAGGAATGTCAAAACAATTTTTTTAAGATTATTTTATGTCTCGCATAGCATCAGTCCTTATTTTATGCTTAAACTTTAAAATATGTCCAATGAAGCTGTTAATAATAACATTATTATCACTGTGAAAGTAAACAGATTTGAAAAAGGTCATATACTCTATTTAATTTGCAATGATTTATTCAAATATTTTGAGCTCAGTTACTGACTGCGACTATTTTCCTTATAAATACTGCTACAAAATAAAGTAAAATTTAATTAAATTTGCGTATTTTTCTCTGTCGTATGTGGTGCATTACATTGCGGAAAATTTTTAAGATAGGGATAAGTCTGAAATATTATTTATCATGGTACTGATTTAAATTTTTTATGAAAACATTTTTCTAAAAGACCGTTTTCAAAAAACCTTCAAAATAATTTAAAATTCATATAAAAAAAGGAAAAATGTTTATACATTTTCTCGGCATATTTAAAGTATTTTTAATAAACTTATATGAATTTGTTAACTGATCTGGATATTTACACGGTAGAAAAGATGAATATTTTAGGTAAAATTTATTCTATGAACCCAAATGGGAATCGCTTCCCACGATAAACAAACAAATATAATACCTTAAGTTATATTCTTTATATTTATTTACTTTCACCCAACTAGAAAATTTTATTTCAGCTAAAACCAGCATCTATTATAAGACTTTGTTTTTTCTTTGAGGAAGCGATACTGCCTCTATTTGTCCATAATCCACTTAATAGTGAAAAGATGCAGGACGGAAGAAAACAAGGGAACTGTTTATTCTTTCCCCTGTAGTTCTAAATCGAGAAAAGAAAACAAAAGAAACTAAACATCGTTTAGGTGAAAGTTTCACAAAAAAGTTTCCTTACCGATCTGTCATCTTGATGGGTTTCCACGTAAAAGAAAAATATGATGCGAAGGAATTAATTCATCACTAAAGAGTTTGTGACGGGTGGGGGTTTTTTCTCTTCCTTTAAGCCTTTTCTTTTTCCCCGGCAAGGTGCGTTGGGAGGTAAATACACAAACAGCTTTCTCTGGGAAACAGTAAATTGCAAGTGAACGTGATATTTTGCACATGACGTCGGGGAGAAATTTCAAGTAAAAAGCGTAGCGAGGGTAACTCTTTGAGAGTAGAGTAATCACGAAACCTATTTATTCTGCTTTCCATCAGGCCAGATGTAATACCATCACAGTAATAGTGTTATTTTTAAACAAAAGTGTATTGTATTAGTGTTTCAATGTAGCATTTAACAAAATTCCATATAAAACAGAACACGCGTGATAATCATATTTATTAATCTGTATTCTTTTAAAAGTCGTCAGAAGTAAAAAATCCATCACGTTAAATTTGTGCAAACGAACGTGATATTTTCCACATGACGTCGGGTGAAAATTTCAAGTAACAAAGATACCACAGGTAATTCTTTAAAAGTAGAGTAATCACGAAACCTATTTATTCTGTTCTCCATCAGGCCAGATGTAATACCATCATAGTAATAGTGTTAGTTTTAAACAAAAATGTATCGTATTAGTTTATCAATGTAGCATTTAACAATGAAGAATTACATATAAAACAGAACATTCATGATATTCATATTTTTTAATCTGTATTTTAAATAGTCAGAAGTAAAAATCCATCACGTTACATTTATGCAAGTGATCACGATATTTTGCACATGACGTCGAGTAAAAATTTTAAGTAAAAAAGATACCACGGGTAATTCTTTGAGAGTAGAGTAATCACGAAACCTATTTATTCTGTTTTCCATCAGACCAGAAATAATATCATCACAGTTATAATGTTATTTTATAATTATTATTTTAAAAATATATCGTGTTTTCAATGTAACTTTAAACAATGCAAAATTCCATATAAAACAGAACACGCATGATATTCATATTTATTAATCTGCATTTTTTTTAAATAGTCATAAGTAAAAATCCATCACGTTACATTTATGCAAGCGATCGTGATATTTTTCACATGACGTTGGGTGAAAATTTCAAGTAACAAACATAGGTAATTCTTTGAGAGTAGAGTAATCACGAAACTGTTTTCTATCCGGCCAGATATAATATCATCACAGTAATAGTGTTATTTTTAAGCAAAAATGTATCATATTAGTTTTTCAATGTGGCATTTAAAAATACAAAATTCCATATAAAACAGAACACATGTGATATTCATATTTATTAATCTGTATTCTTTTAAAAATCGTCAGAAGTAATAACAGAACCATCACGTTAAATTTATGCTAGCGAATGTGATATTTTGCTCATGACATCTTCTGAAAATTTCAAGTAAAAGAGATATCATGGGTAATTCCTTTAGAGTAGAGTAACCGCGAAACCTATTTTTTCTGCTTTCCATCAGGCCAGATATAATACGATCACAACAATAGTGTTATTTTTAAACAAAAATGTATCGTATTAGGTTTTCAATGTTGCATTTAACAATAAAGAATTCCATATAAAACAGAAAACGCAGGATATTCATATTTATTATTCTGTATTTTATTTTTAAATAGTCAGAAGTAAAATTTCATCACGTTCAATTTATTCAAGCGATCATGATATTTTGCACATGACGTCGGACGAAGATTTTAAGAAAAAAGATACCACGGGTAATTTTTTGAGAGTAGAATAATCACAAACCCTATATGTTCTGTTTTCCATCAGGCCAGATGTAATACCATCACAGTAATAGAGTTATTTTTAAGCAAAAATGTATCGTGTTTTCAATATAACATTTAACAATGCAGAATTCCATATAAAACAGATTACGCATGATATTCATATTTACTAATTTGTATTCTTTTAAAATTTGTCAGAAGTAAAATAAAAATCCATCACGTTAAATTTATGCAAGCGAACGTGATATTTTGCACATGACGTTGGGTGAAAATTTCAAGTAAAACAAATACCACGAATAATTCTTTGAGAGTAGAGTAATCACGAAACTTTTTTCCATCAGGCCAGATGTAATACCATCACGGCAATAGTGTTAGTTTAAAACAAAAATGTATAATATTAGTTTTTCACTGTAGCATTTAACAATGAAGAATTCCATTTAAAACAGAACACTCATACTATTCATATTTATTGATCTGTATTTTTTTTAAATATTCAGAAGTAAAAATCCATCACGTTCAATTTATGCAAGCGATATGATATTTTGCACATGACGTCGGGTAAAAATTTCAAGTAAAAAATACCACGGATAATTCTTTGAGAATACAGTAATCACGAACCCTATTTATTCTGCTTTCCATCAGGCCAGGTATAATATCATCACAGTAATAGTGTTATTTTTAAACAAAAATGTCTTGTGTTTTCAATGTAGTTTTTAACAATGTGGAACAGCCATGATATTCATATTTATTAATTTGTATTCTTTTAAAAATAGTCAGAAATAAAACATCCATCTTGCTAAATTTATTATTAACAACGTATGCTGGGGAGAAAGGGAAAAACCAAAAAATCTTTCAAATGGAAACAGTGACTTGCAAGCCATTGTTATATGTTGCAAATAACGTCACAGATAAATTTCAAACACAAAAGATGCCGAGACTAAATCTATGATTAGACATCTTATCCCGAAATCTATTTTTTCTGATTTACGACAGAGCAATTATAATAGCATATCTGAAATATTTCTATATTTTTGTTCTTCTTTTCAAAAATATAGCTTGTATTAATTTCTCTGCTGCTTGTATTAAGTCCTCGATAAATATGGTGACAAAGCCACGATTTTTAAATGTGTATAGTAAACCATTTTACCCCCTCTCACTAGGTCAGCCATTTATTGATAATTTCAGAAATAATAAAGAAAATTATGAAACAAGTTTACTTCACAACAGATTTTTAATATTTAAGGTTAGAAATAGATGAAGAAAAGAATAAAACATTAGGAAATCAATTTCTTCTCTACATATCATTCATTTTCATTTATTGGGTGTAAATAATTTTTAGAATCTAGTATTTGCAAAATTTACTTTATAAATCTTATATTGTGCAGCAAGAAAAGCATTAAGAAGCATAAAATATTCTGTATAATACTAACATACATTGGTAAGCACAATTCCTACAAAAAATAACAAAACCAAATTCAATTAATGTTTTATAATATTTTTTCTTTTATCAGTCTCAAAGGAATTTAAAATACTAAACTAAACTAAAAAACTGAACTCCTCTGATCAACCTCCCCTACAGGCCAGAACCAATCTCCGTTTCCAAAACCAAAGGCCCTGGGGTACGAGGCATATGTTCCGGTTAAGTGGTCATCCTTACGTGGAACCTCCAGTGTTTAGTTCTCGAACATGCTTGATCCTCAGTTTGTCAACCCACTGAAAGGATGAAAGGATGAGTCAACCTTGCCCAGTCCGGGGATCGAACCTCGAACCTGTGTCGTGGGAGCGGGAAGAGCTACTCCAACTCCACTGGGCTTACTTAAAATACTATTGCTAGGAAAAGATGGCACTATTTAAAGGGCTAATTTTCTTCAGTAAATCTGCTTAGGTTAATAATAATATATCTAAAATAATTTTAATTGAGCTTTTTAATTTACATTTTTCATACTCTAGGGAATCAAAGTGTGACTTCTGAACTGTTTACGAGTTTCAACTTCAAGTTTATTAATTTGTATTTTTTTGGAAATCTATAAATATAAAAAAAACGCATTCCATTACATTAGATATTTGCAATCCGACACTCTGTAGAAATCAAAATGGGACTTATGAAAATGTTGAAGAGAACACCTGCGTATGAACTTCAAGCTTATTAATTTGCAGTGTTTTAAAAATCTACAAAAATAAAAATGAACCATGTTAGATTTAATATCTGCAACCTGACAAGCGTAGTTTGAATGTAAATACAGATTTTCCAGGGCAACAACAAATTGCAGATGATCGTGATATTTTGCACAGAACGTTCGGTAGAAATTTCAAGAAATTATCATACTCATAAAGAGTAGACATGTAATCACGATATTAATTTATGTTTTTCCATAAAGCAAGTTACAATACTAGCACTGTTATAATGCTATACTGTTTTTCAAAAACATGTAGCAGTTTTGCAAAAATGTTTTTTACAAAATTTCTTAGAGCAGTATTAAATCCATCATGAATTTTAACTGAATTTTTAATTTCAGCTTTTGCAAACTTAGACAATATCAATATGACTTCTTCGGAAGAAACTTGTACTGAATAATACAAGTATGAAATTCTAGCATATTATTTTTTGTTTTCTTTTGACAATCATCAAAAATATGCATTGCGTGAAATTTAGTAGTTCCAATTGCATTTAATTTTTTACGACTTATTTAAAAATTTAACTGCATTTTAACTTTTTTATTTTAGATTTTAAAAGTCATTTAGAAGTTTTAAATTCAAGTTGATGTAGTTGAGAAATGCTTTAAACTTAATATTTTATATAATATTTTGTATTTACATCTGAAATCCAGTTATATTTTTTTACACAATATCCATACAATTAAAATAATTACAATACCACCATTAATTTATAAAAACATTGTTAAAAATTTACAAAGAAAACTTTTAAAAAGTATATATACATTCATATATATATATATATATATATATATATATATATATATATATATATATACATATGTATGTGTGTATATGTGTATATATTTATATATATATATATATGTGTGTGTGTGTGTGTGTGTGTGTGTGTGTAATGGGTAATTAATCACAAATGGAAGAAAATTCATCTTTACTTGGGTACAGTCAAAACGTAACCGAAAAATCACATGAATTTGAATGAAAGGAAGAGATTTTTAGCATCATCTCTCGTTTCTGGGGCAAAAATCAATTTATCTGAATTTATAGATGTATGAGCCAGCTAATCAGGATTCTTAATCTTTAGTCACGTGGTGACGCCTATGGCGTGTTTAACAGTCACTAGTTATATAAAATCATTATGTAAGAAAAGTTTTAGTGTTTCCGAGGTAGCCAAGTTGACAAAAAGAACTAAAATATCCACCAATTTTGCCAGAAATGGATAGAATTGTCCGAAAGCTATTTTAAGATAGTCATATTTATAATGGTTGACATTTTAGGCTAAATATATATACATTTATATTTATTTATTTATTTATTTATTTATATTTAAACTTATGTATTATATACATATATATATATACATATATATATATATATATATATATATATATATATATATATATATATATATATATATATATATATATATATATATATATAACAATTTTAAACTTCAGTTATAGTCAGTATCAGTTTATTTTTGTATATCAGTATAATTTAAATTTAATTACAGAAATAGCAGTTATTACTCTCATTTAAAATTGAAATAAATGATCTAAATTTCTATCCAAGTTAGTCCTTTTAGTACGAATTCACTTTTGAACATTCTACATTAAATCAGGGATATATAGGTAATAAGGAGCATGTATTTTGTATTTTTATTTAGAACTTTAGTAAACTTCGTACTGAACATGTAGTGAAAGTATGTCAACATATTCAGCATGCCTGTTAAATTCACAAAGCTTCTTTTTCTTCATGCTGTCGATACCAGACATGTTCAAGATTGACTCTTAACCTACTTGGGCGATGTTTTCGTAAAGATTAGAATATTAACCAATCGATACGTTACCTTTCTCATAAGGCTACGTTTAAAAATTGAAGAAGTGAAAGATTTTCTGTAGGTTGTTCTTGTTGTAAATATTTGAAATTTGTGGAAAATGAAACGTTTTTTTCAATTCTCCTACAAATTTCTATTTTTTAAAAAAGTCAAAATATTGTATGAAGTTATATTTTATACTATTATTGCTTTTATATATAATCACCATTTTAATCAGAATAAATCGTATTTTAACAAGAATGCATATATACAAAAAGAAGTATTATATGCATTAAGGTAATGCTTGTAATACTGATATACATACATACACAAATATCGGGTATCATATATATATATATATATATATATATATATATATATATATATATATATATATATATATATATATATATATATATATATATATATATATATATATATATATATATATATATATATATATATATATATATATATATATATATATATATATATATATATATATATATATATATATATATATATATATATATATATATATATATATATATATATATATATATATATATATATATATATATATATATATATATATATATATATATATATATATATATATATATATATATATATATATATATATATATATATATATATATATATTATATATATATATATATATATATATATATATATATATATATATATATATATATATATATATATATATATATATATATATGTATACCAGTGTAATTTAAATTTAAATATAAATATATATAATTTGTATATATATATGATATATAGTCCTTTTATATATATATATAAATTAGAAATATGCAGGTAATGGGAATTGGTATTTTATATTTTTCTGCATTTATATCTTTTATATTTGTATTTTATATTTATATTTGTATTTTGTATTTTCTTATATACCAGTGTAATTTAAATTTAAATATAAAAATATAATTTGTTAGTCAACAAATGATGTAAAATTCTGTCCAAGTTAGTCCTTTTAGCACGAATTCACTTTTGTATGATCAAAATCAAATTAGAAATATGCAGGTAATGGGAATTGGTATTTTATATTTTCTGCATTTAATATCTTTTATATTTGTATTTTATATTTATATTTGTATTTTGTATTATCTTATATAATCAGCCTAGTGAAAATAGTAACCGAACACATATTTTGAGTATAAAACACAAATAAACTTATCTCTAAATGTTAAAAACACACTGAAAATAAACTGGAAAGATACTATATTCTTGAACATTTTACAAATTTATAAATGTACATCAAATACAACATTTTGTGGTATTAGTTTCAATTTAACAATGAGATGTACTTTCTTAAACTTTCAAAACCCTCTTCCTAGACCTTTGGTCCATTTTAAAAAGATGTTGTATATGAAGCTGTTGGAGCATTATGGTAACAATAATAGAAATAATTTACGGTTAGTAAGAACTAATAGTCAGACAATATTAAATTTTAAAAATATTCACTATAAATTAAAGCATTGGTATACATAAATTAAAAAGAGTATTTAATGGTAACATTGAGATTTTCGATTTGTACATATTCATCAAGTCATTGGTATGAAAAAGTAATTAACATTTATGTCGCGTGAGTAATATTTTCATTTCTTGATAAGTTTCTTCTGTTTAAATGACTGGCAAAAACCTTTGGCGAATTTCTATTAGTCCCTAATTAAATATCGCTAAACATATTTTTTTTTTTATTTCTTCATGTTATATTTCGAAGTAAAAATTAAATTTAAGTGATTGGGTTATTCATTATAAGATAGTGAGTTATTTTATTTTTAAAACTGCTTATGTTGTTATTTCAATATAATATTAATTGATACTTTTGTTCTATTTAAATGACTGGCAAAAACCTTTAGCACATTTTTATTAGTCCCTAATTAAATATCACTAAATATATATTTTTTTTCTTCATGTTATATTTTCCAGTAAAAATTAAATTTAAGTGAATGGGTTATTCATTTTAAGATAGTGAGTTATTTTACTTTTTAAAACTGCTTACGTTGTTATTTCAATATAATATTAATTGATGTGTTTGTTCTATTTAAATGACTGGCAAAAAACTTTAACGAATTTCTAATAGTCCTTAATTAAATATCGCTAAATATAATTATTTTATTTCTTCATGTTATATTTGCCAGTGAAAATTAAATTCAAGTGATTGCATTATTCCTCATAAGATAGTGAGTTATTTTATTTTAAAAACTGCTTATGTTTTTATTTCAATAAAATATTAATTTAAATTTAGAAATAAATATTATAAACTTTATTTGGTTATATTATTTACCTTGCTTCAAAGACTAGGCGCTTGTTTAATATAGTACCTCTGTAAATAATAGGTATTTTATTCGTTTCATATTTAAATTGCTTTTATCTAAATCTGTGTATGCCATAATATTATACAATGTATCTGTTGTTGAGACTGAAATTCTTATAGAATGAAATTTGTTTAAATTCATCAGTGTTTCTTTATCGCATGATAATTTATTTATGTTTAAAATAGTCTGTTTGTAATTCAAATTTATTCCTTTGTAAATATTATTAACTTGTTCTTGTGGATAAAAGAGTCTGGTTTGGGCTCAACTCATAAAAAATATTAGTTTTGTTATTTTTTTGTTAAAAAAATCTTGTGAAATACTTTAAATATTCTCAAGCGTAAGGCTTTCCACGTATTTTTATTGTGCACATAAGTCCAAAATTAAAGCCAACAGTTTGCGATTTTTAAACGTGTTCAGAAATACATCCGATTTAAATTTAGAAAAATGTATCCCAGCAAGTTTCTTATTTATTCAGCCTCAAGTGTATCTATGATGGACTCGATGAAACGAATAACAATGCTACTATCCTTAAACAATATTCCATGCGGAATTTCCATGATGTAGCAAAATCTGTAATAACATTTAGCTTGGCTGAAAATTTACTTTATTTTCAACTCCGTTTTTAAAACTAGCACGTACATCACTTGACGTTTCGTTCACTGAACAGAATCATTTCTATTCCCAACATCAATTCCCAAAAAACAATTGTTGGAAAAAATCCTTAGTAAGAGCGTCTCGAATGAAGAATGGATGTTCTTCCACAAACAGCTTTTTTCCCTCTTTTCTTTCGTACAGGAAACCATCAACATGAGAAATAGGTTGCAAACTTTCACTCTAAACTTTTACTAAGCGCTGTTTGGCTCCTTACCCTCATTATTTTATTTGACTGATTTAGAATTAGATTGCACACAAATGCAGAATTTCTTACTTTGCATTTTTTTCTATTATACCTATACTTCCAAATAGCTAGAGTAAATATAAACATGAGATAATTTGGAATGAATGCAAAGAAATTAAAATTCTTATTGAACAGTATCAGTTTCATAATTATATATATATATAATTTAAAATAAATTAATTTATAATTTAAATTTAATTGATTATATCTATATTGAAACTTCTCGTAGTGAAAGGATAATTTATAATTTTTCGCTCAATACATAAAATGCTGGCTTTTCTATTTTAGTACATTAAAAATATCTCATAAATTACTGTAAAATTATTCCTGTGTTTTTCTAGCTAGTATGAGGTAATTCCTGAATATATTCATAAATACTTCCTGGTTAAACATAAAAAAGCATTTCCACGCAATGTTTATTTTTATTTCATCATCAAATGTATCTAAAAAGAGTAACTATGCCACTATTCTTAAACAATATCCGGAATTTCCATGATGTAGCAACATCTGTAATAACATTTAACTTGGCAGAAAATTTATTTTCCTCTCAACTCCATTTTTAACGCCAGCACGTACATCACTTGACGTTTTGTTCACTGAACAGGATCATTTCTATTCCCAACATCAATTCCCAAAAACAATTGTTGGAAAAAATCCTTAGCAAGAGAGTCTCGAATGAAGAATGGATGTTCTTCCGCTAAAACTTTTTCTCCCGTTTTTGCACAGCAAAACATCAACATGAAAAATAGATTGCAAACTTCTACTCTAAACTTTTACTAAACGCTGTTTTGCTCTTTACTCTCATTATTTTATTTGACTGATTTAGAAGTAAAGTGCAAGCAAATGCAGAATACGCATTTTTTTTTCTTTTCTTTCTATGCACCATGATAGCTGGGGTTTAAAGGAAATATAAGCTAGTTGTTTGAATGCTAAGATATTCAAACACATGCTTGGTAAAATTTATATAGCCGTATACATAGAAGGCATAATTTTAGGCAAAACAATTCTTTGTCATTTTGTGTAAAATTATATTTGTAAAGTTTTTTAAAATGAAAATGGTGTATTTTGTTTCCACGATGCTTACATAACAAAATGTCATGCCTATTTAAAATATTTTTCTACTTTGCATAAACTATTTAAGAGTTGATGATTAAGTTAGTTTTAAATAAACGAAAATATTTATAATATATTAGGAATTTATAATATATTACAAAATTGTTTAAGTTTTACTTTAAGTTCAATTATATATATATATATATATATATATATATATATATATATATATATATTATATATATATATATATATATATATATATATATATATATATATATATATATATATATATATATATATATATATATATTTATATATATGTATGTATGTATATGTATATGTATATGTATATGTATATATAACATATACATATACATATACATATACATATATACATATACATATACATATACATATACATATATATATATATATATATATATATATATATATATATATATATATATATATATATATAAGATTCAGTTTCTACCTGTACTATTTTGATATTTATAGACAGCATTAACATTATGTTGAATGAAGTGTCCCTCTAACCTTCCTACTGATGTCCGATATGTAAATTTTTCACATACTAATACATAAAAATATACACTAAAACAGAACATAAATTTCACTAACTTAGTAATAATTTTACGTACCAATGTGCCACCCTCCAAAGTAATAATATATGAGTTCAAATTTTTAATAGGTATTTTTCAGTTTATCATCAAACGTAAAATTTCTGTCCTCGTGTAATAGATACAAATAAGTTTCCGTTATTTTTTTATGATTCATACTATTTTCTTTCAAAAAATAAAACTCAAGTCTTTACACAGAATCGTTTCTACTTTCTTTTCTTTTACAATTATATCATAATAAATTTAAGTTATTCTATGCCTGTGAAAAAAAACTTTTCACTAAGAACGTACATATCATTTAAATTATCATCTTCTGAATATAACTTTAAAATTATTTATTAAAGCGAAGTTTTTTGCTAAGAGTAAAAAATTACAGAACGATTCATAATTAATGCCATCTAAAGACAAAAATTCCTAATTAATTTTCCTATAAACTACCAAAGTTTATGGCTCATGGATTTTAGCATGCTTAATAAGTGTGTGGATCTTTTTAGCAAAATGTAATGAAATGACATCTTAATTCTTAAAATACACTAAAAATTTCAAAAATATTAATTTCCCTTACAGGAAAAAGTGAAATAAAATGATGACTTAAAAGCAATAAACTTATGAGCTTTAGGAAGCAGCAAAAAGTTATTAATAATACTCAAACGAAATTCTGCTTCACTATCATATTTAATTAACAAAAAGAATTCATAGTTTGATAATATTACGATAATTGGATATAATTGGCAATGGAATAAACTGCATTGTGCCTCTTGAGGAATTATATTATAGATATAAAGAATTAGTCGACTTCTGGTGCAATTTATTCATCTTACTTCAAACAAAGTTATTTGATTTACTTCACCAAATAAATTTGTATCGCAAAATGCCAGAAGTGCTCCAGTTAATTTATTAATTAATAGTGTTTAGCCTTTTTATTTGTCTAAATCTCATCCATTTTCTTTCTCAAAATATATTTTCCTCTATGTTGTAGTCAAGGAAACGCTAATTTAATAAAAGCGGTAAACTTTCCTCCGCTATACAATTTTTATAATAAAAATTTCTTTTTTCCAGCAAGAAACACAAGAAAATATGAAATTAAGCTCAATTTATCTTTTATAATTGATTAGAAAATTATACTTTTGAAGAACTAATAATTTGTCTTTTATTGGGGGGGGGGATTTATACTGAATTTTATAAATTTGCAACTCAGACTTCAAATGTTTATTAAGTCATATACGTTCTATATTGGACTTAGTTTGATAACAATTAAATAATTGTGGGGTCAGTTATTTCGTTAACATAATTTATATTTTGGTAAACTGTAAGAATACATCGAGCAACGTATGATATTGGAACGGATTACCTTATAATCCATTTAATAATTGCTTTTACTTGTTTTCACATAACTGTTAAACTCACTAACAGATAATTTAAAATAGAAAAAACATCGTTCAACATAGCAATTCTTGAATTCTTGTATTACACAATTTAGAATTGAATATGCAGCAGAAAAGAGTAAAAAGTTAAAAGCTATTTTACCAAAACTCAGAATCGAAAGAAAAAGAAATTACATGCTGAGGACATCTGTTGAGTGGAAAAACAGTTAATATAGAAACCAAAAACAATATACAGAATAAAAAAGAAGCAACTATTATGAATTATATAAAAATTAAAATAGTAAGACTCTTCTGAAGACTGAACAATATTAAAGATAATTTTGCATCCTAAATATGTAAAGAGAATATCAAAAGTGAATGAAACATGATTTTTTCTGGAGTGTTTTATCTCAGCTTTATAATTTTATTTGTCCGATTAATTCTTAATAGAAATTTTTATTCAGCTTTTTTGTACATGTCTTCATTCTTGTTTTAAACTTCTGTTTGCATTTCTTTTGAGAGATACTGCCCCTTTTTCAACAATTTTTGTTGTTGTTGTTCGCATTGCCATTCTAAAAATAGAATCATATTCATCCTCAAAGGGGCATTTCTATCATCTTATATCGCATTTCTTTTGAGAGATACCACTTTAACCTCAACATTTCACTTCCTTGTTGGTGGTGTTTCTTCATTGAGTCACAAATCAAACGCAATTTAAACTATGAATAATAGAAGTTTTTTATTAAAACAAATTTTACGAAAAGAGCAAATAACCAAAGAAAAGGGATTCAGCAGATCACTTCTAAGAATGATCTTTTCATGGCTTCATTGCCCTAATTTTAAAGATACTGCAAGACTCAAATAATTAACCTGGTTCTAATTTTGAATAATATTTCTTTTATAACTGAATCTTTTAGAAAAAACTCCAAACTTATAACCAAGAAAAGTTCAGAAATAATCATCTTCTGAAATTTTTCTCATGTTTCATTGTTTATATTTTAAAGATACTGCAAGAAACTCTAAAAATAAAATATAATTATTTGCAAATTCACTTTCTGCGTTTATAACTTCATCTTTTGTAGACATATTTTCAAAATTTTTTTTGTGTAAAGTAATTTAATCTAAAAAATTTAAAAATACTGTCTAGAAAAAATCTTTATTTTAAATATTCTTTATGTTTTTTAATAATTTTCATGAATATGTAAAATTATGCAATCCAATTAGTAAATTTTACTGTTAAAAAAAAAATTATAAAAAATTATTAAAATATATTTAAAAAATTTAAAAAAAAATCCTATTTAAAATTTTAAAATTAATTAAAATGAAAATTATAAAATGTTATATTTAGGATAAAATTAATTTAATTAATAAAATGTTTTTTTAAACGATGAAAAATATGTAAAAATTTTTTTCATTTAAAAAATAAATTTCATTTCATTTAAATATGTACATTTTTTAATAAACAATTAAAATTTAAATTTTATTTTTAAATTTATTTCATAAAATTCCCTAAAAAATCTCAAGTATTTTATAAATTTAAAAATGTTCTTCATTTATTTTTTTTTTTTTTTTTTTTTTATTTTTTATTTCATTTATTGATACTTAGTGGCATTGTAATAGTTTTTATGAAGTATTTTTTTTAGGGAAGTAAATTATACACTTTTACAAAACATTTTGTTTTTTTTTTTTACAAATCTGTTGTCATAAAATTGTTTATTTCCATTCATTGTGGTTTAAAGGATCTTAAAAAAAAAATTGAAAAAATTAAAAAAATTATCATTATTTTTTTTTAATTTTATTATCAAAAAATTTTTTTTTTTTAAATATTAAATACAAATAAATATGAGTGTTTTAAGTTGGATTTTTCATTTTTTACAGGGCTAAAAGGATTTAGTTTTAATATTTGTTTACTAGCCCGAGCTATCTCGGGCAAATGAAAAAAAAAAGTTAAATATTAATCTTTGTATGATAGTTTTTGAAACAATAAGGGACAACACAAAGTGATACCTGACATTCTCTACACTGTTATCGGTCTTTTTTCTTACTGGTTTACTTCTGGAATCTGTTTTACGGGAGAGCACAGTACACTGTCTCGTTAAATTTGATTTGTTTTTTCAGTAGCAGGAATAACATCTGGAAAATACCTTGAGGTTAACCTGAGTGATAAAAGACTAATCCTGGGTCAGCCTGGTGTGACAGCAACCTCATCACGATGATTTTCTGAAATTCGTCTTTTCAGTCAGTTTAAAACACGTCACCAATTCGGCCAAAAGAAACGCGAAATCAGCAAAACTTCGCAAACTGCCAATGAAAGCTGAATATTCCCTTTCATTTCCCCCATGATATGTAAAACCATGATAAAAACAAATAGTACTGACAAATTCTGCTTTGCCACAGTTTTCTCAATAATAATTAACTGCAATATATACGATCCCGAGATAGCTCGGGATAATCAGGCAAGCGGTTATACCTTGAAAACTGACAGTTTTGCATAAATTTTAAGCATAGTTAGAACGAATTATTACCTTTACACAGTATCTCATTCGTACTTAAAACATAAAAAAAATATTTTTGTTAGAAAGTTTTAAATAAGAGACAATTTGTTGTTAATAAAAATGGCATCAAGGGTAATGCGCATGATTACTAAAAATATAATTAAGTTTGTCAAACTTAGTATTTTAAAACATACTACAATATCTCGAAATAACTTAGAACCTATATATATATATATATATATATATATATATAAGATACATATGTATTTTTAAAAAATACTTTAAGGAAGTGAATTTCTTTATTTCAAAATTAAAAAATTATCGTAGCAAAATAAAACTATATTTTGGAAAATATACAAAAAAAATTATGTTCAATCGGATAAAAATTATACTATATGAAAGGTGTAAAATTTCATGAAAAAAAAGCTACTTGAGATAACACGTGGGTTACATGAAAAAATACAATTTGAGAAGTTAAAGTTTTTTGTTTACAATAAATTACAGTAGTTATAAATTTCTTTACAGTAAATAGCTGACATGTTTTTAATCATAATTCTACTCAATATTGCTACACGAATTTTACTACGCGAATTGTTTTAAAATGTTCAGAACTGAATTCCTTTTTACATATATGTTTACATATATTTTTTTTGTCAATTCAACAGTCATATGATCCCTTAATGTAAATAATTCTTTCAAATTATACATTTATATGATTCTTGGAGAATAGGGAAGAATTTTATGATATTAAACAGTCCTCATTTATCTTCAAATTAATAAATTATCCTTAATTTCCATTCAATGAATGTAAAATATCCTGAAGTAAGTACGAATACTTCGAAACGATCAAAATACGTCTAAAATAATCTCTTATTTTCATCAAAATAATCTTAAAAGTATGCTAGTGCACACTGATATTCGTACATAATAAAATATATTATTAATTAAACATAAATATTTAAAATTCGCAACAATTTCGAAAGATAGTGTTATGAAGATAGATCTGTAATATAGTTAATACCTTTATTTTCCTTATAATAAAACCTTTTTATATCTTCAATTCCATTTGCTATTGTTAGTAAATATCATAAATAGAACAGTTATTTTATGCACTCATTTATTAGCTTCATTCAAAGTACCATTTTAATACCTTTAGCAATGCATTCTTTCAGAACGATAATACTAAGAGAAACTGCGTCATAAATTGCATTGTCTTTCTATGAGCATTTAATAAAAGCGAATTGGCATTTACGCTTAATTACGTGGAGAAAACAAACTCATTTTCACCTCTTTAAAATATGCTTTAATAAATCAGCCGTGCATTTAATCTAGAATTCTCAATTTAACATATAATTTTGAGTGTTTCACATCTTTATGACTAGCAGGCATTTCCATTCCACAATTGACCATTTAAAATCCCACACGAGCCAGTTGTTAAGATAAGGAAATTCTCTCGAAGCAAATATGTAATTTAGTCAACAATAGATTGGAATATTTATTGCCGGATGAGTTTCACATTAATTGCTTTTCATCGTCGCATGGGCTCTTGTTTTGCATATTCATAAATGATTTGTTAAGATTAAACTGAAAAATAAGTCATTTCAGCTTAGTCTTGTAACTTACGGTTTGGGGCAGGTCAAATAACAGAAGTAAGCAATCAATTATGCATTATAAGGGATCTTGGGGAATTGATTCAAACTTCCATTCTGGAAATTAACGCAAGCTTTTGATTTATCATTTAAACCTTTAGAATAAATAACTTACACTTCATAGAATTGTTATTTTCCGATCATTGTAAAACAATCTATTCATGCATTTATGGATTTCAGAGTTACAAATAACACAAATACCAATAGGTACTAGATATGACATGTTTAGTGCACATTGGTCTAATATATATATCTTTAAATTCTCAGAAACATGAAAATATTTAATATAAAACTATAACAAAACTGAATGCACTTTCTAACAACACATAGTACCGATTTTCACGCTAATCTCCTTCACTGCAAATCTTTATTTATTACAAACATTTCCTTTTAATGGATTTAACATTAAAAATATTGTTTTCTTTAAATTCAGAAAAGCCATATACTTTGCTATATAAAAAGCTATATGGTTCTTATTTCATTAAAATTTATAATTAAGAAAGTAGAAGTGAAACTTTTCAAATATTTCAAATGATACAGTCTAGGGAGAGATACATTTATGTTTTGGTGTTTTTAAAAATATGCATGGTATGTATCCTTGTTAAACTCAATTCACTTTCAAGTATTTGTATGACGTTTGTAACTCTAATTCTAAAATTATACTGTATATTTTATTATAAACTTTTTAATATATACTGATTTTCATACATAATTTTTACACAGTTTCTTATTTTTTCATATTTTTTTTCATTGTGGCTCTAATAACTGCCTTCGATTTTCATATTTGAATTTGATATGGTACAAATCTATAACATAAATTAATCCTTGCTATTGCATTAAAGTATAATAAGATTTTAATATCGTAAGAATAAAATGTCTTACAAAAGTATTCATTCTTTTATTGCTCTTTATAAAAAGGGTTTTTGAACCATAAGTGTGTTGAAAATTATGTACCTGTTCACAAATCGAAATTCAGAGAGTTCTATTTAAAAAGTTTGAGATAATCACAATTTTAAAGAAAAATAAAAAATAAGTATGAAAATAAACACTTAAAAGAGCAAAAGAATAAAGCAATTTTTATAAGTGTGGAGATTTGTAGAAGCAAATTCTACTCCTATGTGTACTAACATTTATCACGCAAAAGTGTAGTTGATTTGAGACGATCTAGAGCAGGAACAGATAAACTTTTCGGCCGCTGGCCAAAAGTCAAAAGAAAATAAGTTTGGAGGGCCCAAGATAAATTTTTCTAAAATTTTAAAAACAATATACAAGTTCCTAATGGCTTAAATACGTTAATGAGATGAATGAAATTGCGATTTCATTTTTAAAAGTTCCTTATACTGAGGTTCGAAGTGAGATGCACTGATTTTAAGGAATGATCCTAAATACTCATCTGTCAGTCTACTTCTGAAATTATTCTTTCTAAGGTTCAAAGTTGAAAACACTTGTTCACATATAAGGAGCAAGTATACAGCTGATCTTCTGGGCGTGTGATAATAAATTTGGGATATAATATTTAAGCAAAGTAGGAAAGGAGATGGATATATAATGTATAAATATATATGTCTTTTAATTTGCCCCGGACCGGCAACTTAAAATTCTATCCGTGGGCCGGATAAAACCTTCCGGCGGGCTGGAGTTGGCCCCTCCCTGATCTAGAGGAATATCTGAATGAGCTATCAACAGAAATAAATTGGAAGATATACAATTTAAAATGTGGTAGAGTAAAAGATGAGATACGTCTGCAATTGAAATCAATATCTTATTATCGAAATTCTTTATTTTAGCAAGCGATGTAAATTGTAGAAGTACATATCTGGCTTTCTCTTATACTTAATTTTTTTATTTTAATCAATGAAATAGTAACATGCATTAATGAGTTCATAATAGGTGAATTACCTACAAACTTTACATTAATATAATACTATATAAAAAGGATAAGAAAACTAAGGTCTGCGAGCCAGAGTATAAAGTTTCTATCTAGTCCATCGAAATAAAAACATATATGATATTTGTTTAATATAATAAATTACAAATGATTATCTACAATTAAGGTATAGAGCTAGTCCATCTCTTCTCTCGTTTAGTTATATACATAGCAGTGGCTTCATTTAAAATTGAAAAATATAGAGATATAGGAGAACATTTTCTCGACGTTAACTGGAAGAATCCGATAAAGGTGATTCAGAGCTCGCATTTGAGAAAATGTTCATTTTAATCTCCACCCAGTGTCTTTCTCTGTCGTCAAAAATTCTAATATTACTTATTTCATATGGTTGAATGGCAGAAAAATCGTTTCATTGTGAATTACAATGAAATTATTAAAAAATAGAGTGTTACTGGTTCTTGTTTGGTTTATTACTGGTTTGTATTGAATTAAAATATTTCAAAACCAAAATTACTAAATAAATTTAAGGTGATTTGGAGTACCATGTCCTTAACGAGGAATAAACATATAAATATTTTTATACTTGTTATAATTTTAGAATAAATTATACTTGCCAGCTCTTTCCTTTTTTGCGTGACCTTCTCTGCTGTACAGAAGAAGATGGACCATAGAATGGGAAAAAATTAAAACTATATACTACAATTTCTATTTGATTTTTCAAATTTTCTATTAAAATTTGTATTAATATACTATTAAATATAAATATTAACATACTATTAAAATTTATCCACTAAAAAAATATATTTTGTTTACAAAAATCTTATGGTTGTTATATATATATATATATATATATATATATATATATATATATATATATTATATATATAAAATACGAAAAGTTGGTTAAAAAATTAAATAATTTTCGATTTATGGAGATTTAACAGAATAACTAAATTTACTCGAAAAACGCCAGTTCCGGTACAATTCCGCTTCGAAATGTACCCGCACACAATGTGTTAAGACAAACAACGCAGTAATTTACCAAATGAGATGATAATGCCAAAAGAGTTGATGGAAATCCACAAAATAGTATTGGATGATCATCGACTGAACGTACATGAAATGCTATAGAAAAATATTAAAATTATTCTAAACAAATAAACATTTGCTTGCATAAAATGCATTTTTCTAAATTTAATCCCATTTTTCTATTTTGTTTATCAATAATTCATACCTCTTTTCCTTGATATTACTTTATATATCGTGTTAAACACCGTAACCGTGTTTCCTCCTGACTTCTAATTCTCCCCGAATGTACATACGTTAACAAATTTTCTGATCCTCCAGAGAATTTATAGTCACTTATGTAACTCAAACAAACGTGTATTGTCTTGAACTAGAATAATAAATCATTTTAACACGTGACAGGTGGTATTTGTTTAGGGAATTAGAATAAATATGCAATTGAATGGAATTGAATTCTCATAAGTGATGCTAATGAAATCTTAAGTCACCTATGTGAAATGCATTTTCCTTCCTTTACACTGTGTTTTAAATCAATTAATATGCATCTCTGTTCTGATTACAGAATTTTCTGTTACATTTAGTAGCACATTACGCATTGAAGTACTGATATAAATTGTTCGTCTCCTAATCATCAGTTATTAATAAAGGAGGCTATTTTAACATGGACGACATGCTCAAAACTTGGAATGCCTGTTTGCATAAATTAATGATGACTCTACCACAGTATTTTAAATTTTGTTGTTTGAATACCTTAATAAAATTAATCACTTTTAATTTTATTAAAATATGAGTATAAATTTCCAAGAGGTTGGGGATTCGTTCTAAAATAAATTAAAAAAGAATTCCTTATGAAATCAAATTGAAAACATTTTGGTTTGACAAATGTTCGATAAAATTTTACTTATGGGTGTATTTTCAGAAGTACCCAACCAGACCTATAAATTAAGGCTATTCATGCAAAAGAATTATTATGGTAGAAGGTACCAACCTTATAAAGCTTAGATGTGTTGTATGAAGACGCTAAGTTTTTAGTATTTCAGGGAAGCCATCCGAAGTGAACGCCCGCTGTGAATTTATATGCATAAAGGAAAGTGGTTGTTGTCTTGTAATATACTTGCATATAAAAGGCTTCAATCTAAACAATATCTAAGCGGAACTATATTCTAAAATAGACATTTTGCTAATTTGTTTACAGCAGTACAATATTGGTCGCTGAGTCTGAACAAGACCATGCGATGTCTTAACACATTGTATGCAGGACACGTACTAAAACTGCCGACGATTTTCTGACGATTGATACTCGAACGCGGGTCATGTACTAGTACAGGTTAGTGTAACAACATGGTTTGTTGGTGGGTACAAAAATAACGGTATATACAGGAAAAAAACTGAATTTCCTTTTTACTACATAGATTCTGGGAAAATTTAGACAAATAAAAACTAGTTTTTACACCAGGCGATGCGGAACCACACATCGGGAAAAAATTTAAATTATATACTACTATTTTTATTTAATTTTTCATATTTACTAAACTATTATAAATATATTTACTAAAAAATATAATTTTTGTTTACAAAATCTTATGGTTGTTATTTATATATTTCTATTTATATATTTTTTATATTATTCAATATAAAAAACGAAATGTTGGTTAAAAGATTAAATAATTTTAACTGAATAACTAAATTTACGTGAAAAACGTCCGCTCCCGGTACAATTCAGCTGCGAAATGTACCCGCACACAATATGTTAAGAAAAACAACACTGTAATTTACCAAATGAGGTGACAATGCCAAAAGAGTTGATGAAAACCACAAAATAGTATTGAATGATCATCGATTGAACGTTCGTGAGTTAGCAGTTTTAGTAGACATTTTAATATGTTCTCTACGTTGCATGATCAACGAAAGTTTGAGCATTAAAACATGGTGCAATAGTGATGCTAAGATTATTCATAATAAACAAAAGCAACATCTCTCAGATATTTCAATCGAGTGTTTCACGACATTTCTTTTCAATAAGACCAAATTTTTGCACCAATTTATAAACACGAGGAACCTCATAGGTTCACAATTCGCAACTAAGACGAAGGAAACAACTGCTCTACTTACAATCTGCAGCAAATGTTCTTGGATTGTCGACCAAAGTTACTTAAAAGTAATTGGCAGTTCCTCGAATGTCTGACACAGATTTGCTTCCACATCCGCATTTAACATAGTCTAAAATTGTTGGTCTTTCTGAACGGCAAGAGTAGGAAAGATCGAAATTAAAGGATTTGAACTTAGAAACGATTTTTGACTGTTACAAACGTTTTATACATTTGAATAAACTTGGAATATGCTCTTGGTTTCAACAGTTGAAGAACTACTCTTGACTCAAAACTCAAAAAGCATACAGAGATGTATATGTACCTCTTCCGGTATATGGCAGGGCATTTCACCATAAACTACAAAAAATAAGATATTCCTGTTTATGACTAAACAATTCACCTTAACCTAAAATGTATTTGGCATGACGTTGAAGTACACAATGAGCCGATAAATGTATAATGAACATTGACATGTTCAGAAACAACATTATCTTCTGGTCCCGGTATTATTACGTACCAATGATTTATACCAAGTTATGTTGAGATAACACAAAGAAGTGTTAAAACATCAGATACAAATGAGCGAAGACATACCGTTTTGCAGACTTTTTTTATTTACAAATCTAATTTTGCACAATCTGGTGACGCAAATAAAATATATTCAATCTGCATATGGAGACGCCGTAAACCGCTGGAATATGGAAGCAACTCCCGCTGATGACGCTATCTTTAGATGAACAAAAAAATGTTGATAGTTCCCTGCCTCTGCTGAAGTTCTCTTCGCTTTGTCTTTCCTCCGAAAGGGCCTTCAAATCTGCTGAGCAAAAAATCCAAAAGCTGCTGTTGCCAAGGCCAAAGACGACTGTTCCGCTTTACCCACTCTCTCTTGTCCAATGAGGTCGTAGGGGGGGGTCACTGACATCGCTTTCGTCCCTCGGTCAGTCTCCCGCGCTGGCGTTGTCCAGCAGTGTAACTCATTGTTACATATATATATATATGTGTGTGTGTGTGTGTGTGTGTGTGTTTGTAATGGTCTACATCTTTGCACATATGTTAGAAGATATGAACCCATTGGTAAGAATATACGATTCAGGGAAAGCAAGAAAATATATTAGATTGGCTACAAATTAAGTATAATTTCGCCAAATATTGTTTACAAGACAATTTTCAATAAACGATAGTTATTTGATGTTGTGTCTCTCAGGAATAGAAAAAGATATTATCAATAACATTTCTTTTTCATTTTAAAAATACGATTTAAAAATACTTGAATGAAACGTTTGAAATGCTTTTAAACGCGTTGTTTGTACATTTCTTAATTATATTGCCACAATGCATAAATATTTACTATTTTTTAAGCTTTTCATAAATTGAATTGAAAGCTGTTCTTTAGAAGTAATCACTTTACTATCGTATTGATATTTTACTTAAGTATAATTACACATAAACTAAATCTATCAACCCCATAACACTTCTCTTTAATGTCTTAACTACATCTTTTCGTAATTAAGCCAATTAAATATTTTGTTCTGGAAATTACTTGAAATAATGAATACTTAGCTTTTAACAAAATTTCTTTTCAGAATTGAGGCTTGGGACAAAAGGAAACAGGTCAATTAATTTTTAATAAAAAAAGAAAAACAAGATAAACTGAATTTTGCTAATTACTTAATAAAGAAAATTTGTTAGGATAATTTTCCCTTTTAAAAGTACTTTTTAATCATAAAAATGTATTGCTAAAAATTAGTATTCGCATAATTAGTAATTTTTAGTTTTGTCGTACAAGACATAAGTCAGGTTATAAGATTTCATGACGTTCAACCTGCAAATATTCTCTCACTAATATTATTAAAAAATTCATTTTCAGATACTCTCGAAGAGTTGCAATTGAATTTCATATATCAGCTGAATAAAATTTGAATTTTAAGAATCTGTTCAATAATATAAGTAAAGAAGCTGATACTGATAAAAAATGCAATGTGTATGTAAAGGTTTCAACTTATTAGATATTTGTACATTACTTTCACATAGACAATATAACATTAATACAGAGGAAAATTTCACATCAGTATACTTAGTCGTATATGCGTACGGATGAATAAAAATATTAAGTTAACGGAAAAAATCCCTCCGGTTTTATTTGTTATTTTCATAAAATATGTCAAGATTTAAGTATAATGGTTAAATTAAGTATTCATAATTTAAGTTAAATTAAGTATATTATATAAATTAAGTATAATGGTTAACAGTTAAAGGAAAAGAAATGTTTCGTTATACTCTCACATTGTTCGGTGTTATATAGTATGCAGAACTACGCCAAACAAAATTTGTGCAAACGGCTTTTCATTTATACAGAAACGATTATATTATTTTGAGCATTTAGCACAAAATATGATATCTCTCTATTTATACATTGTATGCGGGACACGTACTAGTACGTTTTCTGACGATTGATACTTGAGCGGGGGTCACGTACTAGTACGGATTAGTGTAACAACATGGTTTGTTTGTGGGTACAAAAATAACGGTATATACAGGAAAACGAACCCGAATGTTCTTATCTACTACATAGATTGTGGAATGTAAAAATGTTTATATATAACATAATTCGAAAAATTAAAACTATATACTACTATTTCTATTTGATTTTTCATATTTAAGATACTATTATAAATTTATCCACTAAAGAATATATTTTTTGTTTACAAAAATCTTATGGTTGTTATTTACATATTTGTTTATGTACTTCAATACAAAATACGAAAAGTTGGTGGCTAAAAAATTAAATAGTTTTCGATCTATTGAGATTTAACTGAATAACTAAATTTACGAGCAAAACGCTCGCTCCCGGTACAATTCAGCTGCGAAATGCACTAACACACAATGTGTTAATCTTAATTTAGTAAACATTACTCCAAACCTTATTTCCAATTATGACAATACAACAATATAAAATGAGAGCCATTTTAGTGAAGATGTGTTTATTATTCATTTACAACTGCCCTTTAAAATCCTAAAACAAAACTGCGTTTTAAATAATTTTACATTAAGCTGAAAGTAAAAGTTTTCTCATCCTTATAAATACATTTAATAATCAATTAGAAATATACCGCTATATTTTTCCTGTGTTCAGATACGCTTATAACTAATTTAGATTACAATATTGTGAATAACAATAAAGCGTGCTTTATTGTTAGCTTCATCGCAATATTACATTTTAATAAATTTTATGTAAATTCTGATATTTTTCACTGGATAACATTTTTAATTTGATCATGCTTGATATTATATTCTCAGATCGACAAAGAAAAATAGCTTTGGCAATGTTTTTTTTTATTTACTTGACTTTTATAAGCTTTTTTAGATCGATGTATATTTATATTTCAATATTTTAAGCTTGAATACCAAGTAAATAATTTAAAACACATATCTTATGATAATCGAAATTTCCAATGCATTGTTTTTATCTTAAAAAAGGGTAAACTTTGCAAACCATTTTGTTAAACAAACCATAGTAATATGTTTAAGCTCAGAAGAAACAAAGCTGTAAAGCTTTAATTATTCCAAAAATTAAATTTCAACTAACAATTAAGCTGGATACTCTACCCAGTATATCATCACTTGACGAATTCTATTTCCTACAGGACAAATTTTGCTTAATCTAGTTAACTAATTGAGTCTTGTATTCTCAATTTACTTCAACAAAATTTAACTAATCCTCGTGTATATTTATCTCTGTTGTTGATCTCATTGTTTCTACTATTACAATCTACTTCATTTGACAACGTTTTTCTTTGTCTAAATAGAGCTTTTGAAGAAAGTTGTATTGGATTTTTCTTAAACAAGTGAAACATTTAATAAGTGGTATAAGGCGAATGCAGACATTTAGGATAATAAAATAAAATCTCGGTGTTAATGTCTACTTTACGCTTAACATCAAATCTAACTATACCTACTCATAGATAAAATATAGAAATATTGATTACACAGAAATTTTTATTCCTCTTTATTTAGTATTAACTATCTTAGACACCTGGCATTACCTGGTTTTTTTCATGCTCTATGTTATTCATCCAATGATTAAAGGTGCTGAAAAAAAGATATGAATATATTTTCTTGCGTTTAGAAAGTAATAGCTCTCACGTGATATTTTTACACGAGGTCTTTCACAAATACTTTGAGTAATATTTCAAAGATTATTTTATTAAGTTTGTGCGTGCAATGTTATTAGTCTGTGCGGATCATACTTTACACAAACTATATTTTAGATGAATAAAAGCAAATAATACCTTATGTATGTAAAAAATATTAATGCATAAAATTTAGCCATGAAGAGTCTTTGTTTTTAATAATCAAGCAGTTTAATAAGCTGTGTAACAAAAAAATCTTTAAAGTATTATGAATATTTTAGCATTATGAATACTTTCATGAAGTTAATATAATAGATAAATTTTCAACTACTTTATAACCATTGTAATATTTTTAAAAATTCGTCTGTTCTATCTTGTACACTTAATTTTTTTAAAACGTGCTCCAGTTCTAAAATCGAAAGCAATTTAAAACTGATTAAGATATGAATATATGCATACTATAAAATTGTGAGAGTAATTCTTAAATAGATTCTTAATTAAGCTTCATTTTTATTTCAGGGAGATATCGAACAAATTACAATCAGCGGAAGTCCAGACGACGCTGAAAAGCAGTGTAATACAACAACTCAGCCTCTGGTAAGTATTGCTGCACAAATTGTTGCTTGCTATTTTTTCAAAGTTTTTCTCAAAGTTTATATCAAATATATCGAAATTTCAGGTAAATTACTTTAATATGCCAAAACTCACAAAGTCCAATGTTTGTTAACAACTTAATATAAATTCAAAATAAATTATTTTATATATTAGTAAGAATTAAAATTACATTATGTTCTACGTATGTTACGTTATGTTACATTATATACTATACGTTACTTCTTTCTTAAGTATAAAGTTTAGTTCTGTAAAAATATTCTTTTAAAATATTCAAGATAAAGCGATTTAAATATATGTTTGAATTACTGTTTAAATAAAACCCATTTTACATAATTCGAAGCAATT
Source organism: Pardosa pseudoannulata (assembly GCA_032207245.1). Lineage (NCBI taxonomy): Eukaryota > Metazoa > Arthropoda > Arachnida > Araneae > Lycosidae > Pardosa > Pardosa pseudoannulata. Next base: position 168,976,052 of record CM063504.1, on the reverse strand, counting down.
CTTAATGTAGTTTAATTGCTATAAAAGCATTGATTCAACTTAATATAAAGTTTTAATTTCAATCTAAAAGGTAAAAAAATCAGAATTTACAATGTACTTCGCAGAAAATAGCTATCATCTTTGAATAAGAAAAAAAATAATTATGTTAACACAAATATCTGTTCGTAGTTAAAAATAATTTGCTTAAAAGTAGAGAGTGTCTTTAATATTAAAATACTTTAAATTAAACTAGCGTAATCATTTAATTTTCTTTTTCAATTATAATCTTTAAAAATAAGTCGAATGTAATAAATGGTGCTTCTTAAGTTCTGAAAAAGGATATAAACTAAACCAGGTATGTTCTTTCAAAAATTGAAGGTAAGTTGAACCAAAATATCGAAAATAAAAGATAATAACATACAAAAAGCTATATTAAAGTTTAAGATGCTTCTTCCTTGGTGTATAAATAAGAAATTATTACAGGCAGAGACCTACGAAAGGGAACCAAGCTGTGTGCTGTACGTTGTATCTTACCCCTGTTATTCATTTCATGATCTTTCTCTTTATTTTAAGAGGGGACATAACCTTTAAATCCTCAAAAAAAATCAAATTTAATAATAAAAGATCATAAAATACAAAAAGTTATTTTAAAGTTCAAGATGTTTCTTCCTTGGTGTATAAATAAAAAATGATTACAGGCTGAGAACTACGAAAGTGAACCAAGCTGTGTGCTGTGTGTGAACCAAGCCTGTATCTTACCCCTGTTACGAATTTCTTACACTGGTCTTTCTCTTTATTTTAAGAGGGGACATAACCTTTAAATCCTCAAAAAATCAAATTTTAAAAATAAAAGACCATAAAAGACAAAAAGCTGTATTAAAATTTAAGATGCTTCTTTCTTAGTGTATAAATAAAAATGATTACAGGCAGAGAAATACGAAAGTGAACCAAGCTGTGTGCTGTACCCTATATCTTACCCCTGTTGGCTGGTCTTTCGCTTTATTTTAAGAGGGGACATAACCTTTAAATCTTCAAAAAAATCAAATTTAAAAATAAAAGACCATAAAATATAAAAAACTGTATTAAAGTTTAAGATGCTTCTTTCTTGGTGTATAAATAAAAAATGATTACTGGCAGAAAATTACGAAAGTGAACCAAGTTGTGTGCTATACGCTGTATCTTACCCCTCTTACGAATTTCTTGCTCTGGTCTTTCTCTTTATTTTAAGAGGGGACATAACCTTTAAATCCTCAAAAAAAAAATCAAATTTAATAATAAAATATCATAAAATACAAAAAGTTGTTTTAAAGTTCAAGATACTTCTTCCTTGATGTATAAATAAAAAATGATTACAGGCAGAAAATTACAAAAGTGAACCAAGCTGTGTGCTGTACTCTGTATCTTACTCCTGTTATGCATTTCTTTTGCTGGTCTTTCTCTTCATTTTAAAAGGGGACATAACCTTTAAATCGTCAAAAAAATAATATTTAATAATAAAAGATCATAAAATACAAAAAGTTTTTTTAAAGTTCAAGATGCTTCTTCCTTGGTGTATAAATAAAAAATGATTACAGGCAGAGAACTACGAAAGTGAACCAAGCTGTGTGCTGTACGCTGTATCTTACCCCTGTTACGAATTTCTTGCGCTGGTCTTTCTCTTTATTTTAAGAGGGGACATAACCTTTAAATCCTCAAAAAAAATCAAATTTTGAAAGTTTAGTACCGTAGAGAAATTTTTTATCTCACGTCACCAAATGCATGAAAATATTCTGAAAATTCAAATATTATTAAATAAAAAACTTTATAGAATCTATTAACATACAGCTGTTAATTAAATTTCACGGTTTAATAAAATGCCACCAGCTCAGCTTAATGGCTTGCGTATTCACCTGCCGATGTGGATGGTATGAATTCAAACCCCAATAAAGCTTGATTCCTGGAAAGAAAAGCAGCGCAAATTCATCATGTCGCTTTAGTGCGTTAATAGTATAATTTCCTGTGCTTCTTCCTTCCAATTCTTATCTGTATAAAAGATTCATACTTCAGACTGGGGTTTTGAAATCTACCCTAAAAGTATTAGTTGGAGACTACAACTAGTACAAGAGTGTTTTAAAATATATATTATTTGAAATATGTAGACTCCAAACTTGTATTTGCTTTTCGCAACTTACGCGTATGATGTCCAAACATATATGCCTAAACGTGAAATTTTAAACACGTGTTAAAAATGCTCTGACGATAACAGCGACTTATAATCTTATAAAAATAGCAAATTTTCAATTGAAATTTTAAATACAAGAAATATTATTAAAATCTTTCTTAGAGTTTTAGTTATTATTATTGTCAACTTATGAGTAATACGTGTACCAAATTTTAAATGTATACATACTCTATATATTTTTTCATATTTTACACGGGTAATTTCGATAACTATGCTTTAAATGATATATCTTTTAAATAATTCTTAACAACATAATACCACTATATTACATGTAGTTTTTCTATCTAATAATAATTTGTAAGTAAAATCTATATTACAGATTTTAAATACAAAAAACATTCAAATCCTTCTTAGATTTTTCGTTATTATTATTGTCAACTTATGAATAACACGTGTACCAAATTTTATATTTATGCATACTATATTTGTTTGTTCATATTTTATACGGGTAATTGCAATACTATGCTTTAAATGATATAGCTTTTAAATAATTCTTAACAGCTTAATACCACTAGATTACATTTAGATTTTTATTGTTACAAATTAAATTTAATAACATTTTTGTGTATTTATTTGGTTTATAGTTATATTAAAGTTAATACACTGTAAATATAAAATCCTCAGTAAAAATATAATTTTAATGGATGCTTTTAAATAATTCTTAACAGCAGAATACCACTAGATTATATGTAGTTTTTTATTGTTACAAATTAAGTTTAATTACATTTTTGTGTATTTATTTGGTTTCAGATATAGAAAAAAAAACAGCTTTAATAAAAACCAAATTATGAAAAGCAGATTTTGAAGATATAAATGTTATATATATCATTAAAACTAATACTCGGTAAATGCAAAATCATTATTAAAAATATAATTTTAATGGATGCTTTTAAATAATTCTTAACAGCATAATACCACTAGATTACATGTAGTTTTTTTATTGTTACAAATTAAGATTAATAACATTATTGTGTATTTATTTAGCTTCAGCTATAATAAAAACCAAATTATGAAAAGTGGATTTTTTGAAGATATAAAGGTTATATTTCTCATTAAAACTAATACACTGTAAATATAAAATTATCAGTAAAAATATAATTTTAATGGATGCTTTTAAATAATTCTTAACAGCATAATACCACTAGATTACATGTAGTTTTTTTTTATTGTTACAAATTAAGCTTAATAATATTTTTGTGTATTTATTTGGCTTCAGATATAGAAAAAACAGCTATAATAAAAACAAAATTATGAAAAGTGAATATTTTTCAGATTTAAAGGATATATGTCTGATTAAAACTAATACACGGTAAATAAAAATTCATCTGTAAAAATATAATTTTAATGGAAAATTTCAGATATTCAGATTGAAAGATCAATGCAAAATCGTTCATTATTTAGGGAATTAATCCTTTACATATGGTTTTTATATTGTTATAAAAAATATTTGGATTGTTTTCAGATTATATTTATTTCCTTAGGACTTTCGTAGTTAAATTTTTAAAGTTTCAAGCATTTATCGAGATTAAATTTTAGAGAGTTGATTATAGCGAGGAAAACAGGAAAGCAATTTCCATATTTTAAACTATAATTTCAGTTCACTATATTTTTAGAAAAGGAAGAAATCTAAGAAAATTAAACTTGACTCATACAAAAAAATTCTTTTAACATTATTTTAGCTTCAAATTCAGAAGCATAACATGAGATTTTGACACTATACCTTATACCCACTATTTATGGTGGTTTGAATTAATTCACTGTGTACTTCATAAGTGTCGATTATTTAATAAAATGGTTGAATTGTTCAGTCTTGTTTATTTGAAAAAACAATTTGAAAATACGTTTATTCTAGGTTATGGATGTATGTCCGAAAAATTATAGTTAAATTTTAAATAAATATATAGTTCAGTGATTAGAATACGCTTTTTTCAAGTAGTTCAAAATAAGTAAACATTTAGAATTAGCTAATTTTTAGATAAACTTTATGCACATGCTCATTTTTAATTTCTTGCACGGTGTAAAATAAGTATTATAACCGCAAAAAAATTTCGGTTTATAAATTTCAACAGAAACATACATTTTGATTATAGTTATATTCATATTTGTTTTAATACAGGTATTTATCTTATCTACTTTAATGCAGCATTTTCAATAAACACAGTACCGGAGATTATTTTTAAACTTGAAGACTAGTGTGGTTGGTTGGTTGAATGGGGTTTTATGGCACTGAGTACTTCTGGGATATATTGTGCCAAACAAATAGCTCAAACTTAAATCAATGCTACAAAGATGAAGTGAAAATTGCTATAAAATGATGGCAGGTGAGAAAAGCAAACAATTTAAAACATGCAAAACCAGTGTAGAAAAGAGACATAAAACCAAAAGTAAAGAAAAACAGCAATGTAGCACAAAATTCAGATGTGAGGGTAAAAACCAATGTCTTTTAAAAACTGAAAGAGTTTAGGATGAGACGAATTATTTAAAATATCTTTAATATTAATAGATAAAGAGTTAAAATGATGAAAACGATGTTTTCTAAACCTAAGACAATCAATTAGGATATGCTTTACAGAGATTGCTGCATTGCAGTGATCGCAAACTGGAGCAGATTCTCCGAGTAACAAATGACGATGGGTAAAACGCGTATGACCAATCCGGAGGCGACTAAGAATAACATCATGTCTTCTAGATGGCAAAGTACTCCGATTTTCAATGTTTGGTTTAATTGTACGCAATTTATTATCAGTCGCTTCATCCCAAGAATTCTGCCACTTTTTATATAACAGGTTAAGACTAGTGTGAATTTTAGGAAAAACTTCATTACAACCAGTCAATCACACCAAAAACCTTTTTCCTGACATAAAATAGTTTCTGCTTTAAATTCAAGACAGAACACATTTTAAGTTTTAATAGTAAAAAGAAAAAGTTTGAAGGTATTGGAAAACCTTACCAAAAATCACCAAAACTGTTGATTTTCTATTTTTCATTGAATTTAAAAATCGTTCACTTTATTTTTATGTTTTATTGCATGAAACCGAAGTTTTCTTCCTAAAACCTATTTCTAACAGTTTCTACTACTAAACACTAGTTAAATTAGAACTGAAAAAAATGTAAAATCTGATATCTACTTTCTATATATTCAACTGAATTTCCAGAGGTATAGGCGTATTTAAAAGTTTCAAGTATAGGTGTGTGTTTATCTTTCAAAATTAATCTATTACTTTTGGTTAATATTTTACTAAGTTTTAGCACCCTATTTTTAATTTTACAGCTTTAAAAGCATGATCCCTGTACATAGGTAGTTGGTAAATGCCAATGTAACCGAATTTTTTCTTCAGCAATACCGCACTGCCCACTCCAGCCCAAGGGAGGAAGTCCGGTCACGTCCATTATCTCAACATGCTACACAAAATGACCAACTGCCCTTGAGAGGAGATCTTATAGACGACGAGGACTTCAGTTTTGACGAGAACGGCTCGGGATACAGGAGTCACTCGCCAGACGACGATTACGATGATGACTACGTGGAGGACGATGAAAAAGATACAGATAAACATTGGAAAGAAAAAGACAAGGTTTTTATTTTCATTATTATTACCAATTACTCATTCCATATTTCAATCTAATAACTCTGGCGATGTAAATTTCATTTGAATTTCTTCATGTGAGTTAAACGGTACAATTCAGCCTTACTTAAAAACAAGTGCTTCTAAAATGTTTGATGTATAAAAATCATCTTTGAAAACAATACTCAGTATCCAACACACAAAATAAAACAAGTGTTTCGAGTTCACTTGAAACCATTGAGTTTCCTGGCGTATAAAGATATTTAATAAACTCTGTAGATTTCTAAAAGTGATCCTAATCAGTTTTTACAGCATATAACAATGTTATTAGTCATCGAAAAGAAAAAGACAAGGTTTTTATCTTCATTATTATTACCAATTACTCATTACATACTTCCTTTTGCATGCACACGTTTGCTTCCATGTAATAACTCTGACGTTGTAAATTTTGATTTGAAAACATCATGTGAGTTAAACTGCACGATTCAACCTTCCTTAAAAACAAGTGATTCTAAAAAGTTTGATGTATAAAAATCATCTTCAAAAACAATACTCAGTATCCAACACATACAAAAAAGCAACTGTTTAGAGTTCCCTTGAAACCATTGATTTTTCTGACGTATAAAAGTATTTAATAAACTGTGTAGATTTCCAAAACGAATTCTACTCAGTATCCAACACAAAAAAAGCAAATGTTTCGAGTTCACTTAAAACCATTGATTTTTTGGCGTATAAAAATATTTAATAAACTGTGTAGATTTCCAAAAGTGATCCTAATCAGTTTTTACAAGATATAACAATGTTGTTAGTCATCGAAAAGAAAAAGACAAGGTTTTTATTTTAATTAGTATTACCAATTACTCATTCCATACTTCCTTTTGCATGTACAAGTTTACTTCCATATAATAAATCTCACGATGTAAATTTCATTTGAATTTCATCACGTGGGTTAAACGGCACTATTCATCCTTCCTTAAAAACAAGTACTTCTAAAATATTTGATGTATAAAAATCATCTTCGAAAACAATACTCAGTATCCAACACACACAAAAGACAACTGTGTCGAGTTCACTTGAAACCATTGATTTTTCTGGAGTATAAAGATATTTAATAAACTGTGTAGATTTTCAAAAGTGATACTAATCAGTTTTTACAAGATATAACAATATTGTTTGTCATCACGTTCTAAAACCAATAAAATATTTTCAATAAAAAAAAAATTCGAGCTGTAAAAGTTGTGTAAAACATCTTTTATTGATGTAAAATTTGTAAGTTTAATGTATTCATAATTTTTCTTTGAACTGGATAATGTAAGCTTATAGGAATTTGAAATATTCATTAAGATTGATTTTGAAATTTCAGTATAATTCTTGTTTTGAATCATTAAACTAACGAGAGTTAGTGGTGTTGACATTGATTCATTATGAATGGCTAGTTTTTTACCCATCTGGTAATATTAAATATTTAAATATCCATATCAGTCGCTACAAGAAGTACGGCTTCTTTTGCAACATTTAAATGAATGCCACTATGAATTATTTATAATTTACTTTTAAAATAATTTCCATTACACAGAACGTAGGAAGTTCAGCTGCATGAATCTCATATTATTAATATATTACTCATGCTGCATGCTTTTACATACTAAGTAGTTTGATAATACTTTTTAGTATAATTCTTAAAACATTTCCAAATCATATATTTTGAAATCCTGTAATAGAAATGTGCTTTATATATTTATATTAAATGTTGGTTATTAGACTCTAGTTGTCTCTGAACCAATGTAGGAGTTATGTTTTAAAATTTATCTATTCTTAAAAACACGCTTAACAAAATTATTTCTCTACTATCTCAATTTGATTTAACCACTGAAAAATGTCATCAATTGTGACAAGTAAAATTTCAGTTCTAAGCGTTATAACACAAAACAGAATAAATATGTTAAATTATTCATGATAAGGGCAAAGTATAATGTTTAAATAATTGTGTTTCCTTACACTCCAATTTTAAGGAAAATAGACTCATAAAAGAGTTTCTATAAAATAGTTGTAAAAGTATGAATAATTTTTAAAGAGCTCTTTCTTTATGTGCTTTCAAGAATGTAATTAAACTATGTCAAATTCCATTTCCTTTTTATAGTTGAAATGTAAAGCATTTGAGACAGAAGTTTGCATTCCACCTTTAATAAAGAACAAATATTTTCGTTGAGAAGTTATTTTAAAGAATAAATCATCATTTCTCTATTTTGCAGCAGGGGATATGGTGTACAATTTTAATCTTTATTTGGAAAACTTAAGAAAAATCTAATCTCCTTTTTTGATTTTGTTTCCTTAATTTTTATTTTCAGTACATTAGTGCTGGATTTTTTAATTTTTCCCATTATTTTTTGTTGAACTAAACAATATTATTTAGAAAACATTAAAGAGGCGGATTTTCCCCCTTATAAATTTTATTTCTGCAGACAAAAAAATATATATTATGGTGCTACAGTTTTTTCAAAACCTACTTTAAAATTCATTTCTTAAGTTGGAACTGCTTTCATTTTGCTGTCATGTTGCACAGCCCAAATAGCATTTTGCTGTCAGTTTGCAAACACAGTTGTGTTAATCTAATTTTTCTAGTAAATAATTTTATATGGACTCACGTCCAAAAGTTAAGCACTATATGGTAAACGTTGTGAATCAACAAGTATTGATTTGATTGTCACTAAATATAAAAGGAAATTAGCAAATATACCTATGCATTAAACAGGGTGAAAAAAGTAATTTAACAGTTTTAAGTCATTTATAAAACTTGTTTGTGTCTAAAACAAAAAAAGCCGGTCTTAATAAGGTATTCAGCAACTTTCAACTGCAAAGAACATTTATAGCACGTGACGATTCTTTAAATGTCGACCCACTAAAGAGTTAAACTTTCACCATGTCCTGTACACCAGTTTATAATTTTGTGAGAGTGGAAGGGAATGGGAAATGTATACACACAACTCGACCGAGAACACTCCAAAGATTTTCAATGGAATTAGGGTTGAGTGAGTACGCCATCTATTCCATTCTCTCACTTACCGATAATCGTCGACAATATCTATATGTAGACTGGCGTCATCATCCATGAAAACGAAAGCAGGGTCAATTTCCAGTAGGATTTAAGATTTCATCCTGAAATCGGAGGGCTGTCATAGATCCCAGTCTAAACATTTGCTAGTTGATGTATTAGCCTTGCCTATACCATGATTCCGCCACCATGGAATGCGTACTGCTCGGCGATGTTCTAGGATGAATTACCTCTGACTGTTATGCAAGACTTCCACATCGTTGGAAACTGTAATACATGTTGACATGAATCACTTTTACATACTAAGTAGTTTGATAATACTTTTTTAGTATAATTCTTAGAACATTTCCAAATTGTATTCCATGTAAATAAATAGCTGCTACTATTAAAGTTCCAGCCCCCATACATAATTCAATATACTATAGTGACAGAAAACACTCACTCCCACGACCCAAAAAGAAGCTTTAAAACCACCGAAACCATGGTGAGAGTAGAGATTCGTATCCACAATCAACAAAAACATAAAAATATTTTACAAATAATAATATTACATAAATTAAAAGGCTATACACAAATAATATTTTACAAGTTAAAATTTTAGAAATACAATATTTTTACTTTTTCTAAGTGAAATGAGTTTGAATAGTAAAATTAATTTTTAGCTCATTGAGGAATTCGTACTGGGGTGTAGGGGGTGAAACTTTGGAGAATAGTATAAAATGGTGGTGAAGGCCAAGCTATGCTATGCAGCTGAGGTTTGGTATCCGTACATGAATATGCATGCTAGACAAATAAAAAATCATTCCGACACATAGAAAATTTCTAATTAGGATACTTAGAAGTTATGGTACTGTAGTGATAGTTATCATCTAACCGGTGGACTTTGCAACCATAGATATCAAGTATATGGAGGTTGCACTTCAGGAATCGTAAACCCTAATGACAATCCACAGACGTTTGGACAATTGTTTGAATGGCTAGGAATTATTTCTGTTATCTTGATTTTAAACTGCGTCTGGCAGCACTACAATGCTCAAAATTTTCTATCTATTTTTTAATCATAGAAACAAGTCTACTCTGAAAACTAAACATGCAAAAGATCTAAAACCGGTTTATCAGCACTTACCTGCACCTCCTGTAAACTTTTACAACTCTGGTTTCTGATACTCCTATCTTTTTGCAAATTTCTCGACAGGAAACCATAACTGGCTGTTACGTAGCATATTTGCATACTTCCATCTAACTTCGAAGCGTATTCAGTATTTTAAATTCAGATTGGTTTCCGAAAATGTTTCTCTGAGTGCTTAAATTCTGACAAATGAGTGTATATGATTTTTAAGGGATTGCTTTATCTATTATCATTTTCACGTATATTGGAAGGTATGTGTGTGTTAGTGATATAAAATAAATGGCCTTATTTTAGCGTAATAATACCTTAGGATAAATAAAATTGATAAATGAAATTAAACGTTATTAAGTATAAATTTTTGTATATAAAAGTTCCAATTTCGGAATGAAGTCTTTCTATTTGAAATAATTAGCCCTAAAAAGAAATTTAGTTGTGGAACTGCTGAAGGATTTTAAATATTTTGTCTTATTTCTTCAATTTTTTAATTAGAATACCTCTAAATGCAAAAAATACAAAACAATATTAGGCTTTTTTTAGTGCTATGTGAAGTAAAAATCTGAAACTATCCATTTTATTTTTAATAAGAATTTCCTTTTATTTAAGAAAATCAACATACGTTTGATGTTGAAAGATTTGGAAGTGAATTAACTGTATTCACCCACATAAATTGCAACCACAGTTGAGATTCTTTTCATGAGATATGACCTAATATTAGTTAAAACATTTAACAATGGCAGAATAGGAATGCGAAAAAAACACTTCCTGATATTTAGAACATAATTTTTATTTTTTACGAATTTAGAGAATGAGATACGGATTAATTGCAAAACACAATCCTACTGACATTTAGAGTGAATTATTCCATTCTTTTGTTATTATTTTTTATAACAATTCGCAACAAACTCTATTTTACCCTTTTAAAGTCTAATACCTATCTCCAAAAATTACATTTCCTGCACTTTCTCATCCTTTTAGTTCTCTGATAATACTCTGCCACAGTGGTATCGATTTGCTCATTTATTTTGTCATTCTACAATAGAAGTCTCGCTATCATTGTAAATTGCAGAAAATTGGTTATAATTACCCACATAAAGCATCCAGGAATGTAAATTTGAATAAATCTTCCATGCGTTTTGCAGTGTTATTCTTCGCTGAACTTTATCAGTTTACATACGAATTGTTCTAAAATCGAATTTTTGTTGAGTCAGAATCAGAATTTATATTGCCTAAACAAACATGAATATTTTAGGTTTTTGAAAACTGTATTTACTCAAATTACTTTGAATCTTCTGAATTTCAAATGCTAGATTCGCGTTTGGGAACAAACAAGCCCATAGTTCTATGAAAATTCGTATCTGTAAACAAAGTGTGTTATTTTTCAGTTAAATGCTAAACCTTTATTTCCTTACATTATATTTTAAATCCGCATATAAGCATAATACGATTGTTCTAGAATGTATAAGCTGAGAGTTTTTTTTATAAATCTATGTGTGCCGAAAATTTTCTGGATAACATTTATCTTTCAGAAAATTATGTATATTCATAAATTCTACCCCTATTTTAGAAGAAATGCATATTCCCTAGCAACTTTAAGTCAGAGATAAAGAAATATATATATATATATATATATATATATATATATATATATATATATATATATATATATATATATATATATATATATATATATATATATATATATATATATATATATATATATATATATATATATATATATATACATATATATATATATATATATATATATATATATATATATATATATATATATATACATATATATATATATATATATATATATATATATATATATATATATATGTATATATATATATATATATATATATGTATATATGTATATATATATATATATATATATATATATATATATATATATATATATATATATGTATATATATATATATGTATATATATATATATATATGTATACATATATATATATATATATATATATATATATATATATATATATGTATATATATATGTATATATATATATATATATATATATATATATATATATGTATATATATATATATATATATATATATATATATATATATATATATGTATATATATATATATGTATACATATATATATATGTATGTATACATATATATATATGTATACATATATATATATATATATATATATGTATACATATATATATGTATATATATATATATATATATAATATATATATATATATATATATATATATATATATATATATATATGTATACATATATATATATGTATATATATATATATATATATGTATACATATATATATGTATATATATATATATATATATATATACATGTGTGTGTGTAGTGAATAGCAAGAAACGGTTTTTAGATGGTAATTAATTCATTCTTTATTTTTTTATAAATATTTTTACGGTAAAGTAATTGTTCCTCTGATGTAGATAACGTAAAGTTACGAATATATTTAAACATCACCAGATCACCATAGTTTTTAAAGTATCATATATGTCAGGTGTAACCTGTTCGTATATACGTGTTTCATTTCTTACTGTGCAACCTAAACCTTAAATGGGGGTCATTAATCAAACCGTAGACACCCTGTCGATAACACTTGAAGTTCCCTTTATTAGAACGTAAACAGCTGAGAAGTGCTGAAAGGTGGATGGACTGCTTCGGTTTTGACCATTAATTTAGCTTTACTCATTTCAACTTTCTAGATTACTAAAGATAACAATCGTTAATCAGAAAAGCAGTGTTTCACCATTAATAATATCAAAGCTTTCTCCAAACCGACTCTGATATCTATATTGGAATATCTAACAGAGTGTAGAGTACATGGATATATTTGGTATGGTCTTTACTAAGCTTCGTTTAACCTATTTAACAAGAATAGAAGAGATTTCCTAGAACTTTTCAAATGAAATTTGATTATAAACATTCATGTTTGTGCTTGTATGTGTGAAGAAGTATAAAATAATAATTACAGGTATATATATTTATTCTGTAAAGTTAATTTTTTTATTCTTAAAGCTATTGGATTGATTAACAAATAGCTTTCAGCTTATTACAGCATATATTTTGTAATAAAATTTTCTACTATGCAAAATTTTAATTTTATCTTACAGAAACTTTAAACGAAAATTGAGCTTTTGAGAAAAATAAGTCTAGAATGTGAGCTTTTATTTTTTTACCTGTAATTCACTCTTTACATAAATATAGTATACATTCACTCTACATACTGTAAATCAGTTGTTACATGCAATATTACATGTACTTATACATGTACTTATTAAGTTTGCATTCTTGTCGACTGATTTTAGAGACATTTTCAAATTATGGTAACTTAAATCTTTAATTTCTTAATTCTTCACTTAAATTTCAATTCTTGTCTCTTTGTATGTAACTCAATTTTTTACGGTTTTTGTGTTGAATGTTTTATTTATCTATTTATTTATTTTTCCTTCAAAATTTTTATCTGTAAATTTCGTCTTTAGTTTTGTTTCCACATCTTGTTTGGCGCAGTTTGTCCCAAGAGGATTTAGCGCCACTAAACTCCAATTAACCAACCAACCAAATTATGGTAATAGAAATTGCCCTTATTGCTTCTTGATTTTAATTCCAAAGTTTCAAGTGGTAATTTTCCAAATAATGATTTCTTTAAATTTAACCCCTTCTGGTATGATTTAATAATGAAAAACTGTGCATGAAATAACCATTTAGTTTTTATTTAAAAAACTTGTTTCATTTTACAATTCTTACATATTCATAATTAAAATCCACTTTTTACATAGTGTTAAATAATATCAGAAACAGTAAAATTAAGAAAATATCAAAGCAAAACATTAATAAGGTATACAGATAATAGTCTTCAAGCTAGTGGTACTTTTCAAAACAAAGTGCAAAGGAATTCTTAATTGTTTACACCGCCAAGTAGTCTTTTAATTTGATTCTTGTAACACATACGGCATTTCTTAGTAGGTTTTCTTTTATTCTGACTCATTAATTTGGCAATGACTTTGTACCAAGAAATTCTAAGTAAACAATATGCAATAGTGACTTATGATTTTCACAAGTTATAAAAGTGTTGCCAAATTCAGTACACTAGAAATTTTAAACTAAATTAATTATCATATTTAACAGTAACTTTAATCGCATGACGAGTGTAGCTCGTCATTGTGCGGTATGGAATGAAAAACTAATGACGAGCTAGACTCGTCATTTTACCGGAAGGGGTTAATATAAACCATATTTATTATTCTATTATTTCTAGAGTGATTTATTACTTCTAGTTGCTCCTGCTCTATAGAAATAGTCGCACTGACTTCAGGAAAATTTCCACTAAAAGTAACTTACAACAAAAGACTCGTCGAGATAATTTTCTCTATCTCTATATTTTACATTAGACCATTTTTTACCTATACCATCATATAAGACAAATAACTTTTTTTTTCAATTTTTTCCAGATAAAGTAATTCAGTACAGAGAATAACTTATCATTGTCATATAGAGCAGAAAAAGTATTAATCATTTATATCATCTCATGGTTGAAAGGTTTATTTTTGCCCTTATAAACACTGCTGGGAAAAAAAATATTAAAGAATCTGAAAGAAAAATTGATTTTTTCGAACAACGAAAATCATTAAGTTAAAGGATATCGACAGGCATTTTTCTTATCCCCAAGAAATTGACTCCGGTACGTAATGAAGCACAGAACTTTGTTGCTGATTTCATAAAACACTGGGAAATTTCTCGTTTAACCGTTAAGAATGAATAGGATCGTAGCTGAAACGATTTAAGACTGTAATGAACTGTAAAGTGAAATGATCCATTTAAGAATTATGGAAAAAAAATCTATACATCGTCAAAATTACGGGAAAGCTTACTGTCAATTAATTTATTGACACGTTTAAATACTATTATACCTAAAACAAAGTATTTTCAGCGTTTCTAGTCGTATTTGAAAGTAAATGTGTAGTCTTTATAATTTCAGTTATAATAGCTATTTTTGTTAGATAATTAACCACTCCTTAGTTTTGGCTGCTACTTATGAAAATAATATTTCTTCTAGCAGCTTATACGGATAAATCATTCCACTAACTTGCACATAATTTTTCTTTTTTTTTCTCTTTGAAATTTTTATAACAGATTTTTATAAGAGCCTAGAAATGTTTAGTTTATAAAATAAATCTACATTATTTTTGTATCAAGCTTTAACTTTTTTGACATAAAAAAAAGTTATGTAGTCTACAAAAGTTCAATATTACAGTATTTTATTCAGATAAAATTGGATTCGACGGTAGTTTCTCTTCTTTCTTTTTAGTCTGTTTCAGACAAAATAGTGGAACTCTAATACGTATTTTACTGACAGTCTGAAAAATATATTAATTCATTAGGATTTAAAGCACAGTTTTAAAATATTAGGTAGGGTTGTATAAAAAATGTAAAAATATTTTGAAAAGGATTAAAATATTAAGAAAATAAGATTTAAAAATAAATTTTTAAAAATATCATCTCTTTGATCTTCCAAGTCCAAGTATTTTCTTTCTTCTTTCTTGAAAGAAGAAAGAAAGAAGAAGAAAGTTTCTAAGGCAGATACAAATAAATATGATATTTGGGCTAAAGCCCAAATATCATATTTATTTGTATCTGTCTTTTCATTCGGTTACTAACATAAGACAAGTGCAACAAACTAAATAGATGAAATTTAGCATACGATTTTTACACTAAATATGTGAAATTGTATTTAATTTTGAGCAAGATGAGTAAATGAGTAAATATATTTAACCTAGAAACAGACACAATTTTACAAATAAATTTTTTCTTTGAAATCGGATACATTATAGGTTAGTTTTAAAAGCTTTTAAGGGACCAAGACAGAAAACTTTATTCACTAACAAAGAGGAATAGTAATTTCTGACCACGCATTACAACTAGTATTTTCTAGCATTCTGTAAGATAATATAACAAATTAAAGTAAAGAACTTTCATCAATTTTTTTATCATTTAGAAAATTTAATGATTTTTTTTTAATAACTTAGTATATTTACCTTATTGGAAACCCTATGATTATCAAAAGGTTCCTACCATAAAAAATGTCACTGAATCTAAGTTTTTATTGTACTTGATATCTAACAGTCACTAAAAAAGTTTAAACCTTCATAATCATCTTTAAATACAAAGCCCTTTAGTGGAGACTTAGTATAGCAAGGAATGATTAGAATCTAAAAATAGGATAACCAACATAATGAACAATTGAATCTAACAATAGGATAACAAGAATTATAAGCATTTGAATGTCTGAATAGGATAACCAGCATTAGTAACATTTAAATTTATCAATAGGATTACCAGAGTTATAAACATTTGAATCTAACAATAGGATAACCAGTGTTATGAACATATGAATCTAACAATGAGATAACCAGCATTAGGAGCATTTGAATATATCAATAGGATAAGTGCATTATGAACATTTGAATATAACAATATGATAATTAGAATTATGAACATTTGAATGTATGAATAGGATACCCAGAAATAGGAAAATTTAAATGTATCAATAGGACTACTAGAATGAACATTTGAATCTAATAATAGAATAACCAACATTAGGAACATTTGAATGTAACAATAAGATAACTAGAATTATGGACATACTAGTTTTTTTAAACAAATTCCAGCAAGGAGAATTTAAATTTTGGTCAAAAATGGTCAATTTGGGTAAATTGGTCAAATGGTCAAATTTTGGTAAAATAAATAATAAATAAATAATAAATAATTAATAATTAATAAAATAATTAATAATTTAAATAAATAATAAATAATTTGGTCAAATTTTGGTAAATTTGGTCAAATTATTTTTATTAAGATGTTACTTCTTAAGTAAAGATAGAAAATTATTTTCATAGATATATTACATAAATTATAAAATCCGGAATAAATCTTTAGAAAACAATATGATTTTTCCTAAATAATATCTAATTAAGAACCCTAACTAAATAAAAAGTATGCTATTACAATCCTATATCATAAAATATTTTGTATTTCAAATAAACAAAAGTTTCAGGGTTTTTATTTAACTTCACTTTTTGTAAATTGAGAAATAGATAACCTAAAAATAAAACTCCGTATTCTAATACTTACATTCTTATAGTTTGAAAAAAAATCTCTTTGGACGTAGCGATCGAAATTTCGGATGGAATACTTTTAATTCAAAAGATCTTTTATAAAAGAGATTTATAAATTTATATGTTTCTGTTTATGAATAAAGTTTTTATTAAAACGAAGACATATTATTATGTAAAAGTGCATATTTTTAAATAAAAAAATATCTGCCCTACCATTCACATTAAAAAAATTCCTTTTCGTTATTTAAAATTCGAACTACCTCTCTAAATCCTTTAGAAAATAAAAAAGATTTGTTTATATTTTTAGATTTCGCATTTAATTTAAATGCCATGAATTCAATCGCTGTTGAGTTGCTCAATTGTAACATTAAGCTATATTTCCCTAATTATAAAGAATGTTCTCAGTTACAGAATTCTTGTTACATCTTCGAGAACTTTTCATATCCTTCTTTCTTCTTTAATAATACACCATTTTAATTTCTTTTCATATAACGTTAAGTATAATTATTGCAGAATAATTTTACATTTTATAAAGAATTTGGGACTTTTATTAATTAGGACCTAGTAAAGTAATCTATTAATTTCTATGATCACCGATAAAACATTTTTGTCAAAATAAATTTTCAAATACCATTGTAGGAGTTCAGCAGTTTTCTACCCTCAAATTAAGTAATTATCACAATTTATTGTTGTACTCCTTAATTAAAGCGGTGTCTCTTTAAATTGTTTCCTCTTAAAAGAATAATATTTAAGAGGAATATTTCAGTTAATTATTTTCTCTGTTAATTTGAAATCCCTTTGTAAATAAATAAATAATCCTGAAATGTGATTTTTTTTACTAGAATTTCATTAAATTAGTTTTTTTAATGGCATTTTAAATCCTAAATTGCATATTTTGAAATCAAAAAATATCTGCACTACCATTCACATTAAAAAAAATACTTTTCGTTATTTAAAATTACAACCACCTTTCTAAATCGTTTAGAAAATATATACATTTTTTGCTTATATTTTTAGATTTTGCAGTTAATTTAAATGGCATGAATCCAATCGCTGTTGAGTTGCTCAATTTTAACATTAAGCTATATTTCCCTAATTATAAAGAGTGTACTCAGTTACAGAATTCTTGTTATACCTTCGAGAACTTTTCATATGCTTCTTTCTTCTTTTATAATGGACCATTTTAATTTCTTTTCATATAACGTTAAGTATAATTAGTGCAGAATAATTTTCCATTTTATGAAGAATTTGGGGATTTTATTAATTAGGACATAGTAAAATAATCTATTAATTTCTATGATCACCGAAAAAACTTTTTTGTCAAAATGAATTTTCAAATACCATTGTGGGAGTTCAGCAGTTTTCTACCCTCAAATTAAGTAATTATCACAAGTTATTGTTGTACTCCTTAATTAAAGTGATGTCTCTTTAAATAGTTTCCTATTAAAAGAATAATATTTAAGAGGAATATTTGAGTTATGTATTTTCTCTGTTAAACTGAAATCACTTTGTAAATAACTAAATAATCCTGAAATGTGATTTTTTATTAGAAGTTCATTAAATCAGCTTTTTTTAATGGCATTTTATATCCTAAAGTGCATATTTTTAAATCAAAAAACACCTGCCCTGCCATTTACATTAATTTGGTTAGGTTTAGTTTGGAGTGATACGGTCTACAGGAGGGCTAATGAGACCTGGACCTACAGATCAAAACCGATTCCTAACGGCTACGAACATCCATGGCACTGTGGGAATCGAACCCACGAACTCCGGTACCTAAGGTCAGCAACCTAACCAATAGGCCATCATTCGGCCGGCATTTACATTAAAAAAACTTCCTTTTCGTTATTTAAAATTACAATTCCCTTTCTAAATCCGTTAGAAAATATATACATTTTTTGCTTATATTTTTAGATTTTGCAGTTAATATAAATAGTATGCTTCCAATCGCTGTTGAGTAGCTCAATTTTAGCATTAAGCTATAGTTCCCTAACTATAAAGAATGTACTCAGTTACAGAATTCTTGTTATATCTTCGAGAACTTTTCATATGCTTCTTTCATCTTTTATAATATACCGTTTTAATTTCTTTTCATATAACGCTAAGTATAACTAGTGCAGAATAATTTTACAATTTATGAAGAATTTGGGACTTTTATTAATAAGGACATAGTAAAGTAATCTATTAATTTCTATGATCACCGAGAAAACTTTTTTGTCAAAATAAATTTTCAAACACCATTGTGGGAGTTCAGCAGTTTTCTACCCTCAAATTAAGTAATTATCACAATTTATTGTTGTAGTCCTTAATTAAAGTGATGTTTCTTTAAATTGTTTCCTCTTAAAAGAATAATATTTAAGGGGAAGATTTCAGTTAATTATTTTCTCTGTTAAAGTGAAATCACTTTGTAAATAACTAAATAATTCTGAAATGTGATTCTTTACTAGAAGTTCATTAAATTAGCTTTTTTAATGTCATTTTAAATCCTAAAGTGCATATTTTTAAATAAAAAAATATCTGCCCTGCCATTTCCATCTATTTGGTATGGTTTGGTTTGGAGAGCTACGGTCTACTTCTTACAACACTAAGGATAATGAGACCGGGACCTATAGCTTAAAGCTGATTCCAAACGTTTACGAACATCCACGCTACTGTGGGACTCCAACCCATGAACTCCAGTACCGAAGGTCAGCACCCTAACCAATTGGCCGTCGTTGGGCTGGAATTTAAAATAAAAAAAACTTCCTTTTCGTTATTTAAAATTACAACTACGTTTCTAAATCTTTTAGAAAATGTAAAAATTTTTTGCTTATATTTTTAGATTTTGCAGCTAATTTAAATTTCATGATTCCAATCACAGTTGAGTAGCTCAATTTTAACATTAAACTATATTTCTCTAATTATAAAGAATGTACTCAGTTACAGAATTCTTGTTATATCCTCGAGAACTTTTCATATGCTTCTTTCTTCTTTTATAAAATAGTATTTTCATTTCTTTTCATATAACGTTAAGTATAATTAGTGCAGAATAATTTTCCATTTTATGAAGAATTTGGGGCTTTTATTAATTAGGACATAGTAAACTAATCTATTAATTTCTATGATTACCGATAAAACATTTTTGTCAAAATAAATTTTCAAATACCATTGTAGGAGTTCAGCAGTTTTCTACCCTCAAATTAAGTAATTATCACAATTTATTGTTGTACTCCTTAATTAAAGTGTCTCTTTAAATTGTTTCCCCTTAAACGAATAATATTTAAGAGGAATGTTTGAGTTAATTATTTCCTCTATTAAACTGGTATCCCTTTGTAAATAACTAAATAATTCTGAAATGAGGTTTTTTACTAGAAGTTCATTAAATTAGCTTTTTTTAATGGCATTTTAAATACTAAAGTGCATATTTTTTAATCAGAAAATATCTCTCCTACTATTCACATTAAAAAATTTCCTTTTGTTTATTTAAATGTACATTTACCTTTATAAATCCTTTAGAAAAAATAAAAAAAATTTTATTATATTCTAAGATTTTGCAGTTTAAATGGCATAAATCCAATCGCTGTTGAGTAGCTCAATTTTAACATTAAGCTATATTTCCCTAATTATAAAGTATGTACTCCTTTACAGAATTCTTGTAATAACTTCGAGAACTTTTCATATGCTTATCTCTTCTTTTATAATACACCGTTTTAATTTCTTTTGATATAACGCTAAGTATAACTAGTGCAGAATAATTTTACAATTTATGAAGAATTTGAGACTTTTATTAATTAGGACATAGTAAAGTAATCTATTAATTGCCATGTTCACCGAGAAAACTTTTTTGTCAAAATAAATTTTCAAACACCATTGTAGGAGTTCAGCAGTTTTCTACCCTCAAATTAAGTAATTATCACAATTTATTGTTGTAGTCCTTAATTAAAGTGATGTTTCTTTAAATTGTTTCCTCTTAAAAGAATAATATTTAAGGGGAATATTTCAGTTAATTATTTTCTCTGTTAAACTGAAATCACTTTGTAAATAAATAAATAATTCTGAAATGTGATTCTTTACTAGAAGTTCGTTAAATTACCTTTTTTAATGGCATTTTAAACCCTAAAATTATTTTTATGGTAATACTCCATAGATGTCATAGTAACACTATATATATATATATATATATATATATATATATGTGTGTGTGTGTGTGTGTGTGTGTGTAATATGTTAAAATTTTTATACTTAAAATACCTCTTAAAAATTCTCCATTTTCCTATTATTTTTCATTCAGATCTATTTTTCCAACCACAAAGTATCTTATTATAAGGGGTGTCCGTGACTTGAATTCTTTCAATCCATTTCACAAAGCTAACTCTAAAATAAAGGCAAATTATCTGTTCATTCACCAGCTGTCCCAAGTGAATACTTCACTTTTTCAATAATCTAAGTTCCTGTTTGATTATTAATACCGTTGACTAAGCTACTCTCTCTGGGAAAAAATTAATCTTCGACTCTCGCAGTGGGGCCAACCCTGTAATCCATGCGTCTTTCAATATATCATACCCTTCTGTGCTCTTGCCAGATTAATATGCTGTTTTCTGAGATCTTAAAATAAAGTTAAGTTTTATACGAATTCGCCGTTCACTTCAATGTGCAACGGCTTATAGACACTTGTGATTATCCTTGTCCAACAAGCTCGGGCAAGTAAAAAATAGGGGCTAAACTTTCTAATAATTTAACGTGACCGGCTGACTTAATTTTCGCGAATTACATACATACACACACACACATATATGTATATACATATATATACATATATATACATATATATATTTATATATATATTTATATGTATATATATATATATATATATATATATATATATATATATATGTATATATATATATATATATATATATATATATATATATATATATATATTATATATATATATATATATATATATATATATATATATATATATATGTATATATATATATATATATATATATATATATATATATATATATATATATATATATATATATATATATATATATATATATATATATATATATATATATATATATATATATATATATATATATATATATATATATATATATATATATATATATAAATGAAACATTCCTAAACTAACCTGAAATAGCTTATAAGGTCTTTCCAAATATGTTCATTTCTTTGCCTATAAAAATGTTAAATATCTCTCTCTAAAAAATCACCTGAGAAGAATCTTTAAAGTAAAATATAAAACATTATGCGTTTTATTAAAATTTCAAATAATTTAATATATTTTTTCAATCTTTTATGCTTATATATTCATATTAGAAAAGGTTTAATCCAAACTGCATTGTCTTCAAAATTATTTTATGCATAACTGACACTTTACCAGTTGATAATTCACACAATGCGAACTATTTCCATGATAGAATGTATGGTCTAAAATAGAATACAAACGCATTCTAGGTGTAACAGCAAAGAAAAAATACGAGGAGAAATTAGAAGAATAGCATATGTCTTGGAATAGGAATTTTAATGGATAATTCAAAATTACTCAAAACACAACGGTGGCACAAGTAAAACAGCGGCGAAGGAAAGATTGATGTATGCTCTTGACTAGTGATTATCAGCCTTTTTTAATCTACCGCCCTCATACGGAGCCGACATCTGTTCAACGCCCCCTTTGTAAATTCCCCTAATTTTAAGTAGGAGAAGTATTCAATTATAGGAGGCAAAATGTTTATGTAATTTTCTTCCATAGTGTTACATATCTAATTTTTATTACTGAGACACTATGAAGCAATGCTCAAACAAATGATATGGTTGAATGGTTAGGGTGCTGACCTTCGATTTCGGAGTTCGTGGGTTCGAATCCGACTGGAGTATAGATGTTAGTAGCTCTCTTTTATGTAGTAGGTCCCAGTCTCAATAGCCCTCAGTTACAAAAGACTGTACAGTCCCAAACCAAATCAAACAAATGCTGTTGATTAACCCCTTCCGGTATGATTTAATAATGAAAAACTGTGCATGAAATAACCATTTAGTTTTTATTTAAAAAACTTGTTTCATTTTACAATTCTTACATATTCTTAATTAAAATCCACTTTTTACATAGTGTTAAATAATATCAGAAACAGTAAAATTAAGAAAATATCAAAGCAAAACATTAATAAGGTATACAGATAATAGTCTTCAATCTAGTGGTACTTTTCAAAACAAAGTGCAAACGAATTCTTAATCGTTTACACCGCCAAGTAGTCTCACTTTTAATTTGATTCTTGTAACACACACGGCATTTCTTAGTAGGTTTTCTTTTATTCTGACTCATTAATTTGGCAATGACTTTACCAAGAAATTCTAAGTAAACAATATGCAATAGTGACTTGTGATTTTCCCAAGTGATAAAAGTGTTGCCAAATTCAGTACATTAGAAATTTTAAACTAAATTAATTATCATATTTAACAGTAACTTTAATCGCATGACGAGTGTAGCTCGTCATTGTGCGGTATGGAATGAAAAACTAATGACGAGCTAGACTAGTCATTTTACCGGAAGGGGTTAAATATATTTTTCTGGATGTCGACCCAATTTCTCGCAGAATATAGGGAATGAAAATAACTGGTTCTGTAATCACAGCATAATTTTGTTTTATTACAAGTAAAAATCGTGTAAATTAGAAAATTAATGTGATAAATTTATTTAGTATTTTTAAAATTAAGTTTGAAAGCCAAAACCTTCTCACATCGCCGTGCTACTGCCCGAAACAAGTTCACTGCCCTCCAGCATTGTTCCACAGCCCCTCGGGAGGCGGTGTCACCCACGTTGAGAATCCCTCCTCTAGACTATTCCATGCCCATCACAAACACCCCCAGAAGTAGAATCAAGGGAAATATTGCAAACCATTCTCTTTAGTTTGACCTTCTGATCACCAAAATTGCTTTTACATCCAGGTTATTCGCTTTCTCTTGATAAATCACTGCAGAAAAATCTTTTTAACATTTGAAGAGTGTCAATTCATAACGAGCCAGAATGTTCTCATTTCAATTTACATCAAACATTTTTTGATGAAATTGTTTGCATTGATGTGAAATATTTCTTAAAGTTATTCCCCTTTTTAATAAATCACCCTGTATTACCCACCCGGAATCACCAGAAAAGTTTTAAAGCTATTACTTTGAAGCAAAAAGAATCCAATTCATATTTTCTATAACTCAAGGCATAATTTAAGCCCTTTAGTGGTGAAGATGAAATGATATATAGAAATATTTGTTGAAATAAGAAGATATTTTGTTGTCTAACAATACTAAAAACCTAAATATCCACAATGCATAAACAATTCAATTTGTATCTCAATTTTTCTTTTTACAGATTCCATTGAAATCAGAAGATCCTGACGACATTTCAAGTGATGACGAAGAAGATGAAGATGAAGACGATGGAGATAGTGATAACGATGATGAGGAGGAAGTGAAGAGTGAAAATGAAAGCAAAGAGTTTTCCGAAGACTACGAAAAATTCCCTAAAGATTTAAAACCTACAGATAAACCGGATATCTTTCAGAAAGATGAAAAACAGGAAGATATAACTGAGAAGAAAAATGAGCTTTCGAATAATGAAGATAAAATCTCAGATATCGTTATTGAAGATACCATTTACAAAGATGATTATGATTTTAATCATCCAGATGATGAATCAGACAAAGATGAGAATATTGAGGGATCTGGAGTAGGCTCAAGTTTTGGTATACATCATAATTTATTTATATTATTTTTTTTCAGATTTAATTGTTCCTGCCCATTATTTATATTTAGGATATTGTTTATTTTGGTATTTTTCAACAACTGATTTTTATGATGAAGTATGAAAAATAGTTGTCTCGTAAAATCATTCAAAACATGAAGTTCTTTTACATTAATATGTTGTATGATCTATCAAAAAATTAGCAAATTATTCTTATAATTTTTATATTTAATTTTTATTATGGTTTGAAACTAAATAATTAAATTTAAATTTTAAAATTTCTTATTAATATTTTAGCAATAAATATTCAAAGTATTTTTTAAAACTGTATAATACTTTTATTGTTAAATAAAATTTTATCACTGATCTACCAATAAGGCACGGCCGTGAACTAGATATATTCCGACTTTGAAAAAAAATTTCACGTTTTCTTTTAAGGGGTAAATATGAGATTAGTGATGAAAATTCCCCTGTGTTTTACTGTGATTTGGCTTCAGGTAAAACAAGTTTGTCGTTCTTTACAACTGTAACAGTAACCAAACTTCCTTATATATTTCATATTTCATCTGGAATCAGATGAGGATGCAAAAGAAAAATTCTTTAAATGTTTTCCTAAAATAACTATTTTTTCGAGAAAATTACATCCAATCTAGAAAGTATAATATATTTTGAATTATTTTATGTATCATGTTGAATATTTTTGTCATACAAATCTCAAATAGATATAATTCTTTCCCTGTACATTTACGTTTTTTGCAGAATAATTCGTATCACAGCTCTTTTAACCCAAGCTTCACATTTCGTTTTCGTTCATTTTGCGATGTTTGAAAGCAACGTATTGCTCTTTTTTTTATTTCACCCTATTTTTAAACACAGTTCTTCTCCCCACATATATAACTTATTTATACTCCCCATATATATATTTTAGATGCAAGCACCTGCTAGTCGAGTACCAATAATTATGGATTTCTATAAATCTTTAAGATCTGAAATTTTTAACACAAGATCATACTACATTATTCTTGGCTACAACCGTATCACTTATAATAGATATTATATTTCCTACCATATTCGAATAATAAGCAAATATCCACTTTGTCATAAGGCTTAAATTTTTCATAAGAGCTTCCTTTGCTCTCCTTTAATTGGTGCTTCTATTATTTTGCTTAACATCTCTTTGTATATAAGTGCATTTCAAATACAAACCTTAACTGTAGATATATTTACATGCGTATACAGAGGCTGTTTGCACATTTTTAGACGATTTTGGTAAACAGTATTAAAAACTCCTTTGTTGCAAAATAAATAACTGCGATTGTACTACGTTTTTTAAAAGTCAAAATTATGGTCTGTGGCTTGAGAGATTTGTTTTTATTCAAAATGGCGTTTTTAACGAAGCAGTGGTTCGAGGACTATATTTATGCTCTTACCGAAGAGAAGTACTCCTATTCCGTTATCCAAAAAGGATGGGAGAGTCATAGTTTTGTGATATCTAAAGCCTCTGTAGGTAATATCGTAGAAAAAAAAACGTTAAATTGGAACCTCAAGTGGGACAAAAATTCCAAACACGTATCCAAGGAAAAAACGAACATCTTCGACTATTGCAAAAGTATGTTGTTTAAAGTTAAAAGAAAATTCTCCTAGTCACAAGGCAGTTGCAAAATCATTAAAATGCTCTGTGTCCACTGTAAACAAAATGAATCCTAAAGCGAAAAAACGCAATGTACATCGCCTTTCTCCAGAGCAATTGCTAAAAGCAGGACAAGCTGCAGAATTCTGTGTGAGAAACATTTATCTAAAGAAAAATTGAAAAAAAATTGTCACAATAGATGAATCATGTGTGTATTTAAATGATTTCAACAAAAAAAGAGAGATTTATTATCATAAAAGGGGAGAAAAAATTTAAGTACGTAGTTCAAAGAATCGAAAGAAAAATTTTTCTAAGGGACTCATGATTGTTACTGGGTTTTTATATAATGACAAGTTAAAAATAAAGAGAGTTGAAAAATGTGAAGATTAACACCAAATACAATCAGGAACATATTTTATAGCTAATTTTTCTGAATAAAATACCATTGCTTTACCCGCAGTGCCATCAATCTGTGGAACTCCGTCAAGACAAAGCTAGCAGTCACACATCAAAATCCACTGTAAATTTCCTAAAAGAAATCGAACAAAAAACCGGTTTCAATGCCATATTCTTCACTGATATCCGTACTAAATCTCCCAATGTATCACCTATGGATTTTAGTGCTTTCGGACTAAAATCTGCATTATCCGAACGTCATCCCACAACCCTTACAGGACTCTGGAAAGCTGTTCAGGAGGAATGAGATAGAATACCTCTTCTGACATACTTCAAAAGGCATTATTGTCATGGAAATTAAGGTGTCGCAAGATAATTCAGAATAAGGGCTATCACATCGAACATTTTGAACACAAGAATTTTATTTAATTTAGTTTTGCGACTACAATATACATCGTCTAAAAAATATGTGAACAGCCTCTGTAACTCATACTACTTTTGTTATCTTCAAGGGAATGATGAGAATGATAATACGGAAGTTAATTTCACAAAAATAGTTAGCTATTTCTTATGATTTATCTCTGTATAAAAATAGTACACAATATTTTATAAAGTTTGACAAAAAAAGTGCTTTCATAATGTATAAGATCTAATCATTATAGAAATCTGAAAATCATAGATGAAATTAACATAAGCTAATGTTTTAATTCTTTGATTTACTGTGTTGTTTATAATTCAAAAGACGTGATATATATTTTTATATTTTGTTAAAATCATTTGCTTTCTTTTCAGTATCATTTACTTTTTATTCTCTATAAAGCACCATATTAAATATTTCTTTTTTAACATATATCCTCAGAGAGAACAATATGACCCTTCAATCCATATGAAGTTCAAAAAGCAGGAAATATTTTCTTTATCTCGGGTCTTTGGGAAAAGAAATCTTTCCCACAATGCATTACGCATTAAGCGAAATAAAGAGAGCTAAATGGTGAAAAAGCAAATTGTCGTTAAAGTGAGACAAAAAAAACATGATGCATTAGTCAACCGAAACACACTAAGACACCATTACCGTTCCTTACAACAGCTCTTTCTTGAATGAACCACACAAAAACAACTCAAACGGAAAAACTATTTTTTTTTCCTAACTTGTTTTGTCATGAACATTTTCACTAGTTATTTAATTTAGATAAAATTTATCTTACAATTTAGCAATTGAGCTGTGAATTATTTAATAAAGAACACAGTTTCGTTTAACAGCTATAAGCAGTATTTTCTTTACTTAGTGATTATAAATTTGCAGTAAAAATCTGATACAGGATATCATATTATTCAATCTTTAAAATAATTAATATTTTGATAAGGAAACTAACAATACAATCTGCGTGTAATGAATACAATAACGCTTGATTTTCGTATTATTTTTTCTAAGAAAAATTGCAAATGGCTAATTTAATATATTAAAGAAATAAATATGCAGCATTTTTATAAAAGTAATTAAGCTATAAACATTGATTACCATTCTATAATATTAAATTGTAAATACGAACAGTTGCATGTAATACTTCTATGCATAAAATACTAAACAAAGTTTTCATAAATATTAAACTAAAATTCCGCATTCTAAAAATATAACTTAAATTTGTAACTTTCGTAATTTTTGTTCTAATTATATGATTTCAAAATGTCAATATTTTCTTGAATCCTGTTGAAAATAATATTAAAAGTTTTAAATGATTTAAAATAATATTGAAAGTTTTAAACGTTCTAAAATAATATTGAAAGATTTTAAGCTAAGATCAACTTACTTTAAATAAAAATTAAATTATAACATATCTCCTTTGTTTATACATTCATAAAAATGTATCTATTCATAGTTTAACATTTCATGTTAAATATAATGTCAATTTAATCCCTATAATATCTACCTCTGTTAAATTACTTATTCTGTTAAATGCGTTACTTTTAGTCAGATTAAAGTCATGTTATTTTTATTATATTTATGAAGAAACATACAACTGGGCCGCATAAAGTGTTATTTATTACGGTTATTGTTAAACCAGAGTTATTTAGTGATTAACTTAAATTGAATGGAGAAAATGAAATTCAATTATAATAAAAACTAGATTGCATGCACTTCTGATTTCGTTTTTATTATTTGTATCATAGCAAACAGTTAGAAATAATTCTTATCACTTCTTTAACTGGGATAAAAATTATCTCTATTTTGAGCCTAATTTATATATACTGAAAATGATTAAGAAAATAAAGCATTCGTATGCGTTATATATGCAAATAGGCTAAGCATATATCATATTTCAGCTCCAAAAGATATTTTTATCTACATCTTTCCCTTTTATGTTTAACTCTTAAAATTTAAACTATATCAATTAATCATAATGAGTTCTTTAATATTTTATTAAGTCAAGAAGTATCATAAAACACTAAAATAGAAACTAGAAAAAATTTCCTTTTCGTAATTTTTTCATAATTATTTTACCTAATTAAGAAGTTAAAAATTAAACTGCGTAATATTATTACCTTAAAGAAGGAAAAATATAATTTTCCAAGTAATTCATAATTTTGTTCCCTTCATAAGCATTTAACGTACTTGAAACAAATTCCTTTATTTTGAAATATTAAATTTTCTAACCATGACTTTTATTCATTGAAATCTGTTTTACTAATCTCTAATGATTTAAGACACTTTCTAATATTTAGTATTATGAGAATACCGTCTTTGTTAATTTACTTAAAGTAATTTACAATTCACTGTGAACTAACTTAAAGCAAGACAAAATTAAAATTTCAATACACGCAGCTAAACAATTATTTTTAAAGTTTGTTAAAATAATTGCTTGAGAAATATACAGTCCAATAATTTCTTTACACGAATTATTCAGATAAATAAAAACACAGAGTTCAAAAATGAGAAATGTTTTTGTTAACATTACATATTTACTTAATTTTAAATAAATTATAATGTCTGTAAATAACATAAATAATATTACCTGATATTTATAAACTGGTAAAGTAAAATAGCTTTCTGTTACATTGAAATATTCATACTGTATGAAATAACAAAATGCAAAACAAAATAGAATGTTATGAGGTCTAATTCAATTTCAAAAATAGAAAGAAAATATTCTGTGATAGTATTTTAAAACTTTAAGATTTTTAAATAGATTTTTCTTTTTTATATATTAGTTCCCATGTGTACTAATTTTAAATATGGTGATACCGTAATAAAATTTTATACACTTTGACATATGTTATTTGGTAATTTCTTTTCTTTCTCGCATTTATGCAAAATGTCTTTGTTAATCTCATTTAAAACTAACTATGAAACAGTCTGAGCTCCATTTGTGTATCAGCAAATCTTATTAGTTTGTTTTTTTGTGTGTGTTACAGAGTCTATTTTATACAAGCAATGTATACACGTTCAATTTTAAAAATTTCAATTACATTGATTCATGATTAAAAAAGAATAAAAAATCAAATACCAAACAATTATAAATACCATAAGTAAATTTTATAGACTTAAAAATTTTGTATTTGTTACTTTCTTTCTGGTATGCATATAAAATATCTTTGTTAAACCTATTTAAAACTAAATGTAAAGCCCTCTGAGATTAACTTATGTATTTACCAATTGTAATTGTTTTCTCCTCTGTTAGAAAGTCTATTTTAAACAAAAAAAATAGTTGAGTTAAAGCAAAAAACTTTAATTACGTTCAAAGTACGATTAGAAAAGAATAAAAAAATTATTTGTCAAGGGGTATACACTGTGGAATCATTACTGTTGTTTTAGTTGATCCTTATTGCTGTATAAAAGAAAGAAACAATTAATGGAGAGATAATTTTCCTTAATGTACATTGAAAAAGAGGTTTTCTTTTAGTTTATTCTGTCTTAAGAAATTCTTTAAATATAAAATACCTTATTAAGTTTTATATTTTGGGATAAAAACACGTTAAGGTTTTTAATTTTGTAAGTAGCCTCTAAGCAACGTAAATTTTGCCTAAATGTATTCAAAATAAAAGTTATGATATATTTATTGCAATACCATTTTACCATATTGCTGTATAAAATAAAGAAATAATTAATGGAGAGATAATTTTCCTTATTGTACATTGAAAAAGGGGTTTTCTTTTAGTTTACTCTGTCTTAAGCATTCTTTAAATATCAAATTCCTTATTAAGTTTTACATTTTGGTATAAAAACACTTTAAGATTTTTAATTTTGTAAGTAGCCTCTAAGCAACGTAAAATTTGCCTAAATGTATTCAAAATAAAAGTTATGATATATTTATTGCAATACCATTTTATCAAATTTAATTAATTATTTGAAACCAGTCTATTACATTTTACTAAATAAATAATATTAATTTTAAAATGTAGGGAAATTAAAAACTGTATTTTTAAATAAATATTACAGTCAAAGAAAATGTTTCTTTTCTGTTTATATTGTATCGCATAAAATGTATTTAAAAAATTCATTGTTTAAACTTCATATTTAATGTTTCTCATTTTAATTAAACTTCATAAAAAATAAATTACTAAAATTGGTTTATTAACACTCAGATGAACTTTTTTTATAAAAGAAATTATTTAAATATACTTTTTGAATCGTTTAATACTAGCAATATAAAGAGTACTGT
>CM063504.1:168937023-168942023 GCA_032207245.1 Pardosa pseudoannulata | reverse complement strand
TTATTACTAGGCTCTGGCTGTAAAGACATCCTTGACCAGAGACGTCACTTTATATACTTTATTCTTGAGATATGAAAAATAAGGGTTTCATATTTGATTCCCTACGCATCAAGGGATGACACATCATACTGTCAATTGGAAGATTGCCGACCAATTGAACAATATACTCTTTCGGGAATAATAATAATAATATTCTAAAAATTAGAAATCATACCAATTGTATATATACCCAATTTACTCGAATTTTAATTGTTTTTGTATTTTTGTAATTTTCTTGGCAAGACAACGTTCTAAATTGTGTTCTTTACATTAAAAAACGGATTTTTTTGGCAGGCCTTTTTAAAAAAAACTGTGCATTAAAGTTAACTAATCAATATTCTTTATTTATTTAGTGCATATATGTGAATAAATCTTGTTTATTTAAAAGCACATAAGAAAAATTATCTTTAAAAAAGCAGAATTCAGATCAGTAGACTGTGATCACTTGAATATATATGATCCTGCGAAATTTTTAATATGATTTTGGAAAAAAAAAGACACTACCATGGTATTTCACTCAAGGGAACAAAATAACTTAATTCTCTATAATAAATAATAAACTTTTAACGGCAATGTTATCAAGAGTTTTAAGAAGGATATTGGATACATTATATACTAAAATATTTAACTGAAGTTTCTTTGGTAAAAACACAAAATATTTTCATAAAGCTGAGTAAACCGATATCAATTATTAAAAATAATCCTAGTTGCACATTTGGTTTCATATTTTTAGTGTAGGTTGAAGATATACATAGAAACAAAACTGGATATCAAATTTCTTATACGTTAAGTACAACTTACGTAAACAATTGTTTATACTTGTGGAAGCTTTTAGGGTTTTTGTTTGTTTGTTTCATGGCTTTACATTCTCTATAACTCGGCAAATAACTGATAATTTCATAAAAGTACCAAAACTTCAAAGCAATTAAGAAAAATTTAATGCACCTATAATATTTCAAAGTCACCAATATAAACCAAAAATGGAGAATATAAATTGTTCAAGTTATAAAACGAGAATATGAGACAAATAAGTTTAAATTAAACAAAATCATTTGAATACAATAAACTTAATTAAATTATTCAGTAATCAGCTAAACATTGTTTAAACTAGGAAAACAACTTGTACTTTTAATCGAATATTGCTATTTTGGAGGTTTTTACGTTCATTTTAAAAGATTTACAATTTATTATTACTATTTAGTATGAGTCTATTATTTCAAACCAAGGGTATTTTTTATTTAATTTAAAAGCTATTCTCCGAAGATCACTTTCGAAAAAATAGTACATCAGGTTGAATTTAGTTTTATACCAATTTCAAAAATACAGATATGTGTTTTGACTTCTAGATAAACCGTTAAGTGTATGGGATAAAACTATACATAGTCCTTAAGTTAGACTTATAAAGCAGAGAGACCAACACTGTAATATCATATAGCTTTGATCAAAATGATATTTAAAAGATTTAGGATAGGTTACTATTATTATTTATTTTATCCCTTTCTTAAATTGTTACAATTTTTTTAATTTTATGTATTAACTAGTTATACAACACACAGAAACAAAAATACTTCTTTTATTTGTTACACATGTATGCTAGCAATTATTTAACTTAAAATAAATTATAGATGTTTTAAAATTAAAAAAACAAGGCTAATTAATAGAAATTCTAAAGAAATCTTCATGTAAACTTCTGATGAATTTTGTTGAAATATATTATTTAGCAGTTCCCTTTTTTTAATTAGTCACTGGTTCCTAAGGCCTTGATTTATTCTACGAACTTTCTTGAAAAACTACATTTTCGAAAGGCATTGTTCGGTAGAAGTATAACCATTTAAAACCAGCGACCTTTTTATCTTTTCAAAAAAGGTTCATTGAAGTTTTTTCCTGCTTTTCACGTAATTTACTTCAAGTTTTAATTAATAACTTTGTCCTGAAGTAAGGGTCATTTTGTTCAAAATTCAACAAGTTTTTTTTAGACCTAAGTTAGCGTTGTTTAAACTTTTCCTGGTAATTTTCTCAATTTGCACCTTTTAAAGTTTGTTTGAGTAAAACAATTATTTCTCAATACAGATTGAATTATTTTTAAAACTAATTAAAATCTCAAATTATTTTGCCTCCTATAAGTTGTTTCTTCTTCTGTTTAATTATTAGAATTAATTAAATCTCCATTTGTTTTATATGTATTTCGTGTTTATCAATTATTTACTTTTTCTCATAATGTATGTCATTTCAATAAATGTAGGTGTATATGTTTTGCATTGAATTTCAGTTATTAAGAAAATAACTTCAATGCGGACTCAATTTCTATTTACAGTGTAGCATCACGCTAATGAAAAACTATTGTAATTTGTATTTGTTTTTTTATTACGGTTAGTTCCGACGTCAGTCGAATGTGCTCTGCTATCTGGGGGGTCCCATTGCTTGTTTTCTCACAGAAAGAATTGTCTGCAGCACTTCCTGGGCCAAGCCCTCTAGTGCTGGAATACTGACGATGGACATGTACAAAACTAGGAAAATGAGTTGGCAGGACAACAGGTTAAAGAGATCTAAGTGTGGGAGGGCAAAGATTCACGAGTTTCGACGAGAAATAGTAAAACACTAATGAAGCAAACAATTTAACTAGCACAAGTAAATTAAATGAAGTTGCTGGAGAAAAAAATAGGTTGATGATAAGGGAATGGCAGAATTAAGCTACGAATATAGTTTAGTTTAGCACAAGATAATTACACTTGCCAAGACCTCTTTTCTTCCCTACGCTCTGCTCTAGAAAATGTCAGAGTGGGGTGTGGGGGATGGCAAGTGACGTCACGAAGGCCAAGCTTCGTTTGGTGTGGGAGAAGGCGCTAGGAGTTGTCAGGTGGACGAAAATGAATGAGCCGTGCCGAGAATGTACATGATGTAAATATTTGTATATATCAGATTAAATCTTTCTTTCTTCTCCATCTCGCTTGTGTTCGCTGATGTCATCCTCAAGAAGTCTTTGAAGAACCCTGCTCGACCATAACTCTACCAAAGTTACCTATTTTAGAACTGTGACGTTACATCGGAAACAGAACATTTCAGATAAATTCAAATAAGCAAACTGAAGATCTTTTGGTTGGTGGGTTGGTTGGTTGGATGAGGTTTGATGGTGCAAGGTCCAATGAGAACAAGATGCGCCAGGCAAAAGGTAAAAAAAAACAACAAATTAGAACAAACAGCAATAGATTGAAAGTATATACGAAAAGAGTACAAATAATACGGACCAGAGTAAAAATTTCCAAACACTAAAAACAGAACATGAATATGAGATGAGAAAAATGGTGACGAAAAGAAGCCATTATAAAAAAGAATAAAAACCAATATGCTTCAGAAAGTCAAATAGGGCAAGATGTGGAGATTCACCCGAAAGGTCATTTAAACTTAAATTGGCATTTCTAAAATACATTAGATAAAAACGGGTAAAAGGGGATCTTTTGGAAATGTGTCTTAGGGAAGTAATAGGGTTACAGATAAGTCATAACGAATAAATGGGTTATTCTTGTCGATGCTTTTTTAATTCACTTTATGACAATTTATGTATCTTAGACTTAATGAGTCAATGAAAGATAATTATTTTTACCTTTTAAAATCATTGTTGCCTATTCCCAGTAATTTTAAAATTCAAACAATCAATTTATTTCTCTGGGTTTCTCTTTAACAGACACAACAACCTCGTTTAATTTGATAATTTTTGTTGAATTTCATTTATTTGAATTTAAAAAATAGCAACATACCTAATTTTAAGTGTAGAGATGAGACCGACTGAGCATTTAGGCCAGCCATACGTATAAAGAGTACTCGTGAGAAAATACGAAATTGAAATAAAAACTAATTCCTCCTGCTGAATATTGTTTATTTTGAATATAAATGAAGGTATAAATAGAAAATGAAAGTGATCATTAGGCCATCATGCCAAAGGGACATTACTCAATCAAAGATTTTGCCAATATGGTGTCTTGGTCTTAGAAAAAAATGGTGTTAAATCTGGTGCAGAAGAAATTGAGCTCCACACTCTTTCTTTCTTGCTCTCTCTCTGAGGGGGGGCGCAGATCTCTTGAAAAAGTTCGTTGGACAGCGTTGCCTTGGCCGAAGATGGCTACTCCGTGGTTAGCAACCCCTCTTGACCAATGGGGTCGAAGGAGGGTCACTCACTTCGCTTTCGCCTCTAGGTCAGCTTCTCGCTGGTGTTGTGCAGCTGTAACTCTTTGTTACATTTGTTTTCAATCGACAGTTGTAAAGTTTATATATTAGTCATAATTTCTTTACGAAATTTAATATTGAGGGATGTAAGCAAGATATATAATTAATCTAGTTATTATCCCCTATATAATGATATCCTAAGTTATTTGACCACCGGCTGTCCTCGAATTTATGAAGCGATTGGACCTGGAATGAATGCAGACATCCATACTAGATTCTTGATGAGTTAGAATTAGCAAAATTCAAAGCGAGTAAAGTTTATCCACTTCGTTTTCCCTTTTAGAGTGTTTAATGCCTTTATTTCAAGCCCGGTTCAAAGCAGGCGATTAAATTTATCAATTTATCCCATAATGAATACCTAAATATGAAATATTTTCTAGCATTATGACTCCATTCCTTTAACTATCTCATTTAATCATTTCTTATTTTAAGTTATTTAAATATCGTCTGCATTATTTTCATACGTTTTATCACTGAATTTATATATTACTTAAATAATTTTCTTTTATATTTGGCTTAAATAATAGATTAGGTACATACGGGATAATTTTAAATTTAATCATCGATTATTTTTTGTTGCAATGAACATTTTATCACCGGTATAAACAACAAATTATTTTCATAAACGTCTGAGAGTCTATTTCACGGACTAATAAATAACTAGCGTTTAAGTTATATAGCTCTGAAAATTAAGAAGTTTGTTCGTTTGTGTGTATGATTTTTCATACATAACCACACGG
>CM063504.1:168924523-168932023 GCA_032207245.1 Pardosa pseudoannulata | reverse complement strand
CTCTAATCAAAGGTTACTTTCTATAAGCAAAACACACACTGGTTTTGGTCGTCTCTCGCAGAAGGTTGGCATTACTGAGAGAGAGCGTTCTAACACCGTCCGGTTCAGACGCCTCTGGATTTTGTGCTATTTTGATCAGATGAAATAAAAGTTACGTTCGGCCACGACGAATTATGTGTTTATTTCGAACAGACGATTAGCCTGACACTTAGCAGCCCAGCATGCCCGAGCTGAGTAAAATAATAGGGGCAATTTAAAAAGAAGTTTGCAAGTGTACGTTCGGGGCTGGTTGACCCCTGTAAGATTGCACACACACACACACACACACACACACACACACACACACATATATATATATATATATATATATATATATATATATATATATATATATATATATATATATATACCTGTGTGGAGTGTGTGTATGTGTGTTACATTGCAGAATTGGCTGCGATCTCCAACAACATAACTCGTCAACGGTCTCCCAAATTTATTCCGGTGGCTCTCCAATATGACTTTAAAGTTTAAAGAAACTAACTCAAATTCTGTTTTTTTTCTGTGTGTGTGGCTAAGATGAGTAAAGATTATTCACCAGTTACGTTAAATTTCCATGTTACTGTCGTTAAAACTTAGAACTGCTATGGTGTGAATGTTTGCCAGCTATGTCCGTTGGTAGAAAGCTAATTGAAAATTTACTCCCTCTATAGAGGTAGACGTGCATATTCCAAGCAAATAAGTCAATTCAGCAATCCTCTGCTTTGTTAGTGGGCCAGTTGGTTACTTGAAATTGTAAAACCAGTGGTCACCGTACAAATACCGTGATATTAGAAATGAACAGAAAATCAAGAACTACAAGTTATTAAGAATTTCTTGCAGAGAAACCTGAAAAGATTTAGCTTTTGAATTGAGTTTCTTTTCTTCATAACGAAATGGAATCGAAATTGGAGAAAATAACTGAGATGCATTTAGATTAAATTTTTAATATATTGATTACATATGTGTGTTTGATATGTGCCTATGTATATATGTAAACAAACATAAATAAGTCTGATTTGATAAATTCGTATAAATAATTAATTTTAGTATAAATAATAGCTTATAATGTTATTCTTGAAATGGAGCAATTTCATAAAATCCGATTTACTCATATATATAGGATAAGTAATTAAATCAACTAGATGAAACATCTGTTTTGGTACGAGACTTTTTAATATTTACTTAAAGAAAAATCAAAACTTATTATTTTTCCGATATGAGGGGTTCTCGAAAATTTGTGTTTGAGTTGTTTTGTGTATGCAGAGAGTTTAGTTGTTATAGACTCAGATTTGTCATTGATAAACTATTTTAATTCCTTACTTATGAACAATATATGTTTTTTATAGTAACAAAAATATTTTGTAAGCATTGGAGAATAATTCCTTTTTCTTTATTTTAAAACAATTGAAAGTATTTCCCTTTTTTCTTAGTTCGGCTTAAATTCTTATTAATAAAATTATCTATGGCAAAATCATATTAGGGATATGTATCATATTTCTAGTCTAAAAAACATTAGTTATTTACTGTTTTCTCCCAAAGGAAATCATATTACAAAAAGTATTTTTAATGTTTGCGCCATACTTTACAGTAATATTTACCAATGCGTAAAAATTTATTATGTAAAAGTTACATATTTAGGACCCTTCATTTGTTATTGAGTGTGCAGAAGGAGATGTATGTCTAATTAAAATTTCTTTCTAACAAAAAGTTAAAACTAAACAAAATTATTAGAAGATTATTAGTGTGTCCTTTATATAATAAATCAAATCCCAGTGGTGTTGGGATAGCACTTCAAGCTCCCACGACACAGGTCCAAGGTTCGATCACCGGACTGGGCAAGGTTGACTCGGCCTTTCATCCCTTCAGTGGGTAGACAAACTGAGGACCAAGCATGCTTCAGAACTAAACACTGGGGGTTCCGCGTAAGGTTGACCACCTAACCGGAACATATGCTTCGCACCCCAGGGCCCTTGGTCTCGGAAACGGAAATTGGCACCATAGACCTAGGCCCCCTAAGGGATATTGCGCCGAGGAGTTTAGTTTAGTTTATAAAATAAAACTGTAAAAAATATTAATTACATGTTTTCATATGGCTTTATGGAATTGCATTTCCACTCCACCAAAATTTTTTCTTTCTTTCATATTACAAACCTTCAACCAGTTTCCTCCCTCAACCAAACTCCTAAAAAAACTGCTTAAATAAATACACATAGTAACTGCTTAAATACGAGTACAAATTCTGACACACATAGAATATTGAGGTAAAATTGAAATGTTACTTTTATACGTTCATATTTCATAGGCTCATGTTTGGTAAAAAATATGAGCCTTTAACCCCTTGCCTGGAAATATACTTGAGAAATACGTGCCAAAAGGAGAAAGAATATTTTTTCTTTAATTTTGTTTGTTA
This sequence comes from Pardosa pseudoannulata, assembly GCA_032207245.1. Lineage (NCBI taxonomy): Eukaryota > Metazoa > Arthropoda > Arachnida > Araneae > Lycosidae > Pardosa > Pardosa pseudoannulata. The sequence goes on along the minus strand of CM063504.1, from coordinate 168,929,574 downwards.
TTATCATCAAAATGTTAGAAATAGGTTATTTTTGATAGAAACAAAATTTTAAACTAATAACTACTATTTTCAATATTTTCGCATAGGAACTGTTGATGGATTACAGAAATTTTTTCAAAGCAAAATAAATCAAATGGCATAGTTTTCTGGATAAACATAATAAACTAGTTCATATTTATTTCTATATATTTCTATATAAATACATATGTCTATTCATATAATATATATATGTGTAAGTGTGTATATATGTATTATATATATATATATATATATATACCTGTATATAATGAATGTTTTATCTATATATGTATATATAGTATATAATATATACTTTATATATATATATATATATATATATATACATATATATATATATATATATAATATATATATATATATATATATATATATATATATATATATATATATATATATATATATATATATATATATATATTCGCTTTACATTTTGAAATGGTTGGATCTACTATGCTGATTTAGGTCAGACCTAGAAAGGCTTTGATCTGGTAAAATTGTTCGAAGATCAAGAGCATGTGCATAGAACGCTTTATTTTTTTAAATTACATTTGTATACTATGTTTTGGCATTAGTGTATTTAACTTTTAATTGTACGGTAATATAATCAGAATTTTTTAAGTAACTTAATTCATCTGATAGCTTTTAAAATGAATTTTAGGTATTATAATTTATCTTGCTTTTCGATAACATTTAGTTGTTAACTCATTAAATCAATTTTAACTACGTATATGTTTTTTTTTATTTTGAATTCAGTTGTGTGATTTTTAAACTTATTTTGGGGTACCAATTTTACTTCATTGCTAACAGTGTTATCATTTAAAAGAGTACTTAATACTTATTATATGTGTATAATATTTTTATTTGGAAAACAATTTTAGGATCTTTTTGTCAGTCCGTGTAAGGATAAATCGCCAAATTAAGCCAAATATAGCCAAACAGAAATCTTTCATTTATTTAAGTTATATCTACTAAGTTTCTGAGGAATTCGAGTTAAATTTAAATTAATTTGTTATTTGTTTTATGATAATCAATGTTTTATTTTCAAAATTGCTCATATTGTTAAGGTAATGTTATTTAAAAAGTTAATTTGAATTTGAAACAAGCACAACCTTCAGTTGAGAACCTGAATTATACAGAAAGAAGGCTGGTTTGAATTTAAAAACAGAAGTTTAAAAGAAATTCATAAACTGAAATAATTTGTTGTACAACTATTTATCCAAGAGAAAGAATGGTTACACTTAAAACAATGAGTGTTTCTTCAATATGAATTGTTCTAAGAGATAAAGATTAAACTAAGGGTTATTTACCATTTATGTTAAAAATTTACGTTTGACTGAAACCAACATCTTTTGTCAAGCTGTGTACTGTGTTTATACCAGTTTAAACATGCAATTTATCAAACTTTCTCAGCACTAAAATTATATTTCTATTTAAAACAACTTAGATAAAGTTTGAGACAATGTGAAGTTAAAATAACATTTTATTAAAACTGTTGTTTTACATGATACTAATTTCTCAAAAAAAATATTTTTTAGATTTTAACCATAATTTTCTCCTTTTTCTCTTTATCTTACAAACGTTTTTTGTATGGCTTCGAAGCCCTGCAAATCTTACGCTATAAAATGAATTTCCTACAATAAAAAAACACGTAAAGTGTACTCAAGGACATGATGTAATCACTTATTTTGTCATTAATCATTCCACTCTGTAGTTATACTACCATTAAGGGCATAAAAAAAGAAAATATATCTTTGAGTTATGAGCAAATTTTATGCTTAACGCTGGTTTGGTTTTACGCTATATGATCGAGTTAATAGTGATAAAAGTAGGAATATTATGTTTGCACATTGGTAACATGAATATTTATTTCCAGGTTGTAAGAAACATCATAGGTAGTATCAAAATAAGTTATTCTAAGATTAATTATTTGTAATACTTTTTTTTTCTGGGTAAACCAATAAAACATACTCAAAAGCCTGTCTAATATTTAATGTGCTATAATTACATTCAAAATGTCTTTATTGGTTAATTTTATATACACTGAGTCTTCACACGGAAAATAAATTTTTTAAATTATAAATATTATGTAACCTATGCTTTAACCTAAGTTAGTGAACGACTAGAATGGAAACTCCATTGTTAATAATCTAATATTCCCTTCTTTTGACCCTCGATTTGGGTTCTCATTTTGGCCTCATTCCTTTCTTTTTTACCCACCGACGGGACGTTATAAGTTTCTTTACACTTTTTAAGTATGTTCTCTCTTAATATTTGCATATTTAATTCAATAAATAGAATACCAGAGAAAACATCATAATATATCAGTTAATCCTTTAATTTCACAAAAAGCAATCAAAAACACTCCACTCTCAATCTGCACTCTAAATATTTTTGAATAACTTTTTAATATTGTGTAATTTAATAACTATAGCTCATTGCAAAGAGAAGTACTTACAATGATTTTAATTGGTTTTATGAATACCACTATTACAAAGCTAGCATATAGCCCGTTATATGACGGGATCAGTAAAATTTTTAATTTTCCAGAACTGTAAAGTACCGTATGAGGCAGGTAAAATTATGGATCGTTTTTTGGCTGAGAATTATGTTGCAACAAAAAATAATCGATGATTAATTTAAAATTATCACATATGTACCTAAAACATATAGCAATTTCTTGCAACGTCATGAATACTATAATGCCCTTCCCATTCATTTTCATGTTTACAACACCCAATAAGCAGACAATAAACTGCCCTTCCGTTTGAAACTAAAGCCAGAATTGTCATAAGTTGAGATGTTCCCTGCTGCGTGAAATCGCCTTATTATTTAAGCCAAATATAAAAGAAAATTATTTAAGAAATATATAAGTTCAGTGATGAAACGTATGAAAATAATGCAGACGATATTTAAATAATTTAAAATAAGAAATGATTTAATGAGATGGTTAAAGGAATAACGTCATAATGCTAGAAAAAAATGTTATTTTTACTTATTTATTATGTGATAAATTGATAAATTTAATCGCCTGCTCTTAACTGGGGAAAATGGGGCTTGAAATAATGGCATTAAACGCTCAAAATGGTGGAAGGGGTGAATTTCAAAATTTTTAAAGACGACAGTATTTTTCGCTGTGATAGGAAGCATATTTATACCAATTTATTTTAGAATCGGATCGATAGTTTAGGAGAAGATAAAATTTAAATCACTTTGAATTTTTCTAACCCTAACTCATCAAGAATCCAATATGGATACCGGTATCCATTCCAGGTCCAACCACTTCATAAATTCACGGACAGACGGACAGATAACTTAGACTATTATTATATAGAGGATATATTGTCTTCTAATGCATTATGTCTGTTTCAATATTTTAAGCTGTTTTACAAACAGCTTACACAAATAATATTACCCAGAAATATTTAAGCAATATTTTGCATATAACGACTTTTCTACATACAACAATTTTTTAATCATGTGATCCCTCCTTAAAATAATCTGAAAGTTATAAGGTGCACTTTCAGTTTTTTATCACAGTTGTAGGGAAATTTATTGCATCAGCTGGAAATTCGAAAATTCCTATAAATTAATTTCTTTGAGTTGCTTGCAAACTTTTAGATATTCTCCCATTTTCTCCTCTCTGATCTGTAAGAAAGATGGCACATAAGAAAAACATATACCCAAAAAAAGAATTAATCCGACCAGTGTTATTTATTATGTCTGTATATTGGTTTAAGTCCAAAGAAAAGCCTAGTGAACATAAGAAAACATTCAAACTTTGAAAAGTTGATCTAGTATTATATAGAAGAGGAAAATAAACTTTTCATAGGGAATTCACAGGACTAAATAGACTTTAAATTTATTAAAATTAAGTTAGATTTTTATGCTGCTCATGATCGTTTCAAAGGATGTGAATAAAATTTCTTGACAGTACCATTTTATTATTGAGGATTTGAAGCTTTGATGGTCTTGCGGTATACTGTACTTACGCATAAATTGCATGCGTGCATAAAGCAAACTTTTATTTACAAGAAATAAATGTCGAATATTTTTATCCCTTACAAAGAACCATAAATTTGACATGTAAGTAAGTTTTTAATTTGTAAACAATTTCTATGAGGATTAAACGAAACAACATCTAACTCTGTTACAATGTTATTTTTCATAAAAAAATTCATTTATTTTGGTCTTATAAATCTGAATTTTTTTTACAAATATATGTTAAAGTACTGATTTGTCAATTATTCTCGAATGTTTCTATTCAATTTTAATTTTTAGACTGTTTAAAACAATTGTTTTCTTTTAAATGTTCCTTGCAAAATAATTTAAACTATTTTCTTTAAATTCCTACATCACAATTCTTCTAAGAGCTTGACTGAATATCAGTTTTATATTTGGATACAAAGTATAAATTTATGAATTTTGGATTTGAAGGAAAAATTTAACTTGTTAAAAAATTTAGTACCAGTTTAGTTTTCCAGATTTTATTGAATTCTAAAATTAGTATGCATATTTACTCTAACATTGTATAAGAATGTTTAATCCAAATATTAAATATTTTGAATATTAAAAACGGGGAAAAATTTATTTTGGGAAAACAATCCTTTTGGCATTTTACCTCTAATACTTAACCAATTGAAATTAGATAACTCATGTCGAGGTTAATAAAGGAAAATTAATATTTTTATTAGAATCAATATATATTTAGCCTTATTGGTAGTTTTTAATCTGTAAACAATTTCTATGAAGATTAAATGAAATAACATCTAACTCTGTTACAATGTTATTTTTCATAAAAAAAATTATTTATATTGGTCTTATAAACATGAAATTTTTCACAAATCTATGATAAAGTACTGATTCGTCAAATATTCTATAATGTTTCGATTAAATTTAAATTTTTAAACTGTTTAAAACAAATATTTTTTTTATTTTAAATGCTCCTTGCAACATAATTTAAACTATTTTCTTTCAATTCCTACATCATAATTCTTCTAAGAGCTTGACTAAAT
>CM063504.1:168914523-168919523 GCA_032207245.1 Pardosa pseudoannulata | reverse complement strand
TTAAGAACGAGAATTTATTTAAATCAATTTATTTCGATTTAATTTTTAATTTTCAAGTTATTCAAAATCTTTACCAATATGCTTTTTGTTATTCAAATGTAGAGATTTGTAGACTAATGAATATTCCTTGTTTGAAATAACTGATATAACTAATAAAAAAGTGTATTCATGCATCATGTATCATAAGACTATACTGAATACATGTAATAATTCTCCCGAAGGTAAACAATAGACTACGACTTGTGCTTATGCTTCTCAGTGTGGAAAACTGTTTTTCTTGACAAAGGTTTAAAACTCCGATCAAATTAATAGAATGTTTGATATTATCACAAAATTTCGACTATGTTGCTCCAAAACCTCAAAGGCAAAACTTTTCTCCCTAAAGAGTATTCTAATATCTATCTATCACTTAATGGTACACCCTGATGACAAGAATGGTAAAAATATATACAATCTGGTAAGTTCCCGGTTAAGCGATTAAGCTTTAAGCAATTGGAAATAAAAACTAATTGATCATTCCCATGAAGTGTTGCATTAAGTAATTGATAAATCTAACAGAATTTCTTAGTAAAACACTATCTAAAAATGAAAGTATAAAAGTACAAGGGTTGAAACTTTAATAGTGGCAACTATTTATTCACTTAAAGTACAAAAGTGATTTGTGTCACCATGTATTACAGTCCTTCTATATAGTTGTCAGCATTGTGTATAACCAGTTGCCAACGATGTGGAAGTCGCAGAATACTTGTAGCAGCGCCTATTTTGAGGATAGTTCTAATGAACCGGTCTACTGCAGCAAGAATCTCTGGGACAGTTCTGAAGCGAATGCCACTAAGTGGATTCTTCATCAACGAATTAAGTCATAAGGGCTTAGATCTGGGGAGTATGTTAGATGGTAAAGTAATTCCGAGAACCATAGATCGAACAAATCAATCACAGTTTGCTTTGTATGTGCCCGAGCGTTGCCATTAAGAATGATAGAGTGGTTCTGCAGAAAGTGCAGAATTTTTCTCATGCTCTGGCGTTCCTTTATTATATGCAACATAGTCGTATGCTCAAATCCTGTCTTTCGGACCAGCTCACGAATCGTTTGGCATCGATCACTGTCCATTGGTACGGCAACAGCATGCACTTCTGCATCGCTGACACTAGGACGACCTAGCGGATGCATGTCTGCCTCATTTTGGCGTTCTTTATTGAATTCTTTTACACATTTTGCTATAGTTCTGTAAGCAATCTAGATTTCCCAAAAACCTCCTGAAGCCCTAGATGACATTGTCGTGATGTACGACCTCTGGCACATTGAATTTTTATCCATTTTCGTTGTTCTTGTTTTGAAAACATCCTGACAACACTTACTTTAGACAGCAAGCTAATACAAGGATCAGTTCTTCCCGTCACACCGCATTTGTGGGACATAGAAAGGACGAGTCTTTTTGCTGAGAGGTAAGGTAGGTATGTAGCTCAAGTGTGGTATACGAGACATTCTTTGGTTTTCTTGCGTAGCGTTTTTACAGCCGTTTTGCCACTATTTAAGTTCCAACCCTCGTACATCAACATGTTATAATATTACCTGCTTAAAATAGTTACAAACTCTTGAAATCAACATGAAATCGACAATACATCTCTTATTATTATTTTTAACTTATATCCCAAGATCTACCATGTAATATTACTAATAGAAAAATAGGCTTTTTAACAGTCTATATATTAAAAGCAATAGTAAAGAAATATTGTATACAATTTCTTCTCCTAGAACAAATAAGTTTATTTAAAGTATATGCCTTACCAGTTTAATAAACTATGTTAAAAAAGAAAAAAAGTAATAGATTTGCTTTAGACAAAAGAGGATTTATTTTCATTCTATACAGCAATGTCATAAATTAAAACGATTTCATAGTTTGTCTGCATTTTTACATTCTTACTCAAACAAGTCACTGCTAATTGAAATTTAAGCGTCATAACTTTCATGTGATGTTTTTTCATTTTAAGCATTTATTTACGCCTTTTTTAAGTTTAAACATTTGCTGTTGTAACATTTTTACTGCAATTTTTTAAAGGAATAATAGTTATGGAAACAACTACATAAAATAGTCTCAGTGACTTCAAAAATTCTGAGAAAACTTTTTGAACTTAAAAAGGTTCATTCATCTTAATTAGACTTTTATAAAAAAAAAAAGTATTTTACAACTGACGTTTCTCCAGCGCTTCTTTATTATCCGTCACACATCTAAGCCGCAAATCAATTCCTTCAGAAACGGAAATTTTCTTCACGAGTTCAAAGAATGCTTTTCTTCCTTCCTTAAATAACTCTAATATCATTTTAATTGAAAAGTTTCCGTTTCCATAGCTACTCATTACAGAACATCAAACTAAAGAAAATTCCTGAAATTTTTATTATTTTTCTCATTTATGTAGATGTAAGGAATAAATGCTTCGGTACTGAATTTAATTTTGAAGCATATTTGATCCTTGGAAAAAGAAATCAAGTAATATATTTTTTTGAATAGAGAAAAATATGTGTGATAAAAACAGGCTCATATGTCCATTAAACGAGGGTTTAAAGTAACGTTCTCCATTGAGAAATGGAATAAAAGCTTATTGTTACCCAAAATATATTTCTATTCTTTAAGGGATTTTCGTATGAAATCCGATATTTTATACAGTTACTAATGGACTGATGACTCAACAGAAGATTTGGGCTTCAGTCATTTTCAAAAATAGATTTTTATCTCTCTTATATTGCTACATTTATAACTCTACATATATCCTTTTTTTTAGAAATGACAGTTAAAATGCAATCAGAATATATTCTATGCAGCTTTAGGAATTTAACTTTTTACATCGCTACATTTATAATACATATAACATATAATCATTTTTTTAGAAATATGTTCTTTCAATGAAAAATAGAATTGAAACGCAATCAGAATATTCTCTATTTGTATTTAAGACATTATTAAAACTATTTCCTTTTTTAACGTCTCGAAAGTTTAAGAGATGTAATAAAATAATTTCTACCAGAAATTAAGACAGGATATAAAGTTTTATTTCCTCCATACCTATGATGCAAATACTTAAATTACTTTCTGTAAATTAGTTATTGTGTATACTTTTCCGTAAACCAATCACACATTAACTAAAATAAGCCTTAGTTATTAGTAGTTTAAATACTTAATCCTTAATCTATCTTGAATTCTGCCTTCTTATCCTCGAAAGAAATTTAAAATAAAGATATGGGTCAAATATAGCTTAAATTATTGTAAGAAACACCGTATTTCACACAGCTCTTCTTTCAAAAGTATATTCTTATCAAGTAACCATATTTTCTCACTATTAATTCATTCGATATATATATATATATATATATATATAATATATATATATTTATATGTATATGTATATGTATATGTTTGTGTGAGCATGTATATATATGTATGTGTGTGTATAACGATATTTTTATCCTAAAAATTAACCAGCTTAATTATGTCAATCTTAAAATAATTTCTGGCGGTTCTGTCCTTTTCTGGTATTTTTTCTAGCAACTTGTGTGAATATCTTTGTTTTTCTTTGGCTCTGCCAAGTTTTCGGTTGCGTAAGTAAATTAAAATATCTACAGACGCTTAAACTACGTCATCGGTGACCCCTAAGTGACTTGTAATTAAACTTTAAATCGTTGCCCTAGACAACTATTTAACTGAGATGTACATGTTTTGAGGACAGACGTCCGTCAGGGAAATTGCCTCAATAAACTCTGTGCTTTTTAATCTCAAAGTGTCTTTGTTTAACAAGGTTTTTTTTAATTAAAATGTACCCACTTCCTTTTGTGATGAGACAAAATCATTACATTTATATATGCATGACTGAGATGTATCAGTGTATATATATATATATATATATATATATATATATATATATATATATATTATATATATATATATATATATATATATATATATATATATATATATATATATATATATATATATATATATATATATATATATATATATATATATATATATATATATATATATATATATATATATATATATATATATATATATATATATATATATATATATATATATATATATATATATATATATATATATATATATATATATATATATATATATATATATATATATATATATATATATATATATATATATATATATATATATATATATATATATATATATATATATATATATATATATATATATATATATATATATATATATATATATATATATATATATATATATATATTATATATATGTATATATATATTTATATATATATATATATATATATATATATATATATATATATATATATATATATATATATATATATATATATATATATATATATATACATATATATACATATATATATACATATATATATACATATATATATATATATATATATATATATATATATATATATATATATATATATGTATATATATATATATATATATATATATATATATATATATATAATACATAAATATAATATTTACAACAATAATAACAACATATTCTGTGTTGTAGTTTCTGTTATGGTTATGGCCATATTTTTATATTATAAAAAATTCCGAATTATTTTTTCTTTCTTATGTAACTTTTGGAATTTTATCAAGGAAACAAAATCAATCTTATTTTATTTGGTAGCTCTATTCCTCATTTTGTCCTCGCTTACAAATAAAAGCGACTCTAATACTATTAAACAGCGAACTTTCTTGGATTTAAGTTAATAACGATATTGTTAAAGTGAAAGAATAGAGACAATACGATTTCATCTAAGTCTTTGCTAAGTAATGCCAAACTTTCTTCTCCCAATACTGTTGAATTAATTTATTACCTGGAAATATATTTCTTCTGTGTGGCTGATAAAAAAAACTCACTTTGCAAATTCATAGCAATTTTATTTTTAAAAATTAAAATTTTCTGATAATCATATCCAAGAATTTAGAATCATCCTAAGTA
>CM063504.1:168899523-168902023 GCA_032207245.1 Pardosa pseudoannulata | reverse complement strand
TAATGAGACTAATAAAAATGAGATTAACCCAACAGTTACGCAGATTCTATTATACTTATATTATTTTAATTCATAGGTCTTTATAACAATTTGAAACATGTCATATAAATAGAATACTTCTTATGATTTTTAATCATTTTTAATGGCAAATCTATCACCTTTGAGCTTTAACAGATAATGAGACTAGTAAAAATGAGATTAACCCATCAGTTAATCAAATTTCATTATACTTATATTATTTTAATTCATGGGTCTTTATAAAAATTTGAAACATATCATATGAGTAGAATACTTCTTTTGATTTTTAATCATTTTTGTGGTGACAAATTCTATCACCTTTGAGTTTTAACAGATATTAAAATGGAAAATTGATTATAAATTCCCACTATTAGTCCAATATTTTTTTAATTTTCCATAGCAACACTGGAATTCTGTTTTGTTTTGTTTGTTTTTGGGGGGGAGTACATTTATTATTCTAATTAGGATAATATGGGATGATTTCTTAAAAACCATATTTTTTTTCTTTTAGTTTTTAATAAGGGGAGGTTCTTTGTTTTATTTCTTCCACTTTATTTATCTATCCACTTTGTTTGGTGGGTAAACAAAGTAGTTTTTTACCCACCTATTTTAGTGATTTTCATCCAATAAATATTCTATACAATTCATGATTAGCTGTTTTTCTATTACAAAGAATATTTTTTTTTACTTTAAATATTTTTTATTCAATAATTTTTCATTGCTTTAAATAGTTCATACACTATGAATAAATTCGGTATTTGTAAATGTTGTGTAAATTTGTAATAAAAATATTTTTAAGATATATAACTTTAGAGTTCATTTTTTAACAATATCAAAAGTGTTCGAAATTCTCAGTTCATAATATATAATTTTGAAATAGTTCAAACCCTAAAGTGTTTGCATATATCTGCTTTGAATTTTCTTTTCTTTTGTAACGTAGTGTATTAGTTTCATCCCTTACCGAAAAGATGAAAATTATATTTGCAGTGGAATAGATGTTAACCCTTATATTTTTTACTAATATTTCTTAATAACATCTGCTGGGACCAGCTGGTAAAATTTCAAGCTAATATTTCATTAAACAATAATAAAGTGAATACTTCTAAATACCATTGCTTAATACATTTTTTACATTTTATACCCTATACTTTACAAGTTCTTCAAAATATCCCTATTTCATATATAAAAGTTTATAAAATAAAACGTAAAAAATGTCAGTGTTTAGTGTAATCTTTGAGACACTGAATTTGCAATTTTATCTGATTCGTGGTAATTCTGTGAACCCCTTCTAAAGAAATTGAATGCACATAAAATTAAAAATGCCAGTGTTTAGTGTAATCTTTTGAGAGACTGAATTTTCGATTTTATCTGCTTCGTAGTAATACTGTGAACAACCCCTTCTAAAGAAATTGAATGCACACAAATTAAAAATACCAGTGTTTTGTGTAATCTTTGAGACACTGAATTTTCAATTTTATCTGCTTCATGGTAATTCTAAAAACAACCCCTTCTAAAGAAATTTAATGCACATAATATTAAAAATGCCAGTGTTTAGTGTAATATTTGAGACACTGAATTTTCGATTTTATCTGCTTCGTGGTAATTCTATGAATTACCCCTTCTAAAGAAATTGAATGCCCATAAAATTAAAAATTTAAGTGTTTAGTGTAATCTTTGAGACACTGAATTTGCAATTTTATCTGCTTCGTGGTAATTCTGTGAACTACCTCTTATAAAGAAATTGAATGCACATAAATAAATACTAACTGTATTAAAACAACCTATTTGAATACAAAGCACACTTTTATAATATTAGTGTATTTTATTCCATTTAAGTACTGTAAATATTTGGCAAATAGTATGCAATGCAGATGTTTATATTTTTACAAAAATTTAAAGACACTTTACTATGCACAGCAATATAAATGACACTATAATATGGATTATTTATTTTTGAGACAAATGCAGAATTTCGTCAACTTAAGAAGATTATAATATTTACTCAGTTTGTGAGATTTAATATTCACGAAAATTCTTTTCTAAAATGGAGCATCACTATTTATGTGCCCGACATGAATATTTGTTTTTGTTGCTCTAAAACAAGGAACTATTATATAAATCCTAGCTTTTAGATTAAATTTTTGATAAAAAGATTATGCATAAAACTTTAAATCAAATATTATTTTTATATTCTTTATATATAAATTCATCAATCTTAATGAAATTCACTTTTACACTAAAATAATGAATTTTAAAGTTAAAAATTTCCTTTACCAAATAGATTAGTTTTTCATTTGATGATGAAGTTATTACTTTTTTTTAAGTGCAACTCGTTTTAGAGAAAATATTTCAGTAGTTTTTCTTCAGTTAAAAACTATTGTTTATGCACTCGTAAAACTCCTGCTCTTTTTTTATTTAGGTCGAAAACTTAAAGTGTCCATTATACGTGAAATAATTATTGCTGCATTCAGTAATCGCATAA
>CM063504.1:168892023-168897023 GCA_032207245.1 Pardosa pseudoannulata | reverse complement strand
AATCTTTTATGTACTTTTTCTTCTGTTGAAAAGTGTTATTTTTATCAAATTGACAAATGTGTTTAATATTGATTCCCAATCCAAAATTAAATACATTCGTAAATTTACAATTTATCCTAAACTATATATATTATATTTATTTCTTAATATTTAGTCACTTATATAAGATTTACAGGTTCTGATAATGTCACTCGCCGGTACTATTTCTCTTCCATTGGGAAGTATTAAAAATATTCTGTTCATATTAAATATTTATTTCACTTCGAATATTTCATGCCTCTCCCGTGTATATAAAACTCAAAATCCGCATTAACGAAGTTCTTTCGAAATATTAAGCTATTATCTTTGGAGACGAAATGCTGCGTATAATATTCATGGGAAACATTTTCAAGGAACACGCTTCGCTATTTTAAGTTAGAATAAATATTTTCTTCGTGCTATTCATAGAATTTCGCATCACGTTGAGAATTGACAGCGTATCATAACCTTTGATAAAATGTCAAAAGTATTTCAACAAAGGATATTTTCTCTACTGAGCTATTGAATACTGTATCAGCTAAAGTAGTGTACATGTTTTAAGTAAGAAAGTTTTCGGTGTATGTTTTCGAATATTAGAAACATACGTGAGGTTATCATTAAGTTTTAATTCTAGCCAGAAAATAATCAAGACAAGATCTTCGTTACTTTTAAGGAGACATAATACTTTCAGGTTGAAAAAATCTTCTTTATTACAACCTATTTTCGATTACTTATAAAATAGTGTTCTACTCGGTTAAGAATGTTTAGGTCATTAATAAGGATATACTTATAATTTCATAAAATAAATTAAAATGTATGATTAAATTTAACATTATCACATATGTACCTAATCTATTATAAAAGAAAATTATTTACGTAATATCTAAGTTCATTGATAAAACGTATGAAAATAATGCAGATGATATTTAAATAATTTAATATAAGAAATGATTAAATGAGATGGTTAGAGAAATGACGTCATAATGCTAGAAAAAAAAGTTATTTTCAACTATTTATAATGTGATAAATTGATGAATTTAATCACCTGTTCTTAACCTGGGCTTGAAATAATGTCATTAAGCTATCGAAAAGGGGGAAGGGGTAGATTTCGAACGTTGTCGAACTCGCTTTGAATTTTGCTAACCCTAACTCATCAAGAATCCAATATGGATACCTCTATCCACGATTTGGTTTACAGCTTAAAATTGACATTTTACTTAAATTTTGCGCTTTTAGTTCATCCAAAAATAAATCGCCAAATATCACCAAATATAATTATTTTATTTCTTTATATTATTTTTCTTCAGTTATATAAATGAATGAATATAACACTAACACTTTCAGAAATATAAATGAATGAATTATTCATTTTTTGCTAATAAGTTATTTTATTTTCGAAACTGATTATAGTGTTAGTGTGTAAAACTAATTTGAACTGTGAAATAAATGTAATTATTTCTTATGAAATCTTAATTACTCACACTGAAGTAACTAGTAGAAATATAATATTAATGAGATGGCCATAGTTGCAATAAAGAAAACCACTCATTCTCAACCGCAGTTTCTACCTTAGATATCATACTTAATGATGCATAAATTATATAAAATATCTTATAATACAAGTGCAATTATTGGGGCGTCTGTCTAATATTAGTTTGATCTTCAATTTTCAAGACAATTTACAATTTTTACTCTTCTCATAAATGCTGCCAGTTTAAGTAATTTCAGTGGAAAGGAGAAAGTGGAATCCCCAAATATAATCTGCAATTCCCAGTAGTAATTTTCCAGTCTTCATTCCAATATCCATTCACTAATCTCATTTGATTGATTCAGTCAATTTAAACTCCACTTTCGAAAGAATCACATCAAAACTTTTATCCTCAAATTAACTCTTTCCAAGAGTGCATTTTATCTTTTTCCAAACTCACTTTGATTTTCGCTATCGATTATAATGAAACAAATATTTTTCTTTGGTGAGCAAATAGAATCTTTAAATGTAAAAAAAAAAAAGTTTAAACTTTGAATGAGTTTTATTTTATAAATATTGGAATCTAAAGCGAAAACTAATTCTCTATCGAAATATTATGTTTCAGTAAAGAAAAATTAGAGCAAGTCATTAAAGAGTCTGAAGTTTTAAGAGGTAGCAAATATTTTGGAAGTAAAATACACGTTAATTTTTAATTTATAGTTTTAATGTACAATGAATGTTATTTTTCCTTTAGTAATGAATAACATTTCTTGAATTTTATCTCAAGTTTATTTGTTTAACTCAGTTTTCATGCAGAAACGTTTCACTGTATCTGGAATATTTCTACATAACTAGCTTTGAGATACTTTGAGTTTTCAGAAATTACTTTAAAATGTTTAAAATTTATTTTTAAACATCACACAAATCTTTGCTTTTTTATTTTCAAGTAATTGCTTCACTGTTACATCCATTTTTTTTAAGAGTTAATATTTTCAAATAAAATTTTACTGTGTGCCGTGGTGTAGTACATTGCTGTTGTTACTTCAAGTCCATTAATAACCCAAGTTTGCTTTATATCGTCTTTAATATTAATTATTGTAAAATGCCACTGATCTGTATGACAATATACAAATATATCAGTGAGAAGATTGGTTTTGGTTTTGATTTGGAGCTCTACGGTCTACTTTTTGCAACACGAGGGCTAATGAGACCGAGACCTACTGCTTAAAGCTGATTCCGAACTACGAACATCCATGCCATAGTGGCATTCGAACTCACGAACTCCGGTACCGAAGCCCAGCACCCTAACCAATCGGCCATCGTTCAGTGAGGAAAAAAGATAAGAAAAAATGCTAAAAAAAATATAAAAAATAAATAAAAAGTAAAAGAAGCACTCCACGTGCTACACCTGAAATTAAAATTGCCAAAGTCCAAGAGAACGCTACATTCTTTTCCTTCCTTCTTAACTACTTCAGCAACCCTATATTTTTTTCATTGTCCTGTGCACAATGCGTCCTTTCCCGGCTCTGTCCCTATTCACCGGGACTCCAGGCATGGTCCTGAATCGCCTTCTCGCGACCAATCACAACTCTCCAAACTTGGTGAAGTTTCAGTGCAGTCGTTTGCACTGGCCACACCACACGCCTTCTGGCGTAGCGAAAAAATACTTGGGCATGCAACCCATAATGTGTGAGTTTGGTGATAAGATCAGTTTCGCAAATCTATGTAGCTGCACTCTCACATTATGATGGTGTAAAATTTTGTTTACTTTATGTTAATCAAATAAAATATAAATTTTCACAAACTTATAATAGATTTAACTACACATTTTTTAAAATAAATTTTAATAAAAAATTTAAATAAATGAAATTATTTATTATATTACTACAACTGCAAGAGAAATATAAGGTTTGTTTTGATATTTTTTTTACTCTTATTAGTATCATAAATAAAAAATCTAGACAGACATTTATCATATTTTTAACAGATCTTTAAAAATTCTTAATTATAGTTAATAATTTTCAACGCTTGAACAATCATTGATATAGCTAAAACTTATTTCATTAAATATTCAATTTCATTAAATTGTACATTTCAGATTATGAAACGAAATTTAATCCGTTAAAAGAAGATTAAAGATAAATATGCTTTTCAAAAGAGAAGAATTTTTAATTGCACGTAGTTTTAATTGTGTGCAGACCTATACTCCTAGTTAAGAAAAAAATCTCAATTATTAAAATCTCTGAGAATTCGAGATTTTTGTACTTTAACACTTTTAAATAGAATCTGGAACACATTTCTAAGTGTACCTAATTGATTGCTAATGTTAAAGTACTTACTAAGGATTTAAAATTTTTGAATTCATAAATGAGCTTAAAAACAATTTGTTTCCGATAAGAAAATGGAATTTACTCTCAATATTAAAGATTAATTTCAAAGTAATAAAATAAAAGCTAGATACCTTTTCATGTTGTAATCACTGCTTTGGTTCTTTTTATTATATATATTTTTTTCCTTTTAAAATAATTTATATTTTTTTCTGGTCATCTACTTCAGTACAAAAACACTTCAAAAGTGAGACTTAAATCTTATTTCTAGCTTACAGCTCATTAATATCTATTTTATTAATCCTATTTTCTAGAAATTCACAATTTGTATTAGTATTTTCTTCATTTAGATATAAATAATGTGCTTTTAGACATTTTTATTACTAGTGTTTCTTACACTTTAATTTGCATTTTCATTTAATCTTATATATATATATATGTATATTATATATATATATATGTATATATATGCGTGTGTGTGTGTATAACTCTGTGAAAATACTGCAAATATGCAAATACTGTAGATATGCAAATACTGTTGTTGATATCTTCAATAAAAAATTTTCTTGCACCGGAAGTGACGTCATACTTTGTTTTTCATAATTTTTATCGTAAACTATGGATCGTATAGGTACGCTTCTTTGGACAGTTTTTATGTAATCCTCACGAGGAATATAGCTGTGCGGAGTTATGAAGTCGTTTTGGAACACCCTGTATATATATATATATATATATATATATATATATATATATATATATATATATATATATATATATATATATATATATATATATATATATATATATATATATATATATATATATATATATATATATATATATATATATATATATATATATATATATATATATATATATATATATATATATATATATATATATATATATATATATATATATATATATATATATATATATATATATATATATATGTATATATATATATATATATATATATATATATATATATATATATATATATATATATATATATATATATATATATATATATATATTTATTTATTTATTTATTTATTTATTTATATATATATATATACATATATATATATTATATATATACATATATATATATATATACATATATATATATATATATATATACATATATATATATATATACATATATATATATATATATTATATGT
>CM063504.1:168742023-168889523 GCA_032207245.1 Pardosa pseudoannulata | reverse complement strand
CTTTGCTCGAACACAGGTGCACCCAAGAGCAAAGACAGAAAGAATTTTCCCAAGAAACAAGAAACTTACTCAGCGAATTTAAGTGTTAAGATCGGGAAAAACACAGAGCCATTTGCCAGCGACAGCTGGGAAACGGGTTGAATAGACAGAAAATTTGCAACTATACGGCAAAAAGCATTGGGAAATGTATCGAAATAATTTTAAGTCAAGAACGCTCCTTTGATTAAGACATTTAGAGGCTGGGAAAAAGATTTTAAGGAATTAGAAAGGGAGAGAGAAGGTTTCAAGGAAATATTAAAGTTAAATAATTTTGATATATTACATATTCTATTATATATATATATATATATATATATATATATATATATATATATATATATATATATATATCTGGATTATCCATTATTTATAAGTTACTCTATTAAAAAATCCTTATTGCAAACTATGGTATTTTTTAGGTTTTAACCTATTTATAAAACCTATATATAATTCTAGTGAGCCTATATTATAATTCAAAGTAATGTGTTGTACACAATATATAAGAAAAGTGAACTGGAATACAGATGTGTTCTATTTTTAAAAGCTATATAACAGGATATAATGTTCTTTTAAATTGTTTAAATAAAATATACGTTGTTCAATTCATGGCAAGGATATGCATTTATTTCTAATATTCAAAGACTATCTACAGATAAACAAAGTGTATTTTATAGTAATAATCATCTTTATATACGGTGTATCTTATAGTAATAAACATCTGTGTGAAGAAAATGCATTATATGTATATATACATATATATATATATATATATACATTTACAGAAAGAGAGATAGACAGATAGATAGACGCAAACATACATATGCACACATACACTTGTCAGCATATATATAGATAAATATATTGCTGGATTTTTACAGCAATATACATAACTTGGTGTCGAAATTATTCCAACTGGCATTCTAATGTTAATAGATTCATATGTTTCAATTTCTCTACGAATATATCAGCCTCAAGAAAATTCAACAAGAAGATAAAAATATATTAATCACATGAAAAATATTCCAGTATGAACTTTAATACGTAAATAAACTTTTATTTTGTTATAATGTTAGATTTAGGAATATCTTGAGATTTCTTGAGATCCCAAGATTCGTACACTTTGCTCAACTTATGGCAAGGATATGCATTTATTTCTAATATGCAAAGACTGTCTGCAGATAAATAAAGTGTATTTTACAGTGATAATCATCTGCATAAAAGATGTAATTTCTTGTAATAAACATCTGTGTGAAGAAAATGTATTAGAGGAATATATATATATATATATATATATATATATATATATATATATATATATATATATAAAGAGAGAGAGAGAAAAATAGATAGACAGATAGATAGACGCATGCATACATATGCATATACACACTTGTCAGCATATATACTTACATTTGTCAGCATATATATAGATAAATATATTGCTCGATTTTTACAGCAACATACATGACTTGGAAATGATTCCAACGGTCGTTCTAATGTTAATAGGTTGATATCTTTCAATTTCTCTGCGAATATATCACTTTAAGAATATTCAACAAGAAGATAAAAATATATTAATCACACGTATGAACTTTACTACGTAAATAAACTTTTATTTTCTTATAATGTTAGATCTTGAGATTTCTTGAGATCCCAAGATTCGTATATTTTTCTCAACTTATGGCAAGGATATGCATTTTATCTAATATGCAAAGACTGTCTACAAATAAACAAAGTGTGTTTTACAGTAATAATCATCTGCATAAAAGATGTACTTTTTTGTAATAAACATGTGTGGGAAGAAAATGTATTAGAGGAATATATATATATATATATATATATATATATATATATATAAAGAGAGAGTGATCAAATAGATAGACAGATGGATAGACGCATGAATACATATGCACATATACACTTGTCAGCATATATACTTACATTTGTCAGCATATATATAGATAAATATATTGCTGGATTTTTACGGTAACATACATGGTTTGGTGTCGAAACGATTCCAACTGGCGTTCTAATGTTAATGGGTTGATATCTTTCGATTTCTCTACAGATATATTAGCTTCAAGAAAATTCAACAAGAAGATAAAAATATATTAACCATACAAAAAAATATTACAGTATGAACTTTTCTACGTTTATTTAGTTATTATGTTAGATTTAGGAATATCTTGATATTACTTGAGATCCCAAGATTCGTATACTTTCCTCAACTTATGGCAAGGATATGCATTTATTTCTAATATACAAAGACTGTCTACTTTCTTGTAATAAACATCTGTGTGAAGAAAATGTATTAGAGGAATATATATATATATATATATATATATATATATATATATATATATATATATACATATATATATTATATAAAAATATATATATGTATAATATATATATATAATATATATATAATATATGTTTATGGTATATAATAAATGTATATATAGTTTTTTTGTATATATATATATATATATAATATATGTATGTATATATATATATATGTATATATGCTATATATATGTATATATATATACATATATAATATATGAGTAATATATATGCATAAATATGTGTATATATATATATATATATATATATATATATATATATATATATATATATATGTGTATATATATATGTATGTATATATATATATATATATATATATATATATATATAAAGAGAGAGAGATAAATAGATAGACAGATAAATAGACGCATACATATGCACACATACACTTGTCAGCATATATATAGATAAATATATTGCTGGATTTTTACAGCAATATACATGGCTTGGTGTCGAGATGATTTCAACTGGAGTTCTTATGTTAATAAGTTGATATATTTCGATTTCTCTACTGATATATTAGCTTCAAGAAAATTCAACAAGAAGATAAAAATATATTAACCATACAAAAAATGTTACAGTATGAACTTTCCTACGTTTATTCTGTTATACTGTTAGATTTACTAATATCTTGAGATTTCTTGAGATCCCAAGATTCGTAAATGGTCTGGAAATGAAAAGCAGTAGCTTGAACTTGTATGTTGTCTTAAGTGAGTTAGACATTGTAGTACATTATACGAGTAAGCATCCCTATTTGATGGATGCCACGTGGTTTAATCAGCTGAATATTCATTAGAACAGACTGCAGAGGAAGTGTCCGCTGATAATAGAGAATATTTATGACTTCTGCTACAAAGAGACAACACACGTACGTTCATCGAATCGAACCCAATGCGTTCATTCAAGTTATGCGATTCACTGTGACATTTCAGTTCAATCAGATTGGGAAGTGGTCTATTAATGCTGCTTGTAGCCCTAATTATGCCTTTCAACTAATCTACGAACATTCGCTCCCACCGTTATTGTATACGCCAATAAAATTAATTTCTATAGTAAACTTAACATAGACGACGACAGTATCAACGCATGAAGCTTTGCAATGATGTAAAACGGGCGATAACAATAGAATCGAGTAACAGTTGATGCAAATTGGCATTATTTATATCAGTTTTGTTGTGTCACATAGGATATCAAATAATACACATTTAAATTAATGTTATCGGCTTGAAATTGAATTGTCATTTATATTAAACTAGCATATAGCCCGTCATATGACGGGATCAGTAAAATTTTTAATTTTCCAAAATTCTAAAGTACCTTATGTGGCAGGTAAAAAAAATGGTTTGTTGTTTGGCTGAGAATTATCTTGCAACAAAAAATAATCGATGATTCAATTTAAAATTATCACATATGTACCTAATCTATTATTTAAGCCAAATGTAAAAGAAAATTACTTACGGCATATCTAAGCTCAGTGATAAAACATATTAAAATAAGGCATAATTTAAATAATTTAAAATAAGAAATGATTCAATAAGATGGTTAAAGGAATGACATCATAATGCTAGAAAAATGTTATTTTTACCTATTTATTATGGGATAAATTGATAAATTTAATCGCCTACTCTTAACCAGGGAAAATAGGAGTTGAAATAACTTAAAAGATCAAAAAGAAGGAAAGGGGTGGATTTCGAACGTTATAAAGAAGACAGTATTTTTTGCTGTGATATGAATCATATTTATACCAGTCTATTTTAGAATCGGATCTATAGTTTGGGAAAAGATAAACATTACTCTCTTTGAATTTTGCAAACTATGGATCCCTCTATCCATTCCAGGGCCAACCGCTTCATAAAATCGAGGACAGACTTACAGATAACTTAGGCTATTATTATATAAGGGATATTTTGCAAAACCAATTTATTTTAATGAATGAAATAGAGTGAAAAATAGCTGTATATAGAAAATCTCACTTTTTAATTTTGTACGTAATATTTATCCTGCTAATATTTAAATAGTAATGCATATGTAAAGCGTATCACATATCTTATCTTAACACTCTAAACAAATCTGAAAAAAATATTTTAAATTAGAAACGAAATGCAAAATATATGTTTGGGGAAGGTATAAGTACAATCTGGATTCCCTAGATACAAAGAATTTAAGAACTACATTTGATAAAGACTCTGTGATTAAGTTCTCTCTCAGGCGTTTCAAAGGAACATAAAATAAAAATAAAACTAGCTATT
This sequence comes from Pardosa pseudoannulata, assembly GCA_032207245.1. Taxonomy (NCBI): domain Eukaryota; kingdom Metazoa; phylum Arthropoda; class Arachnida; order Araneae; family Lycosidae; genus Pardosa; species Pardosa pseudoannulata. The sequence continues at coordinate 168,884,868 of CM063504.1, read as the reverse complement.
TCATTATTTTTCTTAATAATTGTAATTTATTAACAATTTTAGAACTCCATCCAAAAGGTTTTTATTTTTATTAAAACGTCTCAGTGTAAAATTTGTTACAAGCAGAAAAACTAACCAATAAAATAAATTTAGAATAATTTAAATGATGTTACATGCATCATAATAAAATTTAGGTAAATAAAACGATGTTCAATTCTATTTTACGAGGCTCTTTTGTTTGATTACCTTTTGAGAAAGTGTACAGATTAGGTTCAATAAAAAACACATTTGGACGGGAAAAACAAAAAAATACAACAAAAAAAAAAAAAAAAAAAAAAAAAAAAAAATTAAAAAAATAAAAAAAAATTAAAAAAACAAAAAAAAAAAAAAAAAACAAACAAAAAAACAAACAAAAAAAAAAAAAAAAAAACAAAACAAAAAAATCATTTTACAGTTTCTGTCTCATCAAATCGATGTGTTCAACTTGATGGCGATTTATGAATGACGAAGTCCTGATGTTAATGATACTTATAAAAAGACGGGGCAGAAAGAAAATTTTAAGAATCTGTTGGCTAGAAATTTGCGAAAATGTCTAGTAATTCTTAATGGAAAAAGTTAAAATAGGAAATTAATATAATTATTAAATTATTCTTATAGTTTAATTCCGTTTTGTATATTAATATTTATTTTTTAAATGAGAATATTTTTTTAAATAAATAGTCACGTTCAAACCATTCAGAATTAAATAGCTTAATCTTTTACAAAATGTAATCTATTATTCTAATGTCGCGTATAGCAGGGATGGCCAAACTTTTGGGATCCGTGGTCTACTCCACATTTAAAAAATCGAAGGCAGTCTACCAATGGCAGAGCTAAATTAAATTAATGTACATGTTTATATATTTATTTTCCGTAACAAGAAAAAATGGTAAATTCTCTCATTTTTCAAAAGAAATTTAATATTAATATATATAAAATAAAAATTTACTGACGAAAATAATCAAAATATTCATACATCAAAAATTGACCATCCTATTCACTTCGTTTAGTTGAAGTTTGGCACTGTATATCTGCTACAAGTTTATCATATTGTGGCTGTGTACGAGCTTATTGCAATGCGTAAACACGAAATTAAATGTTCATCTGTTAAAGAACCATTACGAACCAGGATTGTTACTACAAAGCTCCAAAAAGCTTGGAAAGCTTAAAGTCACTAAATGTCTCCAGCGAAGCCAGACATAGCCCGAAAAGTCGCCAAGTTTGGCGACAAAAACAGCGGTGTGTATAGTATATCGAATACGTACCATATAATGATTATGTGGTACTGATTCAATTATATTCTAATCTAAGAATCCCACTTTGTCAAGTTGTTTCTATTTAATTTTCCACTGTAAAACGACAAATTCATTGTATTATTTTGCACAGTTTGTTTTAGGTTTTAAAGCGTAAACTGTAGTAAATTTTTATTTTAAATAATTCATTAATTCTATGTCATAAGTCATAAATTAAATTGTTAATATCCGAGGTTATTATTGGGATGGTCACTCGAACTACCTAAAATGTCTTCGCGGTCGACGTCTTGTCCACCCCTGGTGTATAGAATGAAATTTCGCCTAACTATTATATAGGAGCATGACTTTCAAATTAAAGGGATATTTCAAAGAAATACTATACATTTTAGAGTTCAACAACTCTTTAGCTAAACATATACCTAAAGTCGAAATCAAAATTTCAATCTTTATAATGAGGTTTACCTCTTTTCACCTTACAGAACTTAAGGAACTCAAACATGTTTAGTTTATTTTTTTTCAAAAGAAAGCTTTAAAACTTTATTATACCGCCTGAGATAATGAATCTCGGTTAATGATAAAACTGAACACATTAACAAAGAATTCTCGGCCAGAGGTTTGTATTGAATAATTGGTCTTAAACAAACGCTACTTGAAATAACTTGTTGGAAGCTTGTATTTGAAAAGGATTATCTAAACAGGTGAATAACTTAATCTCGCTTGCGATATGAATGGTTATGAACTGTGTCTGTTTTAATAAGTTGTACTTGCTAGAAATACATAGGATAATAACAGTTTGATCCATTTGTCCTAGGAAAAGAAACTGATATTTTAATTTTATAAATTTTAATGAAACTTAGCTTAAAACAATTTCGTAAATATTGTTTTAGATTTTTGTTGAGTTATATTTGAATAGGGATTTATGTTGAAAAGTGTTGGTGATTCCTTTACCGTTCTATATTATTTTTGTTATTGTGAAAAAAACATAATTTAAAGTATTGCATTAGGTTTCAGGCACTGTTTAACAATAGTGTTGGTGATTCTGTTACCGTTCTATATTATTTTTGCTATTGTGAAAAAACATAATTTAAAGTATTGCATTAGGTTTCAGGCACTGTTTAACAAAAGTGTTGGTCATTCTGTTACCGTTCTATATTATTTTTGCTATTGTGAAAAAACATAATTTAAAGTATTGCATTAGGTTTCAGGCACTGTTTAACAAAAGTGTTGGAGATTCTGTTACCGTTCTATATTATTTTTGCTATTGTGAAAAAACATAATTTTAAAGTATTGCATTAGGTTTCAGGCACTGTTTAACAAAAGTGTTGGTGATTCTGTTACCGTTCTATATTATTTTTGCTATTGTGAAAAAACATAATTTAAAGTATTGCATTAGGTTTCAGGCACTGTTTAACAAAAGTGTTGGAGATTCTGTTACCGTTCTATATTATTTTTGCTATTGTGAAAAAACATAATTTTAAAGTATTGCATTAGGTTTCAGGCACTGTTTAACAAAAGTGTTGGTGATTCTGTTACCGTTCTATATTATTTTTGCTATTGTGAAAAAACATAATTTAAAGTATTGCATTAGGTTTCAGGCACTGTTTAACAAAAGTGTTGGAGATTCTGTTACCGTTCTATATTATTTTTGCTATTGTGAAAAAACATAATTTTAAAGTATTGCATTAGGTTTCAGGCACTGTTTAACAAAAGTGTTGGAGATTCTGTTACCGTTCTATATTATTTTTGCTATTGTGAAAAAACATAATTTAAAATATTGCATTAGGTTTCAAGCACTGTTTAACAAAAGGGTTGCCGATTCTTTTAACATTCTATATTGTTTTTGCTTTTGTGAAAAAACATAATTTAAAGTATTACATTAGGTTTCAGGTACTGTTTAACAAAAGTGTTGGCGATTCTTTTACCGTTTTATATTATTTTTGCTTTTAGGAAAAAACATAATTTAAATTATTGCATTAGGTTTCAGGCAGTGTTTAGCAAAAGTGTTGCCAATTCTTTTACCATTCTATATTATTTTTGCTTTTATGAAAAAACAATTTAAATTATTGCATTAGGTTTCAAGCACTGTTTAAAAAAAAGTAACTATTCAAAGAATATTATTTTTTATAAGTTAAAAACACTTTTTGAAAGGTATCAGGATATTACGAAGTAAACTTAATATTGTATTTTCAAAATTTATTTTCCCATCTTTTGAAATAGAATATTTAGGTTTCATTGCGACCTCAGAGCTTTATATTTTGTTTTCCATTTTCTTTCAATTTGAAAGGAACTATAATACAATAGTTTTATACAGCACTTTCTTGGGTTCTAAACCATTTATGAAACTTTCTGTAAAGAGAAATTAGATTTCGCAGATATTATTTGATAAATGTCTTGTCCTGTAAACATAAATCAATTTAAAACGCATTTTACATTTAATATAGAAATTTTATTCACGTTTCAGAATTTATGAAACTATATGTTTTTTTTAAATCATTTGATTACTAAAGTTATTTTAAATTTTTTTTTATCCTGATATTGTTTTGAATTTTCTAGAGTTGTGTAGAAAAAAAGATATTTTTTCATTGCTTATAAAATCACATGATACCCGAAAACTGCGGTTTTGTAATTTGCCTGGAATGTGTTTGGTGATAGGAAATTATACGGCACCCTTTAAATTATAGATACTTTTTTAATAAACTTTATTTTGTGTTATTTATTTATTTATGTGTCTTCAGTTCACACAAATGAAATTATCTAAACTGACATGTACATTTTAGACTAATAAGGTGATGTTTTTTTTGTATCTAATGACGTTATTCAATTTTCCATCATATTTTCTAATCTGTATTTATGTATAAAAATGACAGTGTGCATTTTCAGATTTTTACTGAAATATGGCCAACAGCTTTTAATTTTTTTCCATAGATAGACACTTACAAGGTCTTATCGTAAACGAAATCCTTTTTTCGAATTTTGATTTTGTTCTTCTGTAATAAAAGACAAAAATTTAAATGTGTGTTGCCTGCAACACACAATGCTGTCTTTGAATTATAGGCTGTGTTTAAAGAAAGCCGTACAACTTCATTTTCAATAAGATTTTCTGACCTGAAAAGAATTAATGAAAAGAAGATTAAAACATTGTACCAGGTATTGGTAAATATTTACAACTATTTCAAATAATTTATGCTTGATTCAGTTGAAGCCAAAGCTCAAATGGGTCATCTGTTCCCACACACCCTGATCATATCTACATTTTTATTCTTTTAAATTATTTTCTATTGTTTTAGTATTTAAATATAATACTTTTCACAGAGAATTATTTCATAACTTATCATGAATAAATTTATCTTAATATATCTTATAAAACATTTGTTGTCATCATTGTAATTTGCATTACAACATGGCCTTCTACTGGAGACTTTTCCATGACAGCTTACTCTTTGCTTTTGCCTGCCAGATCGTCCATCCTTGTGACATGAGCAGTCAAGCTCAATCTTTTAATTTTGATATTTTTAATTATATTGGGCTTTCTAGAGTTTCTATAAATTTCCTAGTTCTTATTTCGGCCATTTTCTTTCACACCACCAAGGATATTCCTATAAAATTCCTCCCGTTTACTCCCATTCCTATAAAATCCAATTCAATTGAATCAATCCAACAAAATTGATCCCTTTCTCACTTACGGAACTTAAGGGGCTTGGCAATAAGCGTTTTCGTCATTAGATTTCCATTGTTCATCCTTGTGACATGAGCAGCTAAGTTCAATCTTTTAATTTTAATATTTTTCATTATATTTGGTTTTCTAGAGCTTCTATAAATTTCCCAGTTCGTATCTCTGTCATTTTCTTTCACATCTCCAAGAATATTTCTCAGGTGACTTCTTTTAGAAATCTGAGATTTTGTATTCTCTGTTCTTAGTTAGAGTTAAAGTTTCCAACCATACATTTGTATTAGCTTAATGAAAGCTTTATAGACAAGTAACTTTGATTTTCTATCTAGGTTTTCAGAAATAAATTATCCATTGCAGTACGTCAAGTGTATTATTCATTTTCCTCCTGTGCCTCAAACACCTAAAAAGTTTGTGTATTTTCTACGATAATTCGCCTAATCCGCTATTTAAATAATGTGATAAATACAAGTTGGACGCAAGGAAACCCGAAGCTATCAAAGAAACTCAGTTTACCAACTATGAGTATTTTATACGCAACAAATGTATTAAGGATGATTACCAGTACACTTGCCGAACGATGGCTGATTGGTTAGGTTGCTAGCCTTCGGTACCGGAGTTCATGGGTTCGAATCCCAATGTGGCATGGATGGGGCTTTAAGTTGTAGGCCCCAGTCTCATTAGCCCTCATGTTGCAAAAATTAGACAGTAGCCCTCCAAACCACTACACTTGGTCTTGACCAGGCCCTGAATGGTGAAAAATTAACAAAAATACTTTCGTCCCAAGCTGAAAAGAAAGTCAACCAAGACACGATCTTGACTGGATGTAGTGAACTAATTCACAAAACAGCCTACGATTATTTCTGAGCTTGAGCGCTATCCTAGGCACCGAAGGATGTATCGTCAATCACCTTTTCAAAGTTTTTTCTAATTAAAGTACTTAGTTAAGTATTTCAAATTAGTCAAAATGATTCATTCTTCACCTCATCAAAAATTAATAAAATTATATTAATACAGTTAATACAACTTCACTCTCTATTGATATTTAATAGCGTAACCAAAATAGCAACCTAATTTCTCTCTAAAAGTTACGAAAGTTTAACTAGATGAACATTCTAGGAACAAGTTTAGATTTTAATTTCGACATGCGTGTCTTTGACTTATATAAGGCGACAGAAATTTTTTATAGAATTTTTCAATCAACTGACGAAAGTAAATCTTTCCAGAAACAAAATTTCTTTAGTAAAAGTGTCCATGTCAAAGAATTTCGAAACAGTTCTTCCAAATATAACCTTAATTGCATTACAATATTCTAAAATTCCTTGATTATGGTAACCTCTCATGTACGGAGGTAAAATTTTTAAATAAAAGTTTCATAGAAATTTTATTTAAAGTTGTAAAATTATGTTATTAAACATTGAAAATGTGAAAATTAAATATATACATGCATTTAAAGTTAAAAATTTAGACATTTTTAAGTGTATATTTTTTAAATGGAACACTCTCTAATAATTGAATCATAACTGTTTGAATATATCTGTTTTGCACTTATTAAAATATTGATAATATGCTAAATTATTATTGAGTTACACCTAAACTAGTAGAATAGATTAAAAAATAAAAGAAAAAATTAAGAGTATTTTAAAATATGCAAATAATTCATCTCTATATATATTTAAATATAAAGTCTTTTCACCTGTTTATTTTACTCTTCTCTTGCTCTTTTGGATATCTGTGGACGAGTTCTCAAGGTCTGGAATAAATTTCAACATTTAAATGTAAAATACGTTTATTCACATAAACATCAAAAAGTACAGACTTTAATACTAATTTCATCTTCTCCGTTTTCACCGCTGACTGCTTTTATACGTTCTATCAATACTTGTTTCCAGTATAAACGGCTCACTCACGACAAAAAGCTTAAAATTTATGTCATTAAAGTACAAAAACCAACTACATAGCCTTTTGACTTAAGATTTATTAATTATCTATTATATTTTATTTGAGCATAGATAACATAGTTATAAAACATTTAGTCAAAGTTTCACTAAATTCTAAAAATTAAGATAATTATTATCGCTATTTAACCAAACTATATAACCATAGATAAAAAAATACTGTTACAAAGTAATATTCTGTAGTTAAATTTTAAATATATAATTCACTATTTCAGTATTTTAATAATCCGATAAAAAATGAAATAATCCGATATGAATACTAAAAAATACTATTCTGTAGTTAAACAATTTAAATATATAATTCACTTTTTCAGTATTTTAATAATGATAATAATAAATTAAAAAAATTATATGAAATTTAAAATAACTTGATTTAATAATTTAGTTACGATAAATTCTATTTTAGTATCAATTATTTCAGTATTTGAAATTTTTATAAATATTTTTATTTGATTTTATCAGTTCCAAACGATGCTGTAGGTAATTTATTTAATTTATTTTCTTTAAGTAGGAAATTTTTACTTCTCGATATGAGTTAATTTTCAATATTATGTAGGAAACAAGCAGACAAAAACACCTAATAAACACAGCTCCACAAATCAAATCAAATTGCTAGACGACCACAGCTGCTTATTAAGATGAATTACTAAGATATCTAGACTTTAGATTATGCATTGTTTTATAGTACTCTATGTACTAGTTTTTTATGGTTTTAAATTTTTATTTATTTTATTGTCCTATTTCTTTCAATTTTTGCTTCAATTTGTTCTGCCCTTTTCTGCCGCTAGAGGTCGCCACTTTCCTACCATAATGTGTCAGTTCGTTCAACCATGAAATTGCTTCTGTTCGTGGCCTATATAAGTCGTTGAGTTTCTGTCTCCCAATTCTGCTGCTTTCACAGCCACTAAATTCCTGTCGCTTATAGTATAACTCGTAACAGCAAAACAGCTGTTTGCGTTCAATCTCTTTCCAGTTGTACCTAACGTTGGTTTTACATTTATGCGTCTTGTTCTGGAATTAATTACAGAAATTTCAAAATTCATGTAAATGTGTCTTATTCATGAGTAAACTAGTCGTGAGTTCTTATACATCAGTGAATTAATAAAAAGAAATGTAGAGTGTAGTGATTTGTTACATTTTACAAAGAAATGTTTTGTTCTATTCTGACAGTAAGAAAACATTTTTATACAATACATTATTATATTCTTTAGTAAATTACGTTAGTCTGATTTTTCCAATCGTATTACTGAAAAACTGTAACTATTAAATTAAATTTGGAATGTTACAGAAAATGTTTCCTATTTAGAAACCGATATATTGTAATGAATATATTGAAAAGGAGATGAATGTTATACACACATATAAATTTAACACACTTTTCTTTCAGAATGTCTTCCTCGTGTTCTTTTAATGTATTTCAAAACTAAACGAATAAGAATTAGTTTAAATCCCTTTCTTTTAGCCCTGTGCAAACCGCAGTGTCTGAACGGTGGAACGTGCATTGCACCAAACAAATGCAGATGCAAGCCAGGTTACATTGGAAAATCATGCCATAAAGGTAAGCATTTTTATTCCAATTAATGTGGTGAAATTTTCTCTTCTACTTATAAAGATTTGATTTTGTTTTACGTCTTTTCACTTTCACGTCTGATGACACTACTGTAGAGCCGTAGTAGCAAGCCGGTCGTTACTTGCAGCTGACATCAACGTTGTATTCCCGTTTAACCTCTGATAACTAACATTTTTTTAAATGCGGAGTTCTGTTAAAGAGCAGTAACTTTATTTTTAAAAGAATTTTCTCCTTTGTATTTCAATAACTCTGAATTGAAAAAACATTTCGTTAAGTTTTAGAATATGTCATATCCAGCATGTAAAAAAATAATTGAAGAAATTTAAAAAATAAAATTTAAATAAGTTTTGAGAAAATAAACATGCATTTTCTACAAAGAATTTTTTTCCTTTATATTTTGAATTTTTTTTTTCTCAAAAGTTATGGTTTTAGAGGAACATTGTATATTTAGAGACCTAAAAATCTTCAGTCTTAACAGCCTTTTTTATATTCTTCGCAAAACAATCTGCTCCCATCCTTTAACACTAGGAATGGGTCATATTAACCCAAAAGCTATTTTGTGTTAAATTTTTTCAAAAGTTATTAATGAAACTGAAATAAATTTCTTGATATTTCCTAATTTCATACCCATAAAAATCTATAAAAATATAATATTGAAGAATCTGTGCATATTCGAAAACTGGTTCATTACCAAGCTTGCAAGTGTGGAATCAAAACTATAAGATATTTGTTCTAACTATAAAATACTTACGAGGGCTGTAACTTTAATAGTAGCAACACTGCTGAAAAACGCTACTTAACAAAAGCAAAGAATGTGGCGTATACTACACTCGAGCTACATACCTACCTTACATCTCAGCAAAATGACTCGTCCTTCCTCCTACATCATACAAATGCTGAGTGACGCAAAGACCTGATCCTTGTAATATTATAACATGTTGATGTACGAGGGTTAGGACTTTAATAGTGGCAACACTGCTCTTAAAGATCTACGCAACAAAATCAAAGAATGTCACATAAACCACAGGTAAGCTCTATACCTACCTTACCTCTCAGCAAAAAGACTCGAACCTTCCTCCATCATACGAATGAGGAGTGACGCAAAGAACTGATCCTTGTATTAGCTTGCGGTCTAAAGTAACTGTTGTCAGGACGTTTTCAAAACAAAAACAACGAAAATGGATAAAAATTCTATGTGCCAGAGGTCGTACATCACGACAATATCATCTAGGGCTTCATGAGGCTTGCGGAGAATCTGCATAGAATTACAGAACTGTTGAAAGATGGGTAAAACCCTTCTATGAAGGACGCCGAAATGTGGCAGACATGCATCGGCCAGGTCGTCCTAGTGTCAGCGATGCAGAAGTTCAAGCTGTTGCCGCACTAATGGACATTGATCGATGCCAAACAATTCGTGATCAGGTCCGAAAGACAAGATTTGCACATATGATTGTGCTTCACATTTTGAAGAAACGCCTAAGCATGGGAAAAATTCTGCATTTTCTACAGAAAGCCCTATCATTCTGCATTGCAATGCTCGGCCACATATAGCTCAAGATGTGACTGATTTGTTGGCTGGGAAGTGCTTTACCCTCCACCATACTCCCAGATCTAAGCCCTTGTGACTTTGTCTTAGTTCCTACGATGAAAAAACTACTTTGTGGCATTCGCTTCAGAACTGTCCCAGAGATTATTGCGGCAATAGACTGGTGCATTCGAACTATCAACAGAACAGGCTGTGCTACAGGTGTTCTGCGACTTCCACATCGTTGGAAACGGGGTATACACCATGCTGGCGACTACATTGAAGGACTGGAAAACTGAATGACATGAATCACTTTTGTATTCCATGTAAAGAAATAGTTGCCACTATTAAAGTTCCAACCCTCGTATGTGCAGAAAATATATCGCTATTATTAAACATATCGCTCGTATTCATATACTTGAAGATAACAAAACAAAAAAGAAAATTAGCTAATACTTGATGTAAAAATATTAGTTTTTAATTTATAAATTTTAAATGTCATTTTGTGGGCAAGTTAATTTTTATTTTTTCTCCTTTTTTCATTATTTTGCTGTATATATTTAATGGTTTAAAAAATGTTTTGAGTCATACGTGAAAAAATATACAATATAAAACATATCGTTATTATAAAACATATTGCTCGTATTCATGTACTTGAGGCTTACAGAACAGAAAGAGATAATTAGCTCTTACTTGATATAAAAAATTAGTTTTTGACGTAAAAATTTTAAAAGTTATTTTGTGAGTAAGTGGATTTTATTTTTTCCTTTTTTTCATTATTTTGCTGTATATATTTTATGATTTAAAAAATATGTTTTGAGTCATATATGAAAAAATGTATAATATAAAACATATCGCTCATATTCATACACTTGAAGCTTAGAGAACAAAAAAGTTAATTAGCTCATATTTCATATAAAAAAATTAGTTTTTAATTTACAAATTTTAAAAGTCAGTTTGTGAGTAAATGAATTTTTATTTTTTTCTTCTTTTTTCATTATCTTGTATATATTTTATGATTTAAAAAAATGTTTCGAGTCATACATAAAAAATGTATAATATAAAACATATCGCTCATATACTTGAGGCTTACAGAACAAAAAAGATAATTAACTCCTATTTCATATAAAAAAATTAGTTTTTAATTTACAAATTTTAAAAGCTATTTTGTGGGTTAGTGGATTTTTATGTTTTCTCTTTTTCATTATTTTGCTGTATATATTTTATGATTTAAAAAAATGTTTTGAGTCATGCATGAACACTAAATAATTTTTATAATGTTAGACAATGATCTAGAAAATATTAAAATTCTCTTCTAAACAGAGTTGAACTTTTTATTTTATAATGAATCAGAAACAGGCTTTGATTATAAAAAATTTTCAGCTTGAAAAGTATTATGTCCCTTTAAAGAATTTGAGATTGACTTTGTAAAAAAACCTACTTTTAATGTATCTAGATTTTTTCTTTTATTCAATATATTCAAAGTTTATTAGAATACCATTGTGCTTATCTGCTCAAGAGATAAATAAATATTAGGCATAAAGAGTAAAGCAAGCACTACCGTTTTATTTACAGCATTGTAAAATAGCAAAAATCAACAAAGGTATTTTTTATCCTATCTGTTGAAAAGGCATTACTTGTATTTTTCCGAAAAGCATCTCAATGGGACAATGAGTTAATAAAAATAAATTATAGTTAACACATTCGTATCAGAAAACAGGAATTTTCTTTTTTTAAGTTTAAATTTTGTCACTGGAATATGAGAATTCTTATTTTCAGTAGTCAGACTTATAAATTAATATAATGGTATTACGGAGATTATTATCGAATTTCATGAACAGTCAAAAATATCATACTGGCCAATTTTTAAGCTTAATTTGCTTTTTGTTTCTTACGCAATGAATGAATTTGAAAGTGAAAGATTGATTTTAGTCCAACAGTAACTTCAATTGGAAGCCTAATGGTGTTGGGGTAGCGCTTCTCGCTCCCACGACGTAAGCATCTCATTAAAATGCATAAATATAAAGCTAAAATTCATTAAACTTTAAAACTTTCTACAAATTAATGCAAGCTAATAAGCAAATTATTGGGTTATTGGAAAAAAAAGATTACAATATATTCTTGTTTAAGACAGTTCTATCGGTCTACTTTTCCCAAAATTTTCATATAAATTGGGGTATTTTATTAATATAAAGATACTTTAACACACACACACACTTACATATATATGAAAAAATTATCAATTATTTTGGTATTTGGTAGTGAAAGTTTCAGGAACGATATATAATTAGTATTGTGTTTTATTGAAAAAATTGCTGAAAATCCGAGGTTAGATCACTGGGCTGGGCAAGGTTGACTCATCTCTTCAGTGGGTAGATAAACTGAAGACCAAGCGTGCTTGTGAACTAAACACTGGGGGTTCCGCGTAAGATTGACCACCTAACCGGACCATAAGCTTCGCACCCCAGGGCCCTTAGTCACGTAAACGTAGATTGGCACCGTAGGTCCTGGCCTGTTAGAGGCTGTTGTACCGAGGAGTTTAGGTTGTTTTTTTTAGTAGCTCCATTTGGTGGATTGTCTGGTGATATGAAAAAATTACACATTGGAAACTTACAAATGATAAAAACTAATAAAATATCCAAGAACACATAGTTTGCAAGGCACATGGGCAAGGAGAAAAATGTGATGTATATGCAAATTCTGTTATATTTCCTTACACTATGAAAGATTTTTCAGCAATTTTTTCAATAAAACACAATACTAATTATATATCGTTCCTAAAACTTTCACTACCAAATACCAAAATAATTGGTAAATTTTTTATATATATGTAAGTGTTTGTGTGTTAAAATATCTTTATATTAATAAAATACCCCAATTTATATGAAAATTTTGGGAAAAGTAGACCGATAGAACTGTCTTAAACAAGAATATATTGTAATCTTTTTTCCAATAACCCAATAATTTACTTATTAACTTGCATTAATTTGTAGAAAGTTTCAAAGTTTAATGAATTTTAGCTTTATATTTGTGCATTTTAATGAGATGCTTTTCAAAAAATTCCAATGACAGATAAGAAAATTTTTATTATCAATGCAGACGTGACAGTGTTAATCTAGTAGTCTTCTATATATGACTGGCAAATGACTATCAAAGAAAAGAAATATTCACACTGTTTAATTAGAACTAAAACGAAATGGTGTAATAAAAAACAATAAGAATTTTCTCTAAATTTGCATAAGAAACTCGTTTAATTCTGTTAATGTGATTTTTTTTTTGTAAACTTTTCTCTCATAACAAAGAGATTAAGATCATCAAGAACATCATTATTAAAAAGAAATAAGGAAGGATTTTCTAGAAATTTCGATAAAAAAAACTTAATAAGTACCATTTTTCTAAGATCCTTAACTATTATTAGTTTGATTTTCAGTTTTTTTCTTCAGAATTAAATAACTAACAATTCAAATTCGTTTCGATTTATTAAGATATCATCATAATTAAAAGAATTAAGATTACTTTCTCTAGAATTATTCCATGCAATCGCTGTAAATTCCCCTTTTCATGTAAATACTGAATTTTTTACCCCGGGCTTGAAAACTATTCATCTTCTCAACATCATCGTTATGATATTGCATCCTTACTTATCCTAAAATTTTGCATTATTTAATCTTCTCAATTATTTTGATAAATAATAGTATTAATAATTATTCTCATAACTAAATTACTAGCATATAGCCCGTCGTAAGACGGGATCAGTAAAATTTTTAATTTTCCAAAATTGTAAAGTACCCTATAAGGCATATAAAAAATGGTTTGTTTTTGGCTGAGAATTGTCTGGTACAAGCTCAATAATTTATTTATCCTCATACTCCTCTAAAGTCTCCCGACACTGTGAATGCAGTTTAGAATCACGTTGAATTCATTTAGAAAGATAATTCAAAGTTTCCTTAGCTAAGTCAAAATTATCGTTAAGTTCTTTCTCAATTTTTTGCCACAATAATTAATGGAAGTAAAGGAATGAAAGTATTTCCACTACACCCTGGAAGTAGATACAATTTGATGTTAATACCGGTGATAAAATTTTAATTGTGGAAAAAAATAATCGGTGATTAAATTTAAAATTATAACATATGTACCTAATCTATTATTTAAGCCAAATATAAAAGAAAATTATTTACCTAATATCTAAGTTCAGTGATAAAACGTATGAAGACAATGCAGACGATATTTAAATAATTTAACATAAGAAATGATTAAATGAGACGGTTAAAGGAGTGACGTCATAATTCTAGAAAAATGTTATTTTTACCTATTTATTATGGGATAAATTGATAAATTTAATCGCTTGCTCCTAACGGGCGAAAATAGGGCTTGAAATAACGGCATTAAAGGCTAGAAGAGGGGTGGATTTCGAACGTTGCCAACCCTAACTCAAAAAAAATCCAATATGGATGCCTCTATCCCTTCCAGGTACAACCGCTTCATAAATTCGAGAACTGACGGACAGATAACTTAGGCTGTTATTATATAGGGGATATTGAGAAAATCTTCCACTCATTGCTTTTAAAATCATACGAAAGCAGCTAATTACATTTTAATGTCATTTTTATCACTTAAACTTTCATCTATGCGATATTTCAGCTAATACGATATTTTTTTCAGTCCCATGATTTTTTTACTTATTCACTGTATTTTGACAATGATTGAAACAAAATCACATTTTAGAATAATATTTCAGTAATTAAAAATTATTTAATTTTACAAAACTAATAGTACCTATAACACAATACCATTTCTTGGTAAAAGGTAACTCATAGTTCTAGACGCATTACATGGATTAAAACAAAAGTATAGAGGAGAATCTCTTGCATAAATAAGTAAACAAACGGAATTTATAGTTTTTCCCTATATTTTTATATAGAAATGAAACTATCCTCCTAACCTGTTCCATCTCTGCATACTTTTATGATTGTTAGTAAAAATTTGATCTAAATTTTTCGCTTTATCACGGATAGAATGCTACAGTGGCGTAATCACGATTTATCTACTCCCCCTACGAGAGAAGTGATCTCACTCTCTCCCCCCTACTTCTCTCCTCTCTCTTTCACACTCTCTCCTTCACACTTCTCTCTCTCTCATTCACTATCTCCTTTTCTCTCTCTCTCTCTCTTTTTTTTAATCTTTTTGAATGCAGAGTTACAAAATAATAAATATAAAAGAAATTTCAAAAATTTTCTATATTTATTTTCTATTGTGAATATTGACTTTTCGGCAATACAGATCGGGCGATACAAATGCAACATCTTTAATAAAAATTTACAATGTCCCTAAAAAAAACTAAAATTAACTTAAAAAAATCAAAAATTATCAGTGCTTTACCTTTAAGGCTAATGTCGATCCTATATACTTTTATAATCCTTAATATACTTTATTGAACAACAAATTGTGACAAATGAAGGAAATTTAAGTAAAGATATTTAAAAACTAATTAGTTACTGAAACGATTGGTGTAGCTCCGTTTTATCAGGAAATTTTTATCCCCGGGATTCTCTATACGTTTAGCCAACTTATTCTGCATTGTACTTCACTTGTACGAAATAAAAGCATTGGCTTAGTTAAGCCTTCTTCAAGTTCAGTGGGCAAGTGGCAACCAATTATAACGGAAGTGTTGCTCAGGGTGATCAATTCATTTTTTTATTTATTCTAATCTTCTTTCGGAAAAAAGCAAAAGGTAACCAAGAGCTTAAATTACCCATTGTATTTTATAATTAATGATCGTTTTATTAATCTTTACATTTTAACTTCTTTAACACTTAAACTCCGCTCTGCTTTATTCCGACATACAGCATAAAATTTTGTTTGTATATTTTATGCTTTTATTTGGCTGACATATTACACGCACACACGCACACACGCACACACACACACACACACACATATATATATATATATATATATATATATATATATGTGTGTGTGTGTGTGTGTATATATATATATATATATATATATATGTGGGGGGGTATATATATACATCGTAGTGAAAAGTTTTCCACGACTGGGGGATATACACACACACTCATTTCATTGTATACACACACAAAATGTATGTGTGTGTGAATTTGAATATACACAAGCATGTCCGGTTCTAGACTACAACACAATAGGCATTACCTGGGGTGTGATCATCAAAAAGAGGGCACGCTCTTCAGCTCTCTTGATTTCCATCTTTATCATTTTTAGAGGAATTTCTCCTTTTTTCTAATTTAACGGCGATTCTTTTTCTTATCATTCAGCAGTCTTTTATTTTATTTAATTTCTTTCTCTTTCTGAACTATTGCATAGATCGAACCATGATAAAGAGTTTCTATTATTTTTTATGCATTATTTTATATGACGTTCTTTTTCTCTCGGACACCCTTTTCTCTCGCTCTCTCTTCTCTCTCTATCGGTCCCTCTTTTTTTTTCTCTGTCTTTCTCCCATTATGCTCTCTCTCCTCTCTCGCTTGGTCCCACTCTCTTTTTCTCTCTCTTTCTCCCCACTCTCCACTCTACTCGGTCCCAATCTCTTTTTCGCTCTCTTTCTCCCCACTCTCTGTCTCTCTCTTTTTCGCTCTCTTTCTCCCCTCTCTCTGTCTCTCTCTTTTTCGCTCTCTTTCTCCCCTCTCTCTGTCTCTCTCTTTTTCGCTCTCTTTCTCCCCTCTCTCTGTCTCTCTCGCCCTCTGTGTTTCTCCCTCGCTCCTTCTCTATTTTTCTCTCTCTTTCTCCCATCCATCTCCTCCTTCTCTACCTATCTATTTCTCTCTGTCATCTGCCTTCCCTTTGTTTACTAACAACCTTTTTTCCACATTTTGGCAGCATTAAAAATCTCTCGTTGTATTAGAAATAATTCTCAAATGTATCCTTAGAAATAAACCTTTTCAAGCACCTATAAAAAAATAAACGGTTGATGTCCTTTAAATTTGTAGTATTTTTATATGTCGCTGTAGAACATTTTTGGTATGGACAAATAATCAATAAACTTATTTTTTATTTTAAATGGTGGAACTAAAAATTGTCTAGTCCCGCTGTATACCTATGATCCTACTCTGTATAAGAATATATATATTCTCACTTTAGAGTTCTATGAGGGAGCAAGGATTTCAGTATCCTAGTTTTAAATTGTTACTGTGATATCTCAATAGTACATTATTAAACTAGAAAAATTAGATGAAATTTTCTCGAAATTAAAATTGCTTGTTTTCGTTATTGTTACCAAACAACTACTTCAAATAATAAATTACCCATGTTTTTTTAAATTTCTAAAAAATATACGTTCTTAAAAACAAATTGAATGTCGTGTGGGTATAGTTTAAACAAGTTGAAAAAAAATTTTTTTCATCTGAAAATCTTTATTAGTGTTGCCGTCACGCAAGAAAATTATTTAAAATACATTTACTAAATTAGTTCTCTGAAATCTTGGCTTTTATTTATTAAAGGAATGAGGAATAATGTAATTGTATTTCTAACTGCCCGTGACGTGAATTCACGTCCGACAGTTTCTATTTCTGAATACGAAAGAACTATTGCATGTATGGGGAAATAGTAATGCATGAAAATAGCAATAGGAGAGAAAATATAGTTTATATAATTCCGTCATGTTTCATTTATATTATATATATATATATATATAATGTTGTAATAATTTTGATATACTACATATATATGTAATGTATCAAAATTATAACTCCTAAAATATTTATCTAAAATTCTCCTATTACCCTTTCTCATTCTTTCATATGTAATTTCCCAACATTATAATGTCAGATTTAAAAGAGAGTTCGCTGACTTTCTTTTTTCCCGTCTCCCAGAATTAAAGCTAGAATAAATGCTAATTTTTTTGTCCACTGGCCACATTTTCGAACTAACCCAAATGATCAAAGCTCATTTCTGTTAATAACGCTGAGTAATATCTTGCTCTCTTGAGAAAAATTCACGAAACCTTATGCTGCTATGGAAATTTGAGACAGAAGTGTGTATTCGTGATCATTCGATGGAAAGCTCTTGCCATGTAAAGACGTCCATTTTTACCGTCAATAAAGTTGAGTTCCAAAAGCTTTTGTTGTCATTTTCTAGAATAAAGCTTGTTTAAAATGCTTGTTTAATTCATATAATTTCCTAGAAAATAAATATAGAAGCAAAATTAACGCCAGTTCTGAAATTTCTTTTATTATGCTTTTCAAATGTGTTAATTTTTTTAATTTTTCGAAACATACGTTGCACTTTTTTTAATGGAACTATGGCTGAAAATAACCTATGTTTTCTCATTGCCCAGTAAACCAGGGGAATTCAAACAATAGAGGCTTTTATCTGGTATAATTGGCGAGAATAATTCTAGCCGTTACCTATTTAAATATGTAAGGCGGCGAAATTAGTCCTCCGGCCACATAAAAGTAGCCCATATTATATTTAATTGCCAGAGCTTAATGAGCAATGAGAAACCTAAGTGTGTGCAGTCGAGGCTCCATAAAAAGAATCAGCAAGTTCGAATTGGAACTTTACTTAAGACTAAGTAATAGACATCTTGGGATCTCTGGCGAGATCATAATAATGAATTATACATGAAAACAGGATTACAGAGTTAGGTCCCACAGCGAGATATGAGACGGATTCTTCCCAAAGGAGAGTAGTTTATAAAGTAGTTAAAGAGAGTAGTCAGCGATATTAACAATCCAACAGGAACTTAGATCATTGAAAAAGAGAACCATTCACCTGAGAAACTGGAAAATGTGGCGTGTGGGCAGAAAATTAGCATTTATTTCAGAGTTAGCTTTGGGAAATGGTTAGAAAGAATTTTAAGTCAGGGTACACTCATATTTTTAATAAGATATTAGACGGCTGGGGAAAATCGATATGAAAGAATGAGAAGGGTAAAAAGAGAAATTTTAGAGAAATATTTTAAGTGTAATAATTTTGATGTATTACATAAATATATTCATATTCCAATGCTTCCATATTTGAATTGGTAACCATTAAATTTTAATCCTTGCCTTAGAAATAAAAGTGTGAGTGAACCTGCTTTAGGATTTCAGTATTTTTTTTTACAATACTCTGTATTAGAATTGAAAATAAAATGACAATTGAGTATGTTAAGAATTTTCTTATGTCTCTTATTAAAAACGCACTTTCTTCCTTAGCTATCTGTGAACAAGGCTGCAAAAATGGAGGGGAGTGCGTCGCTCCAAACAAATGTGCTTGCAGATCTGGATTCACGGGAAAAGATTGCGGAGAACGTAAGTGAACATAAAAATCAATAGCCTGTTATTTGATTAAGTCGCAAAAGTGTATAAGCCTGGGGAAATTCTTTCCTCAAATATCCATGACTGAGCTTTCAATAAAACAAATAAATTTCCAATAATAATTCCTTGATTCGGATCAACCTTCCCTACATTCATGTGTATATGGTATCGAATTTGCCTCCATTCGGAGAATAATCCGTTTGTTTATTGGAAGAAAGAGTTAAATACGTTATTATTCGTGGAATGTACATTATACTAACTATATACGTAATTAATGTGTCATTTAATCATTTAGTCGATACGCTGAAAGAATAACCTTTGTTCAAAAGGATGAAAAGGAATTATTCTTTATATTAGCTTAAGCATTTTGCTCTTTGGGGATTCTGGGAATTCAGAAAGTATGAGTAATTTGATCTTTTGAACAATTCTCTTAAAGTATTTAGTTTCATGGATCGATATCTCCAGCATACATATTTATGAGGTACTTATATTTGTTATTTAAGATAAATTTATACCTTACGAGAATTATATTTCTAGAAAGTTTCTTGATGATACCTTTTTAAACTAATATAATAGAAAACTATCTAAAATGTAAAAATTCAGTGTAATTCATTTAAATAAATATAATATTTAATATAATGACTTTTGTATTATTAGTATTTGAAGGGTATTTGATTTTTAATAATATACTTAGTTATGTTTTGAAAGTTTAATGAGACCGTAGTCATTAGAGGATACAAACATGCAATACCTTGCAAGGCATAATTATAAAATTTAAAGCAAAAACCCTTTTATAATTCCAAGCCAATCGTATTCAAAATGCAGTAACAAATAACGAAAATTTAATAATTTTTCACATAAAATGCTGTATTTAGGAATGTATATACTTCTAGAATTCTTTATATAGAAACCTAATTTTAATATTATTTTGCATGCTTTATTCACCAAAATATAGACAAAAACAAAATATTTGCATTAAATTACTTTGATTACTTTTCTGCATTTAAACATAAATTTTAACTTAGCATTCTAATATCTATTCTTGCTTAGTGTTTTTTGATTTATGATATTTACTTGATGTACTTAATGCAACTTGATGGTTTCAAGACTTTTTTACCATAGTTAAAGGTAGTTTAGTAATACTTAATTAAACAACAGGTCCAGCATCACTATACAGTAACTCTAAACAACTAAAAGATATAAATTTATTTTTTAGGAAAATAACTACACAGTTTAATCTTAATAAGTAAATAAACTTTCAGAGTGAACATATCTCGTTATAAGCACAATAAATTTAACTTGATATGGGATTAATAGACCGAAGTTGTCTACAACAAATTTATAATAAATGATTAGTTTAGCATCATATCGTTCAGCTCAAATATCTGAATAGTTTGCTAGCCTAAATTAGATATTAATTGTATTTAATTCCTTAAACATCTTAATTTTAATCCAGTCTCATGCAATCTCTTAATCATATCTAAGAATAAAATTCAATATGTTTATATATTATGGTAATTTTGACAGATCCTCCACGTGTTTCCAATTTACTTTGACAGGCTAGATTACACAGGAAATCTGATTAATACCAAAACCCTATTGAGGGAATTGGATTTTTGGGTTTTCTTACGGCCACTGAGACCATATTGTCAACATAGTAGTAAAATATATTGGTTACTCTAATATTACGAATACAAGGCTCTTTGTTCATCACTCAGCACCTGGTTGGCAGGTAGGAGAAGTCATCAACATACCGAACTACTTCCTCTTTTATACTGTAGTGGAACATTCTGAAAATTGTTCTAATGGAATAAAGAATGTTCTAGTAACTTTCAGAACTATCAGGTAAAAAAAGATAATTAACTTTTAATTTTAATTAAAGTAAATGAACACTCTCTTCCCTGAAGAAGCTTTGACAGAAACGCTTTTCAGTGGTAATATCTGATAGTCTGATATAATATCTGAAATTAGTCTATTTATTGTTTATCTTGTTACTTTTCTTTGTCCTTTGAGGGAACGGGGAACAATATAAGCCTTTTTAGAAATTAATCCTTAATACCTTAATACCTTAGTGGCTCGACAGTTTTGGAAGGCCTTGACTTTCTACAGAAGTTTTCTTCAGTCATCTCTACATTTAACAACTACTCTCAGGTTCTTAATCCCAAGAAGTGTTGGGTTATTCTCAACACAGTAAATACACTTTAAAGACAGTCAACCCCAAAGTCTTTTTCCTATAGGTTTTACAAAAAAAAAAGAAAAAAAAGAAAAAAAACACTTTTTTACATCATCTATCTTTATGCATTCTTCCCAGACGGGCAGCCCATTTAATTCGCTGAATTTTGATGAATTTTACAATATAAGGCTCTTTAAAAATTCTAAATTATTTCTTCTTTTAGGTGAATCATTTTCCTGAACCCCACCAAGTAAACTTAGAAAAACTTTTCTCTCTAAAATCCCCAGAGCCTGTGCATCACGTAAAGTCAATGCCCAAATCTCTGATGGATATATCAGAATAGATCTTTTAAGACTCCTGTAAATAAACAGTTTAGTTCTTGATTTAAGAAATGCAGACTTTAGAAATTTAATCAGACCATAAAAATATCTATTGGCAAGTATCATTTTTCTGTGTATTTCAGGGACTAAGGTATTGTTGTTATATATTTCCACTCCTAAATATTAAATTGTTAATATTTTCAGATTTATCAGTTTCAATTTCTAAGTTAGTAATTTGTGAATCGGATTTTAAACAAGGGAAATATGTTGTTTTACTTTCATTTACTGACAAATTAATTCTGTTTGCATTTTGCTCCGAGGCATAAATACCGGCTTAAGAGCATGTTAAGTCCGGGCCACTATGCAAATGTCATCCGCATAGGCCAGATTTGCATACAAACTGATTTCTTAAAGACAGTTCCTCTAGTATTTATTCCTGAATCTGTAGTCACTCTTTCAAGTGCAATGTTAAATAACAGACAAGCCTGTTTTTAAATTATTAATTTACAGCTGTGCAGCTTTGCGTACATTTAGATATCGTAATCACATTTAAATTATTACTTAAAATCAGATTAAATTATCTTTAAGCTTCTTTACGTTTAAAATTTTCAAAGCAAAGCATAGTACACAAAGCATAAAGTTAAAAATTGCTTTGATAAATAGATAGAGTAAAAATCCTCAAAAATTGAAGATCTATAATTAGAGTCGCGATAAAGAATAGCAAGCGAAGGTTATTTCTGTTAGTGTTTTAATGAGCAATTATTTTTCAGCACTATGTGACCCAATCTGCCAAAATGGAGGAGAATGCGTAAAACCATATTTCTGTCACTGTCCAACAGGTACAAAAGGAGCATTCTGTGAAAAATGTAAGTAACAATGAAAATAAACACTTTCCCTTTATATTTCTTTTATTTAATAAAGTTTGAGATAAACGCTTTTATGCTTGAATCCCCTATATAATAATAGCCTAAGTTGTCTGTCCATCTGTCCGTCTATCCGTGAATTTAAGAAGTGGTTGTACCTGGAATGGATAGAGGCATCCATATTGTATTTTTGATGAGTTAGGGTTAGGAAAATTCAAAACGAGTTCAAAAACGTTCGAAATCCACCCCTTCTGCCCCTTTTCGATTGTTTAATGCTATTATTTCAAGCTCTATTTTCCCCGGTTAAGAGTAGAACATAAAATTTATCAATTTATCACATAATAAACAGGTAAAAGTAACATTTTTTTCTAACATTATGACGTCATTTCTTTAATCAGTTCTTATTTTAAACTATTTAAATAAATATCGTTGGCATTATTTTCATATGTGTTATCACTGAAATTAGATATTAAGTAAATAATTTTCTATTATATTTGTATTAAATAATAGATTAGGTACTTATGTCCTAATTTTAGATTTAATCATCGATTATTTTTGTTGAAATGAAAATTTTATCACCGGTATTAACAACGAATTCTTTTCATAAAAATCTAGGAGTCTATTTCACGAACTAATAAATATCTAGCGTTTAAGTTATATATCTTTGAAAATTAAGAAGTTTGTTCGTTTGTGTGTTTGTTTTTTATGCATAACCACACGGTTTGCCATCGATTCGCTAAATTTTGGACATCATTCATATATACCGCCAAATAATCGCTGTCAATATTAAAACCTCTGCTGTCCATCCTATCACGTAATATGACAAGATAAATTAAAGTTGGCAACTAACATGCGGTCAGTAAAGATAAACAAATTATTGAGCTTGTACCAGATAATTCTCAGCCAAAAAACAAACCATTTTTTTACCTGCCTTATAGGGTACTTTACAATTCTAGAAAATTAAAAATTTTACTGATCCCGTCATATGACGGACTATATGCTAGTAGTATAATATTAAGGAATATGTACAGAGAGAGAATGAAATACTTTATTGCTTTGGTGCTGCCATCTATTATTCTGTTTACTTACTACCTATTGATAAAATCCTTATCGATAGATGGCAGCACGAGAAAACCTTTCAGTTTCGTTTTTACTTTTATAAATTGTTTTGCTAGAGATTTTTTTTAATTGTAGCTCTACGTGTAGTAGTATAAGTTATCTATATTTCTGGTAATTCTAAAACCTAAAAACTTCTTAAATAGCATTAGGATTTTAATAAAACCTTTCAGATTGATTTACCATTGATACCATTGTTAATTAGTTGTTATTTAATGACAAAAAAATAATATTTATGTTCATTAAATTTTAAAATTATGTTATATAAAATCTAATGAGGTCACCTCTAACTATGTATAACTTGTTTATCTCTAGTTACATGCAAACCTGAGTGTCAAAATGGAGGTACATGCATTAGTCCTGGTAAATGCTCATGTACGAGAGGGTTCGTTGGATTCAACTGTGAACAAGGTAACTTAAAAGTTATAAAACTTAAAATCCTATATTTCTGCTTTTTATTTGTCCATATTTTATAACTGACATTAGTTGAGCCATATATCTATTTAGTAATAACACAGGATGTAAACGAATGTTTAAAAGTTTAAATTTTCTAGAAAGTAAAAGAAAATTACTGTACTAAATGAATGTAACAAAGTTGCTCATTTTTACAACATTTACTTTAACAATTTCTTTCTTCAATATCTATATTATACTTGACTTTGCAATTTCTTTTTTATTTAAATTATATCTAATGATATAAAGACAGAAGTATTTTTTATTCCTATCATTTTAAAAATGTCTATTTCTAAATTGCTTTGTATATTTTATACATAGATTATATAAAATAAATACTGTTATATTGTACTAGCTGACATGATTTGTTCACTGTTGATTTAACTTAAAGTCATATTTTGCTGTTCAGTACTCTCATATTTTATAATATTTTATCAACCTTTATCATTATATGTGTGATAATATTAAAGATTGGAGAGGTATGGCAAAGTTGGTAGAGGATATATATATTTCCTCTCAAAAAATATATGTATACCACAGTAAAAAACCTCAATTTTTCAATTTTCATTATTTTGATAATTCCAATTTTTGCTTAGTTGCCAATATAAATCTTGTATAATGTCTATAATCGCAAATATTTATATAAAAATTAAAACAATTATGTTTTAATTTAAAACACTTCCTTTTTGTTTTAATATACTGCATGTAATACAGATAACCGATAATTAATTTTTTTATGAAATTTTGCTTCTTTTTTGTGCAGTAATTTAACCAATTTCTGGATGTGAGATACGATCCTAATGTCATAATTTCTTGTGGAATGGTTGGCCAGTACACATATTGCATGTAATACTGATAACTGATAATTAATTCTTTTTACGAAATTTTGCCTCTTTTATGTGCAGTAATTTAACCAATTTCTGGATGTGAGATATCATCCTAATGTCATGTTTTCTTGTGGAATGGTTGGCCAATTTTTTATCTGCGTATTGTAAGGGTTTCAAGTATTAATCTGTTTAAAGGTATCATTATGTTATATTGAGCAACATAAAATATGTTCCCAACCAATATAATTATGTAAAATGGTGTCCATCCCCCTCCCTAAGAGATTTTAGTGAAGTTTTGTTGGTTATTAATAGTAAAACTTATCAAAACTATTGTGATGATAAATAAAAAACATATTTTATCAAGATTCTAAATATTAAGTAAAATACATCAAAACAATTAATCATAAAGTAAATTATTATATTCTTAATAATCAAATTTCCTATGTAACTTTAAAACCAATATCTTTCAAAATGAAAATTTTTGTTCTAGATAACGTTATTAAATATTTTGCCTCGTAAAGGCAGATTCTTCCATAAAGGTATTTTCTTTCAAGAGACCATTTTACTTAACTTTACGTTGCATAATATTAAGTTTACATAATTAAAGTTATAAATTAATAACTGAATTTACTTGAGATTTAGAAAACCAGCACAAAATCCTTTGCTGACAATCCTATTCTGTCTTTTCATAACCATATCTAAATTGCTAAAGAATAATGATAACTCCTCGGCGCAACAGCCGCTAGGGGGGGGGGCAGGGCCTACGGTGCCAATCTTCATTTACGTGACTAAGGTCCCTGAGGTGCAAAATATATGTTCCAGTTAGGTGGTAAATCTTACGCGGAACCCCTAATTTTTAGTTCCCAAGCACGCTTGGTCCTCAGTTCATCTACCCACTGAAGGGATGAAAGGCTCAGTTAACCTTGCCCGGTCCGGGGATCAAACCTCGGACCTGTGTCGTGGGAGAGCGAAACGCTACCCCAACGCCACTAGGCTTCAAAGAATAATGATATGACTATTAATAATTAAATATATCCAAAGATAACTTAAAATAGAAAAATTGGCCCTTAACAAAACTGTAACATTAAAACATTATTTATAATATGATTGTTACTCAAGAAATATATTTAACAACACTCTTCGAAAACTATTTTTCAAGTTTTAATTAAACCTGATAAGTTGAATTAAAGCCCGACTAAGAAAAAATAGTTCTATACTGGAATTATTTATTTCTCTTTCAACTTATATTTTAAAAGTAAGAACTAATTCCCGATACGTTTCACTCCCATAACCTTACATAAAGAAATTTCTGATATAGCTAATATTCTTGAGCAGTAAATAAAATATAAAATCCTAATGTAGGCAATAAGTACACATTGTCTGCAAATCATGTGTGTGTCTCCATTATATCAATATGTTCATACAATCGTTGAATACCAGAACTATAATAGTTTTACACTATTTTGTCCAAATATAATTTGTGTTTGATAAAATTTGTGTTTTAAAGATAATTTTATTAATTACTGGTGTTTTTACATTAAGCACATCAAAACAATTTCAGGGGTTTCCAAACAGCTTTAAGTCATTTATTTTCTGACTTAACACACTTTATATATATATATATATATATATATATATATATATATATATATATATATATATATATATATATATATATATATATATATATATATATATATATATATACATATACATATATATACATATATATATACATATATATATATATACATATATATATATATATATATATATATACATATATATATATATATATATATATATATATATATATATATATATATATATATATATACATATATATATACATATATATATATATATGTATATATATATATATATATATATATACATATATATATATACATATATATATATACATATATATATATACATATACATATATATATATACATATATATATATACATATATATATATACATATATATATACATATACATATATATATACATATATATATATATATATACATATATATATATATATACATATACATATATATACATATATATACATATATATATATACATATATAGACATATAGACATATAGATAGATAGATAGGTGATATAGATATATTGTTTAATTGTAGCTTAGTTACTAATATTTTTGAGATTATTTAATTATTGTCTCCTCTATACCTCTCAACAAGTAAACTATATGCTTTAAAACGGTTATGATAGATATAGGTATATCTATACTTTATAATGTTTCCACTTTTATAACATAAGATTTGATTATTTAAAAATCACTCGTTGTTAAATTTTCATGTAATTACTTGTGATAATCTTGTTCGGATTTTTGTAACCTCATACTTACTCCGAAACGCGATACATTATAACATAATTCCTGTAAACAATTATGGAAACTTTCTATTTTGTAAGAAACGTGCCATGTACTAATTTTATTATTCTTGTATAAGATTTTACATAATAGTTTTAATTCAGATCTTTAATCAGCTTCATCTGTCCCTCATTAAGCTTCCTGAAAATACATAAATACACTTTTATTATACTTCACTTGAGTTCACTGTCAATATCTGGGGCACTCATGGCGTTTCACTCACTTCCTTGCCTTCCGGATCTTTTTTCTGTGTCATATTCTTGGAAGCTTTGGGTCAACAACATTATGTCCTTAATTACATTTTCATATTAATTTTTTTCTGTTAAGAGCTTGTCAAAATTTGATGAAATGTCACTGATATTGCGATTTTATTAACTGAATGCATTCTTTCATGTTATCTACTAACAGCTTAATTCAATTTTTAAAATTTATTATGAATGTTTTAATTTTATATTTTTTGGAACTTTGATTCAGATTATTATTGCATCAAAAGGGGTAATAAGTATTTTACTTAGACAAAAATAATTACTTTCTGTAAATTTAAGTCTCCAATCTCCTCAGTATGATTGGATACTATAAAAATCTGATTTTAAAATAACTCTGGAGAAAGAAATGTAATAAAAAATAATTATATTTCCTTATCATTGTTAAAGAAAATTAATATTAAATTGTCTGCAAATTTACTTAAATATATTTTTAATTTTTATGTATCTAAGCTTTACAACGACGAACACTATATTGTATCAGTATATTGTAGGATCATATTTCAGATTAATTGAGATTGTATATAGGTAGATAAATTTATTGGTACCAATTTGGAATCTTGCAGTAAACAAACAATGGTCACTCTCTCTCAAAATAAAGAAACAAATTGAATAGAATGATGACCTGACAGATTGATAAATTGATAATTCCTAGTCTGGAACTTTTTATGACAGAATCCTTTTTAGTTAGGAATTTTCTATCCTGTAATTATTAGTGCATTTGTTTAAATTATGTTTAATTGAGTTTTTATGTTAATTTTTCTCTGAGTTGTATAAAGGGCAATGGAAAGTTCCTTTCGAAAGCTGTACAATCCAGGTTTGGTATTTCAGTGATGCAAAATCACCGTGAACATTGAGACAATCTTCCCACTGTTTCACCAGGTTAACTTACCGCTTTAATTTAAAAGAAAAATAATTTAAAAACTCCTTTTTTCCCCACTTGAAGCAGTCGTAAACTACCTCCATTAATTCTAAGTCTGACAATAATCGTTGACCTATCAAAGACTTTTTTAATCGCCCGAAAGTGTGAAAATTGAATGGTGAGAAATCAGGACGATTAGAGTGTCTTCCACTTCAAGTGCAACTTCGAACTTTTCTGCTACGACATTTTCAATATAGGATATGCGTTATCACTTAACTGTCTTATTTGCAAGTTATAATTGTTCCAAAGTTTCACACCATCGTTCTTCAGTAATGAAGACACCTTGATCATTGACATCAAAAAGCAATGGGTCCTGTAATCAAAGATCAGAAGAACATCATTTTTTTCTAGCGTCCTGTTCGTAGGTTTTCGTTAGTAGCGCAGCCATTGTTAACGTTTCAGCATTTTCCTCATACACTTTTTGGAAATAAATGAATGCCACAGTAATCCCATATCTCGATGTCGATACTTATAGACTCGCATCTGTAATTCGCGTATATAATTTACATATACATTTTAACTACGGCCTCAAACAGAAACTTTTTGATCCCCCTTATATGTTAGTTGCTGTTTTACCCTGTTTGCTTTCTTCATAGTATTACCGTCTCAATTCTTTTTTTTTTCAGCTTATTGTCCAGGTGGTTGTTTAAATGGAGGAAAATGTGGAAAAACTGGAAAGTGTTCCTGTCCTCTAGGTTACAGTGGATTACACTGTGAAATTAGGTAGAGCTTCATAGCTTTCAATTATCTTCTATTTTTTCACAAACTATATAATCTATTCCTGCTTCTACATTTATCCAACAAAAGAGAAAATCATTATTATTTTGAAACTATCTTTTTTATATGGTAGGTTGAATTTTAACTAGACAAAAATCCCGACTTTAAAATCTCATCAATCATACTTTAGAAGCTAGAAAAGTTTAGATATTTCTCAAGTTTTGAAAAATTACTTTTTCAGTTCTCGCTAATCATATGTTTTGACAACCTTTAACGTTGTTTCATAATTCAGTATCAATATTTTAACATTTTAGACGTGTTTTTGCACATTACGTTCACATTTGATTACTATCACGACGCAGTGTTTTTAGATTTTGCATTAACACATTACATTGTTTTAAATGGTATTTCAAACTAATTGTGTTAGTAAAGACAAAAAAAAATTCTAACACAGACATGATGTTTTGCTTCTGTATTTACTCCTTCAATGAATCTGATACTTCTACTTTTCAATATTTTCTACGAATTTTCAACCACATACGATATCTAGATGCGCTAGGTGTATCACTAAAGGTTGATTCTTATTAAAAAATCATATAAAAATATTTTTATTTCTTAAAATTTGGAGTTTCTTGGGAGTTTAAGCGAGGAAGAAAGAAGACTAATCTTTGGAATTTTTTTTAATTTAATGTTGTTAATTAAATATTTTGCATATTCTAAAATAATATTATGATTTACGTAGGCTTTGAAAAAAAAATTCTAGATGATTTAAAAATTTAAATTTAAAATAAAAATTTTAAAAACTTTTCTTCTTTTTCAATTTTTAAAATTTTATCTCCAATTTTTATATTTTATTTTCACAACATTATTCTAAATAACTTTAGAGATTGAATTTTTAGTTCAAAGATTTCTTCTTGGGGAATAAATAAAACTACAATTTTTACATACGAATTGAAAAAAATCATAAATTTCTTTATACTTAAAATTTTTTCTTAGTTTTCTATCAATTTTAATGTAATATCTATCTTTAATTCTTTTATACATTTTAAAATATGTGTAAAAAATCAACTCATTTTAATCATATTAGTTTAAACTTTAACATTTTGAATACAGTTGTGTATACAAAAAACAAAAACGGGATGAATCAATTTTAAAAATTCATATAGAAAGCTGTATTTGTTACTTTTCGTTACTCTTTCTGCCACATAAGTTAAGCAATATTTACTAACCAAAGGTGATCAAAATTAAAATACTTTTTCTAATTATTTCAGGATTATTTCTTATTAAAAAATAGATATTTTTCAGGCAAAATGTTGACAGGGTATGCACAGAAATAGGTTTAAATGTCTACAGATATTTCAAAATTTAATAGCAATTTTTTCTTAGGGAATGTTTTTGATAAATAACAAGACTTTTAAAAAATATTAGTGTTAAAAGCTTTAGAAAGTTTCTACTTTTATGTATAATGTATGTAAACTCATAAATCTTTAAATAATGACTGCATTTTTCCGTTTACGAAGCCATTTATCTATTCTAACAGGAAACCTTGCAAATTCGTTGAGGTGAAAGAGCCTTACAAAAGAGGTTTTAAGCAAAAAGTAGCTACTCAAGTCAAAGTACCTTGCGGAGCTTGGGGATGGAAGATGTGTACAAAAACAAAGTAAATATCTCTCCAAACACGATGTTTATTTTTTCCTTATACTACAGTGTTAGTAAAAAGCATTTGTATGTAACATGAATGGATATTTTCTGTCCACTAGTTTATATTTATATTATATATATGTAATACTTTTTATACAAGTACCTAATTTGTTATATTACATTAACAAGTTTTTTATCGTATTAAATAATACTAATCTTTAATTGAGAAATCCCTATACTAATTTTAACAACATTAATATTATTTGTTTATAATTTATGTTTTAATGCAATCAAGTAACGTTTCGGCATGATCTCAGATATTGCAAATTTATCTTAAATTTATAATTTTTTATCAATTACTTGTAGTTTTATTTTTGACTAACGGGTTTTTTATATTTAATCAAATAATTTAAATCTTATTATGAATAGATTTTAACCAGTTTATAGATATTGCAAATTTATCTTAACTTTATATTTTTTATCAATTACTTGTAGCTCTATTTTTGGCTAACGGAGTTTTTTATATATTTAATCAAATAATTTAAACCTTATTATGAATAGATTTTAACCAGTTTATAGACATTGCAAATCCAGATATTGCGTTTCCAGATATTGCAAATTTATCTTAAATTTATATTTTTTTATTAATTGCTTGTAGCTCTATTTTTGACTGAGTTTTCTTTATATATTTAATCCAATAATTTAAACCTTATTATGAATACATTTTAACCAGTTTATATACATTGCAAATCCAGATATTGCGTTTCCAAATATTGCAAATTTATCTTAAATATATATTTTTTTTATCAATTACTTGTAGCTCTATTTTTGGCTAAGGGAGTTTTTTTATATATTTAATCAAAGAATTTAAACCTTATTATGAATAGACTTTAACCAGTTTATAGGTATTGCAAATCCAGATGTTGCAAATTTATTTTAAATTTATAATTTTTTTATCAATTACTTGTAGCTCTATTTTTGGCTAACGGAGTTTTTTATATATTTAATCAAATAATTTAAACCTTATTATGAATAGATTTTAACCAGTTTATAGATATTGTAAATTTATCTTAAATTCGTCATTTTTTTATCAATTACTTATTTCTCTATTTTTGGCTAACGGAATTTTTTTATATATTTAAACAAATAATTTAAACCCTATTATGAATAGATTTTAACCAGTTTATAGATATTGCAAATCCAGATATTGCGAATTTATCTTAAATTTATAATTTTTTATCAATTAATTGTAGGTCTATTTTAGGCTAACGGAGTTTTTTTTTATATATTTAATCAAATAATTTAAACCTTATTATCAAGAGATTTTAATCAGTTTATAGATATTGCAAATCCAGATATTGCTTTTCCAGATATTACAAATTTATCTAAAATTTATAATTTTTTTTATCAATTACTTGTAGCTCTATTTTTGGTTAACGGAGTTATATATATTATATATATATATATATATATATATATATATATTTAATCAAATAATTTAAACCTTATTATGAATAGATTTTAACCAGTTTATAGATATTGCAAATCGAGATATTGCGTTTCCAGAGATTGCAAATTTATCTTAAATTTATATTTTTTTTATCAATAGCTTGTAGCTTTATTTTTGACTGAGTTTTTTTTATATATTTTTATCAAATAATTTGAACCTTATTATGAATATACTTTAAACAGTTTATATATAGTTTTTAAGCCATTTTCATTACTCTTTATGTGTCTGTTTAACGTTGATATATTTTCTGATACAAATGTGTTTCTCTTTACGTTTATAATTAATTCTTCAATAAAAGTAGAGTATGCTGCTCCATTCTTTTATCCCTTTTTGCTTTCTCTGTGATTACTCTGTATCCATATTATTAACGTACTTTATTTTACAGCGATAGATTTTCGTAGTTATTTAATATAAACTTTTTTATATGACAAAAAAATCATACAACATAATTATTTGCCTCATTCAGCAACATGTATTTTTCCTTATATATAATTAAAAGTATGTTACAAGCGAAATAGAAATAATGAATGCACAAACTGAGATCTATCGGGAATCAATAAAAGATAAATTTCCTGATATTAATTACAGCTACGAGAAGTAGTGAAAAAAAAGTAAGAGTCTCTAATTAAATTATTGTAAAAATATCATCTGCATGTGTTTATGGTATTAAGGATCTAGCTTATTTTTAAGTAAAAATTACTCGTGAATCTTTTTTCCAATATTTTTTTTTCATTTAGTGGATTATTACATATTGAAGCATAGACGTCAATAACCTAAATAAGTGGAATTAATATTTTAATAGTTCGAGCTATTGAAAAATCTACTAAAAGGCTGATTTATCATAGTATTTATTAAAGGAAAGTATAGTAATTAACTTGTTAAATAAGCATTTTTTATTTGTTAACAGAAAATACGCGTTCCTGGATTCTGCGTTTAAAATAATTCTGATTTACAGAAAATCTTCGATATTAACACATTTTCTAATTTACTTCAAAAAACATTTAGTTTTTAGCACACTTTATTAAGTTCTTATATATTGCTTTTTTGCGTTTCAACATTAATTGGACGTAATTAAGAGAAATAATTAGTATAAGTTTCATATTAATATAGTTCAGTCTCAAACATCTTCATCTCATTTACCCATCAAGCTATGCTAATTCAATTACTGTCTGAAACTCAATAATGCCTATCCATTTAAGCCAATAAACTTCCCGTTACACTAATTATAAGCATAATTTTAACCACAACTTGATTCACCTAAACTTATTTTTGATCTACTTATATAATCAGACTAGTTATGCAACCTGGGGCATCGTATGAAATTACAGGGGAATACTATTAGAATCTGCTCTTATGTAAATTTAAAACTAGATATTAAAGTTCCTGAAACTAGAAAGTTGTTTAAAGACATGTCTGGATATACCTTATTTTAAATGTATTATTTCATACATTATAAAGGAGGATTAAGTCTTTGGAATTTACTCTGTTAAACTAGTTTGCGTGTTATTTGTAAAGACTTATAAAATTGGAGAGCTGAATACGGTCGTGTAAAAATGTAATGTAAAATTATAGTACTCAGTATATTTGTGATATCCACAAAATCGAAAATAGTGTATTAAGGAGGAAAGCAAATGTTAATCGAAATTTGGTAAGACATATACATGAACTACTGTTGTGGCACCAAAGAGTAGCAGCTCTATTTCCCCAGTAGCAATTTCTTACTCATGCACATTAATATACTGGATTTAATTAGCTCATAACATAAAAAAAATTATAAAATTACAGTATAAAATTATTGTTATTAATAATATTTGTTTTAAAAAGATTTAAAAAGCACAAAGTTGTGATTAGAATAAATCAAACTCAAATAAATAACAGTTCAGTCCCAAGTGTCTGGTTCTCGATTTTCCGGCCTAGTTTTCTATACCTGTAACTGAGGCAATATTATAAGAAAAAAACTTTGTAATTAAGCTACTATAAGAGGGTCTAGAAGTTGCGATTTTTCTATTTCCGGCAGTCAGTCTCACCCTAGTCATTTTGGGTATGACTTCGCATGGATCCAGCGGAATGAAGCAGACTTGAAGGTGAAATACCCAGAGCCGTAGATGCTTAAAACTTAACAAAGGTTGATGTATTTAAAGGAAAAACGTTTAAAGAAAAATTAACTATTTGTGGATGCAACTTTTCATCCAAAGAGGAGATCACTCTACATCACCTAACTCACTGAGAGATCAGCCGGGAGTGGCTCCCGCTTCTTCTCTAAACAGGAAACTTCAGCTTTAGGAGATATCAACCCACCCACCCCTCCTTTTTTACCGTTGTCCTTGGGGTAGACGACGAGCCCTTGGAGCTTGGCCTTCTCGGTCATACAAAACATAATTCCTCTTCTCTGTCGGTGCGTTGATAAACGACACGCTGGACACCTCCAACAGTTCGTGCGTCAAGAAGACCATTACTGGCACAATACTGTCGTTTTCAATTGTTCGGAGTTTGCAATGTTCTTCTTACAATGTACAAAAGTCCGCTTTAACAAACGCTCGTCTCTGACCACCGACGAAGACGGACAAGACGCTTACGACTACAAATAGAAGAACAGATTCAGAGTTGACTGGCAATGATGAATAGTTAGATTGCTAGAAAAAAAGATTCATAATAGTGAGGTATTATAACAGTGACGCATTATAACAGTGACTTTCGTTGTAAAAGCTTTGTCTTCTAGTATTGGTGGACAATAAAAGTAATTTCTCAGATTTCCAACATATCCGGCTTTTCTGTTATCTGGACTGCTCTTGTACTTGGATGATATTTGGGAGTGTACTATAGTATTTAAAATTTAGCACAACTCATCACTGTAAGATTATTATGGAGTAGGTTTAATAAATGGAAGGAAGACTGTTGTAGCTCTTCGTCTCTTGAATAATTTTCTGGGATCATAGTTAGGGATACATACTATTTCTCTTTCTTGCTTTATATAAGTTTCCAAAAAAGTTCAATGCAAGATTCCTGATGACAACTAGTTGGATCCATTTTGGTTTCTCAGTTTCTCCTTAAATAACTAAAATAAAATAAATAACTTTTATTAATGCATTCCAAGAACGCAATATAAAGGAATTTAATTAATGTTTAAAGACATAAAGTAAATTGATATTCCGTAGTAAAAGCTACAGTCAATAGTTTGCTACAATATCACTCATTAGACTGGGTCTCATTATTGTATGGTTCGCACCCACTAACTTAGGTAAGGAAGGACAGAACCCTGCCTCTTCGATCCCCATCGAAACTAATGCTGCATTGTATTCCATTATTTATTTTCTTTTCAGTTTGATATGCTTTGAAACGTTAGTTTCTGTTGTAAAATTAGCAAAGGACAAATTGCCAAGAACAAACTGTCCGAAAAACCTGTTTTTATTAAAATGCAAGAAAGTGGATAAAGGACGGTGAAACCAGCAGTAGACGACATTGTGTTAGACGTCCACATGCTATCAAAGAAAAAGGTCATCGGAGACTGTCTCGCATGGTGAAGCAAAACCGGAGCCAGACAGTGGCTCAGCTGACAGCCTAATACGATGCAGGGCCAAGTAGAATAGCATCGGAGCACACTGTTCAGCAGACACTGTTGGATATGGGGCTACGCAGCAAACGTCCCACTCGTGACAAATTTTCCCTGATATAAACCTAAAGTTTATTTTAAAGGTCGCATTTTATGTAACGAAAGATGTATCAAAAATTAAATAATAATCAAAAAGAAAATGGTCTAATTTTTCCAAACTGTCAAGGCCTTCTGACACCTTTTAAGCTTTATATCAACCTTAAATTAATATAGACCCACAAGATTACAACTTAAGCCTCTCTGCTATTAAGTTATTGAATAAAAAGATGTCATGAAAAGCTAATATGGCATGTATTATCTAGGCATTATTAAACTGGATAATATTTGTCTGAAATGAACGTGCCCATAATCAGTTATCCAAAGCTCTAGTAAAATATAATCTTTTAGTAATAATGATAAATGATAGGAGAAACTGTCTGGTATTCACGCCAAACTATAAATAACTTCCTTATAACACAAAAAGATATACGATCTATGCATTTTGATGCTACTGTCAAGCGATCAGTGTTGTTAGTGCTACAATCCATTCGTCTTGTATTATTTTAAATTATTCATTTCGAGATTTCTGTTAGAAAACAGCGTAAAGAAAAGAGTTGTTATTTTCATAAAATACTTCATGTCTCTAAGTCTGAATAAATTGTATGTTATGAATTATTTAAACCAATTACCATGGAAGAGTAACGACTTTTGTGACATAAATGATTTAAATAATTTATTTAGTTAAATTTATTTATGTATTGGGAACTAGAAAATTTATTCCTTCAACGATGAAATCTAACTCAAATGGATCGTCTGAGGTTTCTGATCCCAACATTTAGTTTCTTTGTATGTAAGGGGCAACCAAAAATTTTAATTTTTTTTTTTTTTGGGGGGGGGCACGTATAAAACGAGGTAAGAATTATTTTTAATAAATTAAATTGAATTAAGTTAAACTGGTTAACCCCTTAACGCACAGTTTTTTGGCAAAGGCAGGCCAAAAAAAATCAACTTTTTTAATGTAAAAAATGCAATTTAGAACGTTGTCTGTCAAAACAAAATACAAAAATAATCAAAATTTTTATTGCAATTTTGGATTTTGATAACATTGCAGAAAATAATCGAATATAGCTTACAATCCCATGTAAATGATAAATATCAATAAAACGATTGTTATTTTTCTTTCAAATTATTATTTTTAATTCTAGATTGCATTCGAGTGGGAAAAATTATAGCAACATAAAGTACAACACCGCTCGAATTATCTCGAGTGTGCACAGTTTTGCCAGTTTAGCGCGCTCGAGTTAACTCGAGCGTTTACTTTAAGGGGTTAATAGTTTATTAAATTTGCGCAAGACTTGAGATGTATAAAAATTAAAAGGCTAATGAAAAGATAATTTTGTTTTTAACCTCTTCTAATTATATTGACAAAACAGTACAAAAATAATCTTCAATTTTCTTTCAATTTTCAAGCATAATACCGATGGGGAAGCTTTTATGAATATTTTTGATTGGCTTACATATCAAAAATGAAAGGAATTAACTCACTTGTAGGCGGGAGACCCTTGCAGAGTAATTATCGTAAATTTAAAAAAATCAGATGTTTCGACCATTGAATACAGATACCTACATATGTTTTACACAGGCCTTCGAGTCGTAATATTGTTAGACTAAAAAATAATTATACCAGTTTAGTTCCAGTTTTCGTTCCATCAAAAATTACTTTTTTTCAGTTTTCGGTTTAATTCCAAGAGAAAAAATTTATTTTATTTATAAAATGTCGGATATACTGAAATAAAGCCTGTTTTTCGAAAAATGAACTGTGTATGTATATTCGTCGATTTTTTAAACTGTTGCGGATAATTTTGCTCCCTCTTTTTATGATAGGTGGCATTACGAGAGCCATCTAGTTTTCCCATGGTACCTCTCACTTTCTCTGTGTGTGTTTATCTATGATGTTGCTTTGTGTGCGGTGTCTTGTGATATGTTTCTTTGTACTGTGGTGTGGAACGTAACCAAAGAATAAAAAAAAATGGTTCTTGAAACTAAACTTATTATTTAACAATGGCCTTTCGCATAAATAAGAGTCTCGTCCCTCTACAGTAGCGCCCAACGGGAAATTTTGAAGGTATGAAAAAGTTTCAACCAGACACATGCCATGTTTTTCCCGTCCTGGGAAAGGGTAAAATTCTTTCTGTTAAAGCATCGATTCATCTCGACATGTGTTGCCCTAAACTATGTAAAAATTGTGTGTTCTCCAGTGATTCTCGTCCCTCTACAACTCTAATTTAAAATCTTGTATAAGTAAAAGGTTTTGTTTGTATTATATTATATTATTCGGTTATATTATAGAACAAATGCATAGACAAGTCTTAAATTAAATACTGAAAAAAATGTTTTATCATTATACAGAACAAATAAATTTTAAAAATTAATACATAGATGCTTTGAAATGAAAAATACACTATAACACTTCATATATTTTAACATAAGTAAAAAATAATTAAAAGAACTTGAAACATAAAAATTTAACTTGTATAAAAGTTCTAAAAACAATATATGTATTATTTATAAGTAATGTCAATGATGCTATATAAAAACCTTTACACGTATTATTTGAAATGAACTTTGTAAGAAATCTACTCCTGAAAAATTTAGTTTTCTTTTTAATATACCAAACTTAAAGTTTATGTTAGTAATAACTATTTGCATCCGGTCAAGCAATAAGGGAAACTTAGATAGTCAAATTAAACTTACTAGAGTTGAACCTCATTATCTTCAAGGTTAAGATTTTATTATTAGATCCTTGGTTTGTTATAGCCAAGCCGCTCAATAAAACGCTAAATTTCGCAACATTATCAGTAAATCGTAAAAATCGTTAAAATTAAATCCTGAAGTTAGAGTTACGAAGTAGTGAAGTTCGTTACATCTTAAGAGTGAATTAAGTTATATCGAAGAAGTGAAGTAGGTGGAAATATTAAATCGGAGGAAAGAAGTTGATTACTA
This sequence comes from Pardosa pseudoannulata, assembly GCA_032207245.1. Taxonomy (NCBI): domain Eukaryota; kingdom Metazoa; phylum Arthropoda; class Arachnida; order Araneae; family Lycosidae; genus Pardosa; species Pardosa pseudoannulata. The sequence goes on along the minus strand of CM063504.1, from coordinate 168,845,795 downwards.
TGACAAAATGACGTATCAAGCTAAAATAAACAGATCTATTTTTTTTAGTTCAGCTCCGGTTTTCATTCAGACCAAATAAATGGGGAGCTTTCGGTTTTCGGTTCAGTTTTGCACCATATTTTACTGTCAGGCAAACATTTTCTTATGAAATTCTAGACAAAATATTGTTTACACAACTGCGAAAAAGTTTCAAAATTCAGTGGACAACTGTAAACATAAGTTCCTTTGTATCTAAGATTTCTAATATTTCGGAGATTCATTATAAAAGGATAAAAAAAATAATTAAATGAATTTAGAAAACGAAGAGATTAAAATTTAATTTTTGTTCGTTATATCTAAGAGTTCGTTATAGCCGTGTTTACTATAACGGGGTTGAAGTGTATCATTCTTTGAAAACTCACTGTGATAATGACATTTCGTGTTGATTTTCGTGTATGTTGCATATATGTTGCTGATAGAAAGGGTATATCCCTTTTACATGATGTAGCGTACTCAACTCTAAGTGAGCTGGAAAAAGGATAGCGGATGCCTACGTACAGACTAAAGATCTTTATTAGAAACACAGAATGTAAAAGTTATGATGAAGACACAGATGAAAACGATGTTATCTACAATGAAATGATCAGCTTCCTAATCGTCACTGCTCCAAATCTCATGTTCGGAGAGAAAAGGGGGGGGAGGACACTCTCAGTCACTCTCCCAACGCTATCGGCCGTTGAGTTCACAGGAGACTCGATCGGTCAAAAAATCACCCTGGGCCATCCACTCCGGTCTTTTTATACCGTCGTCTGGCCGCAAATTTCCATCTCAGCTGATTGGTTTAATGACGTTGGGAGGAACCGCTTTGTTGAACTGCTGATCGGACAGGCGTAAGCCAGGTTTCAAGAAATTCGCGGGAGTTCTCCGAAATCGATAGCAATTTCGAGGATCTATAAGACACCATTAATCGATGTCTCTGGACAAACCTTTGGAGAACAAGGGAAGAAAATATTACTGCTTCCCTTACAACATAGAGGATTTCTATCATGTCTCTTTCTTAAGGATGCCATTGAAACCAACACTGGAAACACTTCACCAGCATCCTAATGAATTTCTCAGACAGTGAGATGGTCCTTGGGGTTAACAATCATCTATGCAGCATCCTATTCTGCGAGTAACAACGTCTTGTCACAAGGTAAAAATGAGCTCAGTTCAAGTATACACAAGGGACGCTTTAATTATTTCTACCATATGCCTTTTTTTCTCACGTTAGTAGATAAGTCTGTAACTGGGAATTTAATGTAGTGAGAATTCGTTACAATGAAAACATATACATGTACGGTGACATATGCACTACCATGAAATATCATACACTACGATGACATATACATGCCATCGTAGTTATTTCATTTCCGAAAATAAACATTGTGTACCTTAAATGGAATGTTCTAAAAAGAACTTAACATACTCCTTATTTCTCGTTTATTTTTGTAGAGTCCACTACGAGACGGTGTACAAGACATTTTTCCGAACGTCGTACGAGTGTGAAGGTATTCATCAGTCCAAGTATCCGGAATACCAAAAACTCCAAACTGGATGATAGGAAGCGCTTTCAGTTGTGATCATTGTGTAAAACTCTCACCTTTTTTCAGACTTAGCTGTTCATCGCACACCACTGCATTTCACATTTCTTGTCTCTTGTTCTGTTCAAATAAATATCTGTTTCGCCCTCTCTCCTAGTCATGTTTTAACACACACTGTTTTTCTACCTTTTAGCCATATTTATGTTTACTTCAAGATTCGTGAAATAAGCTCTTACTTCAATAAGTTAAACATTAAATTAGCATCAAACGCTTAAGGGGACAGTATTTTAATTTTCTTTAAAATCAATCTGCGTGAAAAATTAATATATTTTTAGCAACATATTTATGAAAACGTTGTCAGAATTACAAGTTAAAATATCATTTAACTTGTATTATTATTATTAATTTTTTAAACTATCTGTATGAAATATTCCCCAGGCGTATACTTTTTATTACCATTTTTATTTATAAGATGACTTGTTCAATGTAGAATGAAACTTTGTTTATACCATAAGCTTACAAAAAAATATCGCGAGAAAAAAGTAGAAAAATTTAAATATCAATTGTTCGGTACAAAACATCGATAATATTTCTTTTAAAAACAAAATGGACAGATTTTATGTTTCGATACATTTTAATTTGAATTAATTTAATGTTTCTTATTTGCCCTCTTAAAAGGAAAATTGATAAATTTCATTAGGATATAACTGTTTAAAAGTACCTGGAGATTATTTAAATTTCATAATAAAATTTTATTATTTTCTACTCTTTTACTTTTTATTTTTTACTTTTATTTTCTAAAACAACTTAAAGTTCTTGTTGGTAACATTCGTACTTTATATTTTGGTAATAACTGCTTTCAATTTAGGATGATGGATAATAAATATACCCTTTTTCCTTCACATTTTTATTTATATTTCACAATTGAATGAGATATAAATAACGTAATTCTATCTCATATTTAAATTTCATAGTAAATTTTTATTATTTTCTACTCTTTTACTTTTCATTTTTACTTTTATTTTCTAAAACCACTTAAAGTTCTTGTAATATTTGTACTGTATATTTTGGTAATAACTGCTTTCAATTTAGGAGGATGGATATTTAAAATACCCTTTTTGCTTAATATTTTTATTTATATTTCGCAACTGAATGAGATAGAAATAACGTAATTCTATCTCATATTTAAATTTCATAATAAAATTTTATTATTTTCTACTTTTTTACTTTTTATTTTTACTTTTATTCTCTAAAACCACTTAAAGTTCTTGTTGGTAGCATTTGTACTGTATATTTTGGTAATAACTACTTTCAATTTAGGAAGATGATTAATAAATATACCCTTTTCCCTTCATATTTTTATTTATATTTCGTAATTGAATGAGATAGAAATGGTGAAATTTAAGCAAAACTCCGTCTTGCTGAGTCCACTATCATAGAGTAGGAGCTGTAAAGAGTGTTTGATATTTTTCTAAGAGTGACAAAATCCATATTGTAGAATTAATATTAAGAAAATATATTAAAAAATATTTTTATTATTAGAGCTGATTCTAAAAATGATTTTCTTTGACGAAAAAATTCGATGATGTTATTGTAACAGCCATTAACTTTTAAATAATATTTATGATTATTTTCAATTAACAAAAAAAATTCAGGTAACAGTACTTTATTAATAATAGATGGCAAAATATGTATTCTCAATTAAATTTTGTTTTCTAGTTTGCGAGAACTTGGCATTTTGAAGAAAAATATCTGTTTGAAATTTAGTATTTTCCTCGATCTAGGATATTTTATCTCTATAATAAAAATATTTTAGAGATGAGAGAGTTTGCAAATTTGGCTTCTGTTTCGGTAAGAATAAACCTACTCTACACTGCGATAATTAACTGTTATCTGTCACCTTAAGGGTGATTTTGAATGGTTGTTAACATTTATGCAATCGAATATCGATGTTAAATTCTCATACTTTTATTCACTCTAAATTATCGAACAATGTCCATTGTTTCAAAACGGGAGAAAGAGATTTCAGGTTCAATTATTAAAAGGATATGAATGGGTAACCAGAAGTCATAGTCCTTTTCCATGTTTATTACTCCCCCGTCACTCTACTCTCGGATTAAAACTTTTCTTTTTCGGCATCCATTCTTTTCGGTGTATTTTTCTTCTTTAACTCATTGAATATTAGAACAGTCGAATTAAGGTAAATCACAATAATCTCTTTAGACCTTATATAAATTATATTTTTTATTCTACTATTTCTAGAGAGCCTTAACATTTCTAGATGCTTCCTGTCTAAAGCAATAGTTACACCGACCTCAGAAAAAATTCCACTGAAAGTGACTTGCAGCAAAAGACTCGTCGAGATAATTTTCTTTATTTCTATATTTTACATTGGATTATTTTTTACTTGTTCCATCATATAAGACAAATAACATTTTTTTGCAATTTTCCAGTTAAAGTTAATTTAGAATAGAGAATAACTTATTGTCATAGCAGAAAAAGTATCAATCATTTATATGGTTGAACGGTTTATTTTTGCCGAGACTTACTGCTGACAGCCGATTCTGAACTGCTACGATCATCCATATCAGCAGTAGAATTCGAACCCATAAGCGCCGGTACCAAAAGACAGAGCCTTACGCATTTGGCCATTATTCATCATAAAATTAAATTGAAGATAAAAACTTAAGAATACCACCACAGAAAACCAATGACTGATAAATGATTGAAAGATTTAAAATAATACAAGTAATGTATTCTTATTCATTGATAACTTAAGGCCTTATCACACGCCACAGGTTAACGTCTAATAAGGTTTCGCAATGATATAGAATAATTTTAAGCTATAATTTAAAATTATTACACAATTATAAGTATGAGAATACTCCTATTTAAGTTTGTGTAATGTAATCGTGAAGGCTTTTATTTTACTGAGATCTTTATACAGTCTTTTTGTAAAACTTTAAATAGCACTGACTAATACGGTTAAAGAAAATTTAAGTTATACAAAAAAATTAGTTTACAGCAAGTGGTAAATATTTAGCAATTTATAAAACTGAATAAAATTAGAGTTATTTACATTAATATCATTTTTACAAAATGTATGATTTCTCGTATGACTATGTAGTTATCTAACCATGCCGGCAGTCTAACTTTGTCAGTTCAGGTTGTCTGATTTTATTAAGAAACTGATTTAAGTTGATTAATGCAATGTAATATTTTAGAGCAGATTACTTTCTATAAAAGGACATTTATAACATTGAATACAAATTCAAATAAGAAACCAGACACTTTATTTCATTAATGTTATAAGGAATCTCACTGAAAAAAAGGCATTGGATAACGTACTTTAAGAATTAATTTTCATATTATAACTAAATATACAGACATGTGTAAAGATCAACTAATGGTTTGCATTTAACTTTGGCTATATTTTATTTAAAACTTTTAATATTGTGTAATATTAAACGTAGTATTATTATTTATTAAAGTCTAGAAAATGTATCAATAAATATCACAAAATACATCCATAAATGCATAAAGATCTCACCAGATTCCTTAAGGCATTTCTGAATTCACTTTGGAAATTCAAATGGCATTATTTGTTTCCTTTTCAATGTGAAGAGAAACGTGTTCACATTTTGACTGGATCTTCTATCAGATTAATTAGCATTCACTTCACATGAACCGCTCATAACGGTTTCTCTTTTAACATGAAAACATTAAAATCTATTTGATCTTTCATTTTATTCTGAAAAGTAAAATGCACTCTTCGTGCTTGAATGGATTGATTCGTGTTATGTAACAAAATAAATCATGCCAAAAGTATAGGATAATTTTAAAAGTAACTGACTGCAACAATGATTAGTTTTTTAAATAAAAGAATATTTGTTGCAATAGTGACTTTTTGCTATTTGATTAAATTTTAGCAATCTACCGATGACTTTAAAATAGATGCATTTGCTTAGATTTTTTTCTCTCGAAATGCTACTCAAAGGTTCTTTCTAACCCATTAATACTTACTGTTTAAAATTAAGGACGGTTAAAAAATCGTTTGTTTTAAGTTTTCTCGGAGTGATAATTCTTTTTTATTAAAGATAAGACACAATCCTTTAAACCAGGGGTGGGCAAATACTTTTAAATGAAATTTTCAAAATGTCTCCCGGGCCGGAGGACTATACAGCGAATGTTTTGGGTGGATTTTTTTCCCTGCCTAAAAACATTTTTGTCAAAAACACTAAGTATCATTTTAAAGCATTTGGACAGAGAAATTTGACAGTTAATAAAAGATAATAGTAATAATTGTAACTAATATAGTGCGAGATAAATAATATAGAAAATAATAATAATAAATATATATAATAATAATAATATAACTAATATAGTGGTAGGAGATTTTGTTTATTAAAAGCGTATTAGTAAGCGTATATATAAATGTCTGCATGCAACGTAAACTCATTTGCCCGACTTCTACAATACCCCTTAATACGTTACACAGTAAGCCGACCACAGGTTTTGTGAGAGTATGTATGTTGCATACATAAAAGTAGGGATATGATTACAGCTGTTCAAATTATAATACTCTCTTTCATATATTTTTCATTATTTATACTATGCATACAAATACTGTTGATTGCAACAAAATCGCATATAAAAGATAAAAAAAAATTGCATGCACGATTTTTCGACGGGCCGGATAAAGTAAGCAAAAGGGCCGGTTTCGGCTCGCGGGCTGTTTTTTGCCCACCTCTGCTTTAAACAATCCTCCAAAGTTTCAAGTATTTGCTATTATTTATAACTTTGTCGTTCAGCTCGACGGTTCATGATTTTTCAAGCTTCGAGCATGGTTTTAATTTCCAAATACATCTACTAAAATGCGAACTAGTATCCATGTCTATATCTTAAATGTTAATTTTAAAGTACTGTTTTTAATAATGACAGCAAATAAATATTTCATAACGATCTCTTTCATTTTATAAATTTATTACATTTCATTAAAAAATTTTAATAGCATTAAATGTTGAACATAGAGTTATTTTTTCTCAAAATTATCTGAGAATTTTATAATTTTGTTTATAGTTATCAAAAAGTAGAATCATAAAGGCATGAATATCTCACGAATTCCATACAATAATGCCATACAATAATTCTGGATTCACTTTTAGAATTAAAATGGCATTACTTGTTAGCTTTTGAAAATAAAGAGAACCGTGTTAAGATTTTGGTTTTTTAGAGAATTATTAGCATTTACTTCAAATCAACATCTCACAATTTATCCTTTAGCAGGAAAACATTAAAATCTATTTAATCTTTCACTTCATTCTGAAGAGTAAACTACGACACTCTTCATGTACGAATGGATTGATCCGTATTATGTGAAGAAATAAAACGTACAGGAAGTATAAAATCGTTGTAAGTAAAGTAATGATATTTTTAAAAATAAAACAACACTCGTTGCGACCTTATCTTTTTGACATTAATTTAAAGCTTTCAATTTATCATTAACCCTCTGACTGCTCATCCAGCAATTTCCACGGGCAATTAAAACGTAGCAAAATCTGCTCATTCCACGATTTTTGCGGGCATGTGTTTTTCTTCTTATATTTAGAAGCACATTCCGCCTATTTCCCGGTTAACTAGTGGAATAAATTATATACAGTATTAGACATTTAATTAGGTAATAAATAGAATTATATGACTAGAACTATAGTTATATTATATAATATAATTATAGATAGTATGTTATAAATAGAAATTAACTGTATTTCAATTGAAGTTTATTAAAAAATAATTTTTTTATGTGATAACATCTGACATTAGTTTTTCTGAAACTTAGTTTCTCGTGATAAAAGTCAACATAAAAAATATTTTATAGAAAACAATTAGTATTTCAATTCTCCAATCAATATATATATACATATATATACATATATATATATATATATATATATATATGTGTGTGTGTGTGAGTGTGTGTGTATGTATTTATCTATGTATGTATGTATGTATGTATATATATATATGTATGTATATATATGTATATATATTATATATATATATACTTAAACGATGCACAAAAAAATACGGAAGTTTTAAAGAGACCTCGGTTTACAAATTGGGCAGTCAGAGGGTTAATAGAATGCTGTTGCTTAAACCTCTTACCCACTATGGTCCATTACTGACCATGCAAAACGATGGTAGAACAGTTAGAGCACTGATCTTTTGTACCAGAGTTCGCAGGCTTAAATCCAACAGTAACATAGATGTTCGTAGCCTTGAGGAATTGGCTTTATGCAGTAGCTTACGGTCTCATTGGCCATCTTGTTGCAAAAAAAAGTAGATAGTAGCGCTCCAAACCAAACTATTGTTGACCACTGCAGTGATCACCCTGATGGAGACCTTGATACGATGGTTAACTGGTTGCATCCACACACTGGGCCACTAAATGAGACGAGCGCATGGATGTGTCCACTATCTTCTGCGCACGTTGGTCTTTGATGGTTGGAGAAAAGCCTCTCCAAAGCCATCTTTAGCCAAGGCCCTTTTATCGTTGGTCACCGTCGACCATATCCCCTCCGCACAGTGATAATGGTTTGCAGTGGACCATAGTGTGAAGGGGCTTTTTCATTATTCTTTCCTTTCTGTATGTGTGTGTGTCGAAATGATAATCAAAGTCCCTTAACAACCCATTAAAACTTAGACCGACAAAGCCAGGCTCAAAACGGCTAGTCGTGAATAAAACAGAATCAAAGATGACATCACTTCCAGGAAAAAGTTTTTAATGTTTTTTAATCAATTTATATTTGGGATTAATGACACATTAATTAAAGAAGCTTGCACTAAGACTGTCATCGGAGTCTCCGTCCCACTTATTAGACTTCTTTTCAAACGGATTTTCCCAGTCTTTGTTATCTGGCAAATCTTTCGTTCCCACTCGTTGCTCTAGTTTCGGTTGATCGTAAATTTCTCGGATCAGGTACTTTAGTAGCCGGGAATTCTGGCTGTCTGACCGTTTACCGTGTCCTGCAAGTATTATAAAAATAAAACATAAAACATTTAAAATCAAATATAAATATAGAATATGAAATGTAAAACGTTTACATTACGTACTCGTAGGTTTTCCGTAACGAGACATAGATCCATGATCATAATACATTCATAATCATAAATTTTCTTTATAACAGTCTTTTTCGATTTATCATGAAATAAAATGTTTTCCTCCTTTTAAAATAAAATGTTTTTCTCCTTTCCCTCCCCACCCCCTTGAATTAAAAGTCCCGTATAAGGTTCAAATGTGTGACGGGGTTAATTCTCCTTTATAGTAATGTGCTAACGAAAACAGTGAATTTCGACTCAAAATTTCATATAACAGGCTTCACTGCAGTTTAGGGTGCCCCTTGATTTTGATTCTTTATTTATATTTATCATCAAGTTTTGTCACGTATGGCAACCCGAGGTCTTTCCGAGAGCAATTGTGTATAAAATTTTTGTATACAATTTTCAGTATTTGAATACTGATAGTTTATGCCTTTTGTTTCATTTTCATTAATTTTATAAAGTATGTACCCATATTTTCTGGTAAATTTCCGTATCATTTAGAAAATTTTAAAAATTGTTCTCCATGCGATTACAAATTTAAAAATTTAGTGCAATCTGTGTATAAATTTTATCTATACTGTTTTTTACCGTTTTAATAAATATAGTTTATGTTTTTTACCGCTTTTATACATGATTTTGCGCCATCTTAAATGGCATATTGGCATTATTGGCGGTAAAAACATCGCCAAAAGAAAGGGGCACCCTAAACTGCCTTTTCACCGGAGTAACCTTTCTTCATAATATAAAATGCAAAATGAAATAATATTATCTCTTTTTGTGTGAAACAGTAGAATATATTTAACTTGTAAACATATTTTGTAAATTTAAGTACAATGCATTCCTTAACAGCAAAGAGCTTCCGCTTGACATCCAGTAATGTCCATAATGTCCAGTGAACCTCTAGTCAGTGATTCTCAAACTTTTTCGAACCATGCCCCATCAAGTCACTTTTAATATCTGATGCCCCTACATGGTAAACATATTTAATAACTCGATTTTTAAAGGAACATAAATAATACCACCTAGATGAAAAGGGTAAAAAATGTAATTGCCCTTTGAAAAATTAAATGCCTACCAGAAAATCCATATGTCCTCCCACGCTGAAAAGCAGTGCTCTAGACAAAATTTTGATTAAAGTAACCTTAAAACTAGCACTAAGTATAAAAAATAGCAACGTAACATTTTAAAAGGATGAAACACAATGCCTAAAATGACAATTCTGTTTTCTTAATTGCTTCATTTGCAAAATCTTAGTGAAATTGAGAGTATCAAAATATATTTGGTTGTCTACTGGATTCCCAATGGTATTTTTACTCTGTTAAATTATGTATAATGAATTTCATTACATCCGTATTTATTTGTTAATAATACAGCAATAAGCGTAAATGCAAATTAATATGGTGTAAAAATAATTTCAAAAAGAGAAAACAGCTAATAACAAATTAAATCTAATGAAAGGAAAGCATTCATTCAATTAAGTTAATTAAGTGTTCTTTGTATTTATAGTATTAACAATAAAATAAGTACAAAAGTTACCGAACAAGGAAACATAATTCTATAAAAGTTTCCTATTACCTTTTTAATTGTAGAATGGTTTCTTTGTGCCAATAGACTTATTTATAATTGCATTGTTTAGCTAATAAAAGCTTTTATTGTATACAGAAGTCTTTTTATTTCATCAAACAAACTGTACGTTTATGCTTAAATAATTTTTCTGGGTGGGTTTTTAGAAGCCTGAATAAATTTCTCCAGGAAAAGTATTCTCAGGTTCTTATAACTAAAATAATTATTTCAGAAAAAAGAGGTAATATCTATTTCTAATAAACATTAATAAATAATTTTATAATATACTTGAAGAAAGTGTTTTAAAAACTCTTAATATTCTTAGAATTATTAAGTTCAGATAGGAATTTTTAATTTTTTTAGAATAAAAAAATCCAATTAATTTACATTATTTACATTATTTTAGTTCAAATAACTGGCCTCAGGGGGTAGTCAGCTGCAATTATATCACTGTATATCTTTGTGCGTATTAATACATACACATATCCACTCAAGAGCCAAAACTTAATAACCACCTGTCAGTAACGACTTGGCCTACTTTTGGTCGCAACACAGCTTCAACCCACCTTGGCATAGATGCCACAAGACCTTGGTAGATTGCTGGAGACAGATTGTACCAGATGTTTAGGCAACGGTTACGCAAATCCGAGGTATTTTACGAACTGGTGGTTTTTGAACTCTGATCTGCCATCCCATGACATCCCAAATGTGTTCTATCGGATTGATATCCGGTGAGTTAGGTGGCCAGGACGTTAACTGGAATTCAGCATCATGTTCCTGGAACCACTCCAACACAATCTTAGCCTTGTGACACGAGGCGTTGTCCTGTTGGAACATTCCATATCCAGCTGGAAAAACAGCGGCCATGTAAGGGTGCGTGCAAATGGTCCGCAATGATGTTCAGATACCCTGTAGCATTCATGGTCTGCTCTACCGCAACCAGGGGTCCCAGAAACACCCAAGAGAACGTCCCCCAAATCATAATACCACCACTACTGGCCTGTGTATCACCCACTGCACATTGAGGGAGCAACTGTTCACCTGGAAGATGGCTTATCCTGACACAGCCATCAGAAGGACAAACCGTGATTCATCTAACCAGGCAACTCTCTCCTACTGATCCATGGACCAGTCGCGATGTTCCCTGGCCCAGCGTAGGCGTAATTGGCGATGACGCTTGGTCAGCAAAGGCACACGAGTGGGAAGTCTTGTGCGTAGCCCCATATCCAACAGTGTACGCTGAACAGTGTGCTCCGATACATTCTACTTGGACCTACATTGTATTGGGTTGTCAGCTGATCCATTGTCTGGCTCCGGTTTTTTCTTCAACATGCTAGACAATCCCCCGACTACCTTTTTCTTTGCTTTGATAGTGTGGACGTTCAACACCATGTCGTCTACTGCTTGTTTCACCGTTATTCATCCACTTCGCACAAGTACTAACAACTGTAGATCGCGAACAACCCACGAGTCGTGCAGTTTCGGAAATACTTGTTCCGAGCCTTCGAGCCATTACAATCTGCCCTGTATCAAAATAGCTTAGATACGTAGTCTTTCCCATCACATACAGAAGTAAGTGAAAGAATGATTCTTCAGATTCTCCTGCAGCAGTTAAATACCACCTTCACCTGATCACGTGCTTTCCACGTCATCCAGGCGAGTTCATTGCAAAATGTAGGGGTGCTCATAATGTTTTGGATCTTGAGTGTATATAAAAACATACTTATAACAAAAAGCAGCCATAAAAAGTAATCTAACTATAAAATTCCTCACCTCCCAAGCAAGAATGACCATACTGTCTGCATAAACCTGGAAAAATAAAGGAAAAAATTATTAATGACATCACAACTTAAGTTTTATTTTTAAAAAAAAGTATTATTTAAGTGCAAAACGACTAAATCATCTCTTTGATGCTTAAAATAAACAAAAGTTTACAAAAATATTCTCTTCTTAAATGCCTTGCTACAGGGGGTTTCAAATATTTAAATATTAACAATAAATAGCACTGCCCATGATAAGCATTCTTCTAAAAATTAAAGGGTAATTAGTTCAGCTCGACATCTCGTTGAAAAGTGTCAGATCAAATGATCATTAGGGCCAACATTATAAGACAGATGGTGTATAGACGTTTTAAGCAAAATTGTGAAATATAAATTGCGTAATTAGTATGTAAGCGACTTTATTACATTTTTTATCCCTTACATTTTTACTTTAAAAACTCTTTCTTTTGTCTTATAGTGTCTTCATACTTTTTTCTAAGATTTTTCGTAAACATTTAAATGTAAAATATATCAATCTATTAAAAATGTATTCTTTCCGATTTTTGTTAAAAGAATATTAAATAATTAGTATATAAGGTTCTTTGATTTATTTTCACATCACTTTCCATCTTTTTTTTTATTCACTCATATATACTTTTTTAGAGTTTAATGATTTTTGTTTACGTTTTTGTTAATTTTGTTTGACATTTTAATTTAAAATATATCAATCAGTTAAAAATCCATTCTTTTTAAATTTCTAATAAAAGAATATTAGGTTTAATATTTGACTTTGATATAATTCCTTTTAGAAAATAATCTCTTTATGATTATAATAACATAGTTTTCTCTATTCAAGCGGAATTATTTTATCCATGTTCGTATTTAGTTCTTGGAGATTATATTCGTATTTAATTCTTTCTAAACTTTAAATGAAAGTTTATTTTACGCAGTATCATTTTAGAAACTCATGAATAAGGCTTTAAAGTCATTAGATTTCTAAGTTCACCATTAGCACAGACTATAAACTTTCTTTGTTAAAAAGCATTAAAATTTATGATGGAAATTTCATAGCAAAGTAAATTCATAAAATATTCCATAAGAAAAGATTCTTCGAAACATCATGTCAAAATTTTATCTTTAAACTTAAAGAAAGATATGCATATTCTCTCGGTTCTAAAATCGTGTGCAAAAGATACGAAATGTGTTTTTAATTTCTTACTGATTCAGAAAAATTAAAAAATTTGATATAAAATTTAATTAAAAAATTAAAAAACGCAATTAAAAAATTTTTCTCAAAAAGAAAAATTTTTTAATTGCGATGAGTTGGAACTGGTTTAGATGTATGTATACATATATATATATATATATATATATATATATATATATATATATATATATATATATGTGTGTGTGTGTGTGTGTGTGTGTGTGTGTGTGTGTGTGTAGGGTTCGGTGTCTAGGGGTGTCGTTAGACAAATTCGATGACAGACTAAATTAACAATAACAAACATTTAATGACGTAACAACACAGAAAACATTTAAGCACAAAGACAAATAGTTAAATCACGGTGAAGACGCGGTATAGACAAGACTTCCTACTCGAAGCTTAACATAGGCAAGACACCCTACTCGGTGTTTAATAAATTGAGGGAGCTCAAGTGCCACGGGTCCTTCACTCGACCTGGTCACTCCTTCTCCACGACTCCGACTCGAATGTCCCTCTGTCGTTCCTTACTTACCCCACTCAGTGATGAGGGCGCGACCTTGCGAGAATGCGCTGCACTAAATTCCCATCAGTGATATATCTATCGAGAATGCGCTATAAATATATATATATATATATATATATATATATATATATATATATATATATATATATATATATATATATATATATATATATATATATATATATATATATATATATATATATATATATATATACATATTATATATACATATTTATATATAATATATATATATTGAAGTTTTGAATATTTATTTTAAACATTCCTAACAATAAATATTTTCAACCTAAAACTGAATATGAAAAACAAAATCAAGCTTATAAAATCATTACTGCTCAGAAATTTAGAGAAATAATGAAGTCAATATCTACTAGATTTTCAAATAGTATTATTACTAACAATCACAGTAAATAAGTTATTGAATTGTCGTTCGCAAAAAAAAAAATCAGAACTTTTCATTTATTTTCTTAAAGTGTAACGGAAAAATGAGAAACTATTTTATATATGCCAAGTCCTATAGCTCATTTAGAAGTTAAAGGTTTATTCAACTATGCGCTTGTTAGAAGGATTTAAGAGATATCATTAGTGTTACCCAAAATATTTTCTGTTTAGACAGATGCTTTACTCCCACGCAGTTTTGAAAAGCCAATCAGCTCTTATAAACTATTCCAAATTGCATGCTAACATATTCTAAAATTACTTTTCGATAATGTTTTGCTTTCATCAAACAAGTTGCCATTTCTCGATGATAAATGGAATTTGTTGCCCACATACACTTAAGCAGCATTGATAGACTTTGTATAAGCTATTTATTGATATCTACCAACAAAGTTATAGCTTATTGTAACACCAGTTGTGATAATCCGGTCTTGTTCCTATTAGATTGTAATTGTAATCATTTTGTTTCCAATTTAAATTGTAATCATATTACGGTTTTGCCTAACGGGGTTCTAACGGTGTATTACCAGTTATAGTAAGTTAATGAAATCTTATGACTTATTAATGGAGTTATTATTGTCCTAATTTCCTTACAAGACTTTGTGACTTTCGATGTAATCCCAAGGTTCTAATATTTGTATAAAGTCCCTTCTTGTTGCAATAAAACAAAACTTTTTCTCAAAAGAAAAAAAATGTTAAGATTTGTAATTCAAAGCTTTGATACCGTTAATGGCTAGCAATGAGTTCGTAATGTTCTTATGAAAATAATGTTACGTTGGCTTAGTGTTTGAGAAAGAAGAAATTAATACTCATTAATAAACACACCTTGACAAATATGTCTTGATTAAATGATTTTACACAATTAAATGTCTAAGGGATACAACTGGAATACAACTTATCATTAGTAGATATGGAAGACTAATCTGGACTCGTCGTCGGTCTCACAAAAAAATGGTGTCCCTTTTCTTTTGTCTCGTGTCGCTCCAAAAAAATGTCTATCCCGCAAGCAGCTGATGCCAGCAGCGTTCACCTTCTTCTTTCCTCTGGTAACAACCTCAAACTCTAAAAAAATCAGACTGCGCTGAGGAGAAAAAACAGTGGTCCACTCAAGAACGGAGGGGTCAGAATCACATCAAGCCAACTGGCTCTTCTATTGGTTGAGAGAAGTCCAAAGTTTCTTCCTAGTTCAAACCGGTTCTGTTCTGTATGTCTTTGACGAAGGCTTTCGAGAAGGAGTAAAAAAAATGTTGAACCGAATGTAACTTATTGTTACAGTCCTGTTGGAGAATTTTCCAGTGTTGATCTTCCTCAGAAGGAGGAATTTTTGCTCCTCACTCCGTACCTACCACCCCTCTCCCAACATTTCAGCTAGAGGGCATCCAAACACACATATCTAGCATTTAGATTCTCTGGGTATGCAGGAGAATGTTTAGAGCACATGAATGTGTTCGAATCTGGTACCCCGGGATATAATATAGCCTCCACACTATGGTCAATCGTTCACCACTCCAGTACTGGTCCTGATGGTGACCTTGGACGACGGTTTATGAGTTGCAGATACATACTGGGCCACTAAATGAGCAAAGCGTATGGATGCACCCATAGAGTCTACTGTGCACTTTGGTAGTGCATGATGGTTGTCTTTGAACTGTGGAGAAAAACCTCTTCCGAAGCCATCCTCTGACAAGGCCATTTTATCGTTTGCCATCGTTGACCTTGATAAGCCATACCCCCTCCAGACAATGGTAATGGCTTGCAGTGGACCATAGTGTGGAGGGTCCTCCAGTCCAGCAAACTAACCACTAGGACAAAATTATACAACCAACCCTTCTTGGAAGCTTCCTATTTCATAAAAATATTTTTTTTGCTGTAACTTCCATTTAAATCATGCTTTATTTATTGGCATCTGATAATTTTTCACTAGTAAATAACTTTTTAAATAAAGCCTGGGAGAACACAAAAATATTGGATAAGCAACATTGTTATTTTTATAATAAAATTATTTTCATGCAACAAAAGTAAATAATCAAAAACTATTGATGACGTTTTTCTTCAAAATTATTTTTTTCAACAATCAATAAACTTTCTTCTACACAACATATTCTTCTAACCGTATAATTCAATTTCCTGGAGAATATAACAAAATAAAAACAAAACTTATAAATAAACTACTTCATTTAGTCTTAGTTGTAGATTTTACAGCCATCATGCACTTTAAAACTTGTAACCCTTCAGGAAAAATTTATAAAAAGTGCATTTAGATAACAGTATTAGCATCATAATGCACGCTATAAATAACAGTATTAACTTACAAATGTCCTACAGCGAAATAAAAAAAAACTTTATGTAAATAAGTTCATGGCTTAATTTGTCGGCAAGAGAGAAAATTATCTTCGATCGGAGGTCTCTATGATAAACAAAATAATACTTTTGTATTTTCTGGAGAATTTAAGGTTATTTCATTCATCGCCTCGATAATCATGTTCCGATAGTTTTATTTTCTTCACTGCATTCACTTATTTTTTTCAACGTCGTGTTTACTTCTTTTGTTTGTGTTTTTATGATGAACAGCATTTTTTGTCCCTATTTTGACTTTTTTTGTCGTTGTAATTTTTTTCGTTATAGTATTTTTTGCAGTTCGTGATTAGAACTAAGTCTTCAATCATGCTTACTATGGATACACATGTGAAACTACTTTTCATCCCGAGTACATGGAAACAAGGGCTAAAATCTCAAGGAGTTTAATGTTTTATATTGACTCAAAGAGAAAAAAATATAAGAAAAAAAGAGCTAATAAAGAGTATGCTCTTGTATTTCTTCCTAAGGAGTGTTATTGTATGCTTTTCTAAATATGAAGTAACCATGCAATAAGTGTTCCTGTTATCACAGTGTACTGTTGGCGACTTTTCAATATTCTGATCATTTTAACTCACTCGGGTGTGATAATAATAAGACACGAAAAAAATTCAAACTACGATTCTGTAATCATTAGTTAATTACTACTCAAAATTCTTATGCCTAATTAATAAACTATTGCAATTTTTTCTGATACTACGTGTTATTCCATAGACTAAGAGTTTTATTACGGGAATCAATGAAGTTAAGATAAACTTGTAGGCAATCCTATATGACAAATTTTAATGAAGATATAAAGCACATATGAATACGTCTATGCATATATGTATGAGTAAGAGTATATATATTTATCTAATGATGCAATAAGCACTTGTACTTGTTTAGTATGTAAATTTGAAAACTTTTTCATTTTTATGAATTTTTTAAATTTTTTATATTATTTTAGTTAATTTGTATCCTAGGTTATTTAATAATCTAATATTTTTATATTACTGATTTCTGTTTAGAAATCTAATTTGCATTGTAAAACTTAGTAACCAACTGTTCTGTATTAGTATTTGACCTATTGACGTTGTTCCCCGTTTTTTAACTCCTTGGTTTTAATTTTCCTGTCCACTGACAGTGTAGCATTTAATTTCACTAACTGTTATCTTATCTAGTGGAATTTTACTTATCGTTGTGGCACGATATGCTTTTTTTTCTGAACAGTCTCTCTGTTTCACTTTTTCTATCCCTCTTTCTCTCTCTCTCTCTTTATAATATATATATAGATAGATAGATAGATTTGCCAAAAATTCAACATTCAAATAAAAAATATTGCCTTTAAAAAAACTACTCGGTTTATTAGCAAAATAATACCTACAAAGAGTTTAAAAATATTTTTAAGTATTAATAAGAAAAATTAAAAATTAATGTACTAGGAACATTTAAGAATTAACAAATTATTTTGAGAGTTTTTTCTGAATATATGATAGAAAAAAATCATGTTTACATAGTTTCTCACTATATATGGTAGTAGGGAAGCAGACCAATATTTTGCCACGGGCGCTAAAGGAACTAGTAACTGCTATGGTCCTGGTTTCATTAGCCCTCATGTAGCAAAATAGTACATCGTAGTGTCCCCAATCAACCAACCAAACAACCGCTGTTGTAGATAATTATTTTTCGGTTTTTACCTTCACTTTTAATAAAATTTTCCATGCCAAATCGTTTACTAATATATAATTTTTGGTAAAACTTTCCTAGTATTCGTATTATCTTCAGTAACACAAAAAGAAAAAATTTTAAGACTCACGCTGATAATATCTCTTTTGAGTTATCGTACAGGAATTATGCTATTAACATAACACAGATCCTTGTTTTCCCTAAGGCATTTTAAGAAATAGGTACGTATTACAATTTAAAGAATACTTGCATCTAGTTAATTAGGGTTTACTTGTACTACTCACACTTTTAATTTGATATTTCTATTGTTTTTCAAATAATTGTGACACTTTTTTAGATGAAGTATATAAAGCACTTTATATAAAGTTTGTAACTCTGGTTATTCTCATCGGAAAGCAAACACCTGATTAAATAATTCCACAAAACCATTTGTCTTCAGAACAATTTTAAGAATTTTTTTTAGATATCCATGTTTTTAAAAGATTTTGTGTTATATAGTTTAATAAACTTAAGACTTTTATTTTATATAATTTAGTGAACTTAAACACTTGCCAGATTATCCCGAGTTATCTCGAGTTCGTATGTATTGCAGCTAATTAATATCCCGAGAAATCTCGGGCGAAGAAAATTTGTCAATACGATTTGTTTTTATCACGGTTTTACTCGACCTGGAGGAAACGAAAAGAAATATTCAGCTTTGATTGACAATTTGCCAAGTTTTGTTGGTTTCTCCGTTCTTTTGGCGAGACTGGTCACGTGTTTTCCCTATTGTACAGTATACGTCGACTTGTGGATTATTAATGTATAAAAGAGGATAGTTGGAAAAAATCACCAGGAAGAGTTTTCTGCCATATTAGGAAGACCCAGCATTAGTTCTTCACCACTGAGGTTAACCTTATGGCATTTTTCAGATGTTATTCCTGCTACTGAAAAAAAAAATCCAATCCAACGAGACAGTGTATTCTGTACTCCTGTAAAAAAGATTCCAGAGGTAAGCCAGTAAGAAAAGGAACCAGATACCAGTGTACAGAATGTCAGGTATCGCTTTGTGTTGTCCAGTAATTCAAAAACTATCATAGAAAGACTAATATTCAACTTTTTTTTCCATTTATCGAGATAACTCAGAATAGTAAACTAATATTAAAATTAAACGCTTTTACACCTGTAAAAAATTAAAAATTCATCTTAAAACCTAAGTATTTTGTTTAGTTTCGTTTCCAAGTATTTAATAATAAAATTAAAAAATGTGATGATTTTTTGCAATTTTTTTCAAAACAATTTGTAAGGGAAGCGGTTAAGAACTAAATACCTTAAGATATCAAATATTGCAAAAGTTTGTGCATAATTGATACATGAATATATATTGCATTGAACGTGAATATACTTATACTCTCTGAAAATGAATTACTTCTGCATTTTAAAGTTAATAATACTTAAAAATTTATTGCAAAGACTCTGATGTCTGCATTCAGGTATTTTTTTTCAGATTACTCCATCAGAATTAAGGCTGTTCTATTATATCCAGCAGTATATGACATTATAATATTGCGTTTATTCGGAGGCTGTGTAACAATCATTCTTTCTCAATTGGAGCAGTTCCAAAGGAAAATGTTTCCTTTCACAGAGTTTAATACAATTCAGTCACAGGAAACAAAGCATGACGGATTTAATATCGAAATATTGGCAGTTCTATCCATTATTAGTTCATTAAAAAGCGAACGCGATACATGAGGAGAAATAGCTGTCGAAGGAAAGCACAATTCAAAGCATTCAACTGTTTGAAATTAATCTTAAAACATGTAATCGGGAAATCAGAATTTATCTCACGATTGAAGAATTCGCTGCTGGAAAATTATACGTTAAATGCATTTCAGAAGTAGTATTTGAATAGAACACGCATATCATTTCAGAGTAAATATACTAGAGAACCGAAATCAGGATTTCACCAGAAAACCTGATCTCAAAATAACTTCAAAGAGATGTGATTAAGACAGATACGAGAGACAAAATTACTGTGAAACTCAGAATTTCTATGCAAACATTAAATTTCTACTTGTAAATATATAATAGATATCGAAGTTCTGGAGAATGTTTAATTAGCTATTAATATATTTTTAACACAGTAACTGTTGAAATATATAATCGCACTCATACTTGACGACTTAGCCGATTATTGTTGTATATAAGTAATAGCTTTCTTTGACGTACTAGGTTCTCTTTAGTTGATCCTTTTGTGTTTTGATTGGCTGTGATTAATTAGTTTTTACCTGTAATTTGATTGGCTGTACGCAGGATCTTAAAACTATAAAAGCTCAATGTACCTCGTATTTCTTGATTATTTTGGTGTTTTCAATAAAAGGTGTTTGCGATCTGCGACTTTTCATTATGCTTCAACAGTAACATGTATAGAAATTCCACTAATGCTTATTGACGGTTTAAAAAACTGACTACATGTCATTGAAACAAAGGAAGTTTCAGATAATTATGATTTTAGTAAGCATTAATAACAATAAATTATCTAGAGAAATATAATTCTACCTACTGAATGAGCTGAAAGCAGAACTCTTTATCATTTTAAAATTTATCTTTATGGACATTTTATTATAGTTCATTAATGTGAAAGTACATCTATGTTTAAAATTATCTGTATTTAAAGATTTTTTTACTTTAATGGGGGAAATGAAAAGTTGAAAGAGAGTAATAACTAAATGCAGAGTTTTTTCTTATTAATGTATTTCATTTACGGAGTTTAACAGTCTAGCTCTCCTGAACCTACTAGGAGGCTCTTAATTTAATTAATAAAAAATATAGTGGACTTCGCTTCATGTGATCAGTTTGGGACACCGCGATTTTGATAACAATAACCGATTAATAGCAATAAACGATATTCAAAATAATTAGATAGCCTAACGATGGCCGTTTGGTTAGGGTTCTGGCCTTCTGTTCCGGAGTTCGTGGGTTCGGTGCAGATATTGCTTCCCTCGCAAACACCTGCTCTCATGACAGAAAGTATCATGCAGTACACCGGACTTTTACCTGGGCAGGACTCCTGCGGAGTATCCCCCGCACTTTCGTAAACTGCATTAATTGTACCTTTTACTCTAGATTTTCTACATTTATATGTTTATATATATATATATATATATATATATATATATATATATATATATATATATATATATATATATATATATTCTTTTGTTATTTTAAATATTATGGGCTTGCTTGCTTGACTTAATGCTGACTTGGACCCTGCGTAACGCATTGTTGCCGGACGGCCAGACCGAACCAGCAATTCAACACCCTACACCCGACTTCGGGTGGGTGGCTGGTTACAGGTAGTACACGGCTTTAAGCTGTAGGTCCCAGTCTCATTAGCCCTCGTGTTGCAAAAAGTAGACCGTAGCACTCCAAACCAAAATTAGATAAATTTACCCCCCCCCCCTCTTTAATTTACACATACTAAATTTCAAAACAAAATTAAAAATCACACCTTATATTTATGCACTGTATATATTAGCCTTTGAAAAATAGGAATTGTATACATAATTAAAAAAAATTGATCAATTGTTGACTGTCTGCAATATTTTCTAAGAAGCTCATTGATAAATTGTTTGTAATCAGAATCAACCTGTCATAACGATTTAAAATTTCGATCTTTTGTTTTAATGTTAAATCATTTCGCTTTCTGGCTTCCATATCGACAAGCTGCATGTAAGCGAGCAAGGCATAAATTGTGAATACTCTCCTTCTCAGTTCCAATAAAAATGTGTTGCCTTCTGCTTATCTGACAACCACTGACCACCAGCAGGGTGTGCGTACTTCTGAAAAATTCCAGGAACGTGTAAAGCCTCACTCCTTTGTTCATTCCCCATTTCCCTAGCTTGAAGAGGAAAATTCTAGGAAATTCAAACAGCGAAATGAAAAAAAAGAATGGGTTCCTTCTGAATATATTGTGAATATTCCTTTGCCAGTTAAAAGGAGGTTCTATAACTGATCCTATTAACCGATGTAAAGCGATAACTTTAACATAAAAATTAATAGAGAAAATCGGAATTAAGTGATTTCAATAACAATAAGCTATTGATAACAATAACGGCCATCCCATTAAGCGGAGTCCACTGTAGTTTAAATTTCTCTGTGCCGAGGTACTTTCTCACGGTGAGTTGCACGTGCATGCATAGCCGTGGGAGGATTTTCCTTGACGAATTTAAGATCCCAATTATTTAAGTCAAGTTTAGGGACCCCTGCAGAGAGGATACTTCACGGAATGGCAGCATAACGGTCAAGCTCGCACAGAACTGTAAGCGTGAATTATGGGAGCAGGGGCTAAAATGTAATGTCAGCTTGAACAAAAAGGGGCTACTTTAATGAGCCCACCTGCACTACCGAAGGGCATTTAATGTGGGAAAATTTCCCAAAGAGAAGGGATTGGATAAGAAGAAAAAAGGGGGGCGTTGGGACCTGAGGTGAGGATTTTGGAAACGCAGTAAGAGCGAGGAGTTGGAAGAAGTGGGTAGTCGAGAGAAGTGGAACAAGGATCCACTAGCACCAGCTCGTCCCGTGCACCCGGATCGACACCGCCCCACTCACCATCACCAACTCGTCCCGTACGCCCGTGAGGAAAGCCCCTGCCTGCTCCCCTGTGACTTTAATGGAGGTAATTTATAAATAATATTTATAGTCCTTTGACTTAGGTCTCTGTTAATAATAATAATTCCTTATAAAGTGATGTGGGATAATTATTCTGTAAATAGAAGATATAAATGATTGATCATTATGATAACCAAGGATATTTTTGTAAATAAATGTATAGAATAAATGTCTGAATCTATATAAGGTATTATATTCATTCTGTGTTTCCCCCTTGTAACGAACACTGGTGTATAGGTTGTATGTACATTACAACATTCTCACTAAACACTTATCCTGTATAACACCTTTTATACATCTAAACCTCATATGTGGTAAATTTTATTTAGATTTAGATAACAATTAGAAGCACAAAGTTGAGAAATAGCTGTCTCTGATTTGTGAAGAAGTGCATATAGAAATAAAACATCTTGTTTGAGTTCGACTTTAGTCTTTTTATTGACAGACATTTTATGGAATTCTATTTTTAACAATGTACAATTTTAATAAATGTATAAAACTTACAAAGAAACTGTCCGTCTTGTTTAAATTTTTGCTTATATAATTTATTGAACACTCCCTTCCGGAACATTTAAGTCTTTTTTAAGGCTCCTTGAATTTTACATAAAAAGATAATATGGAACACTTTTTATAAATAATCTAGAATACAACTTTAAACATGACAATTCACAAAAATATTTTGTACTTTACTTTCATGTACTGAGTAGCCGAAAGGATTAAAAACTTATAACATACTAGTTGCAAGGCATCCCGGTGGGGAGCAGGGACGAAACCCCTATTTTTTTCTATGTTCTATGGAAAAAATAAAGTTTTAACCAACTGTGCCATTTAATCACAGTTAACAAAAAACATAATATAAATATATATTTTTATTTCTTTTTCTTTACATTATATTCTATCTGTATAAAGGGAAATTTGGTGACTAAATTGAGTCTCCAAATTTAGTAATGTAACACAAATTTGGTGACTTCTTGATATTGATGGCATTAATTTTAGATCACATAACACTCGCTTCCGTTGCATATTTCCGTTACACAATTTTATTAATTCAAGATAGCCCCAAAAATGACATTAATACAGTTAATCCACTTAAGCCGAAATTAATTATCAAAGGAGCAAAAATTAATAAATACATAAGTAAAGGGGAAATTATGTCAAAATGTTTCTATTTATCTATTTATATAAGTGCCCCTGCAGTTAGCTCTTATAGAGCCTTTATGATATCCGCAAATAATTTATTATTAACTTGCAGTTAAGTTTTTATGTTCACAGACTAGCATATAGCCCGTCATATGACGGGATGAATAAAATTTTTAATTTCCCAAAATTGTAAAGTATCCTATGAGGCAGGTAAAAAAATGATTTGATTTTTGGCTGAGAATTATCTTTCAACAAAAATAATAGATTAAAATTATCACATATGTACCTAATCTATAATTTAAGCCAAATATAACAGAAAATTATTTACGTAATATCTAAGTTCAGTGATAAAAACGCATGAAAATAATGCAGACGATATTTAAATAATTTAAAATAAGAAATGATTAAATTAGATGGTTAAAGGAATGACGGCATAATAATAGAAAGAAAATATTATTTTTACCTATTTATTATGTGATAAACTTAGTCGCCTGCTCTTAACCGAGAACATAAGGCTTAATATAATGGCATTAAAAGCTTAAAATGGAAAAAGGGGTGGATTTCGAATGCTTTGAAGATTTTCTTTGAATTTTGCTAACCTTAACTCATCAAGAATCCCATATGGATGCCCCTTTCCATTCCAGGTCCAACCGCTTCATAAATTCGAGAACATGTGGACAGATAACTTAGGCTATTATTTAATAGCGGATTGTTGTTCCCATCGCCCCACACATTGAATAATGACGTTTGTCAAAAATGGCCTGATGACATGTGTTATAATTTTCACTGTAAAAAACTGTTGTTTAAAGAATAGAAAAAAGTTGCTGAATAGTTACTAAGACTAAGTTAACAAAATCATGAAATATTGTTATTTCATGACTTTGTTGAAAAATTCCAAAAATTAAAAGAACTCTTCTAAAGTTACATTTAAGAAAATAATTGAATTTGAATGGGCCAAAGAACACCCGAACATCTGATAAAAGTTAATTATGTTTCTCATGTAAGACGGCAATACTATCTTGGCATACAGCTATATTTTATCACTCTTTACTGACTTTTAACCAATGAAACATACTACATAGAAATTCTCATTAAACTTTTCAAACAATCAACAAAAGAAAACAGTTGTCTCTTTTAGAATTCAAGATTTGTGTAAAAGTAATGCAAACTTGATTTACCTCGATGATAGCTAAATTTTATTATCCTAGCAGTTACATTAGAAATAATAAAAAGCAGTTAGAATAAATGGAAAGCAGTTATTATTATTCCCTTTTCCTGGGATACGCACAAAAGGTTAGTTGGATAGAATTGTTTCATTCAATTCTACGGTACTGATCATTAGACCAAAACTTCAAACATTGTTCATTCATCAATGGGACTGCAGGTTGCATTCCAAAGTGTAATCGTATTCTTGCTAGCTATAACTCTGCTTATCTGACTGCTTATACGTTATTAAATGATAGGTAGTGCGGTAGTCTACTTTCACTCGATTGGGGTACCTATATATTAATGCTTACTACTAGAAGCTGATTCCAAAGACAACGTATACCAGCAGCTATTTTTAAAAACCATGGACTGGAACTCAAATCCTAACCTGTTCGTTTACAATCGGGCGATAGTAATAGTAAAGGCACAAACAAATATAATACTAATACTAATAGAAGTAAACTAATACTTCTATTATTATAACTGTATAATAATATAAATAAACGCACTACCTATCAGTAAATAACCTATAAGCAGTCAGATAAGCAGATAGCTAGCGAGAAAGCGACTACGCCTTGACAGAACATGAACCTGCAGTCCTATTGATGAATGCACAATGTGTGAAGTTCTGGTCTAATGATCACTACCGTAGAATTGAATAAAGCAATTCTACCCAACTAACCTTTTGTCCATTGAATGAAAGTTACATAGATTGTTAAACATAGATTGTTAACCAGACATATTATTTGGGTGTTTATGCAAGAAATGATTAAAAAAACAAAAGAATATTTTTTATTACATATTTTAAATCCCATAAACCTGTTCTAAAGTCACATTTAACACTTTTTATGTTCTAGAACTTTTCTGAAAAAGACTTTCAAGAATTCAAATGGCTGATTTAAATTTTAAAAGTAAAATCAGTTACTTTATATCTTTTTTTAAGAGAAACATATAGATTCTGCTAGCTTAAAGAGAAATCATTGATAAATATCTAAAGGTAATCAGATTCTTAAAGAACGTTCCATACCATATTTTTCATGCCTAAAGGATGGTACAAAAGTCAATAAAGCTTTCAAAAATTAATAACTTCTTTTTCTTTGAATTTAGAAATTTAGTAATGAAAGAGATCTCTAAAAAACATATATAATGGTTTGGTTTTCGGTCTTTTTTGAAAAACGTAAAACTATGATTTGTGAATGAAGCAAATTTTGCTCTGTAGGAGATAAAAAACAAAAAAAAAACTATCCATTAAACAGCCCCACTTCCAACATTTATTTGTTGAAGTATTAGAAACAGATTCAATTCTTTTTTTTTTCTTTTCTTTTTTTCCGACAAGAAACTGCTTTTCAAAAGAGAATATCCGTCTTTGTGCTTTCATTTATGTCCACTTGAAAAATCCTAAGTGTAAAATTTGAATAATCTAAGTTGATTGAATTATCACCAAGTTTAATCTGGTGCCTGAATTACATTCCGTGCACAAAAAAATATTGCAAAAAAAATTGCAACTTGTAACCTATACAAGATTTATGGCAATAATTCTTTCTTCTAAAATTTCAAGTGTATGAGATGGGCTTAGAAAATACATGCAGATATTGATCAGTCACGTGGTGAAAGAATTAAGTACAGTAATTGAAAAGATTAGAAGGGAATTTTACAATTTATACTTCATCAAATGAAAGAGATTGAATCAACTTAATGAGATTAAAATATATCACAAGAAAAAATATCAGAATCCAATTCAGATGCAATACATTTCGATCTTAAGTTAATTGTTAAAGTGGATTATGTGGATTTAAGAGCACAACTGAAAAACTATTTAAATGCTTTTAATCTGAGGGTTAAATTAGTTGTAAGGCTATTTTCTAATTTAGAAATTTAAAGACAGAAGATGTTCAACATTTTAAATACTTTATATAAATTGATAAAGAATGAAAGAGGGGATTTGAAAGATACCATTAAATTAATCCTAGCTGAAATTTAATTTAGTTCTATCTAAATTCGAGGTTTGTTTCGTCTATTTTGTGACACCCCCCCCCAGTCGTTAAAGTTGAGATTTCTTAAATTTTAATTAATAGGATATTGCAGAATAAATTTTTCTCCATATCTATAACACTGTTTTAAGTACAAAGATTCACAAAATTATTTTTTTCCTGTGATTTTCATATTCATAATTGATTATGTTATCTGCCCACGATCATTTACAACATAGAATAGCGATTACAGAATAGTAAATACTCCATGTTATTTTATTCCTTATATAGTAGTAAGAATACTCGATTTCGAAAGCTTAAGAAAATTATTTTCACGACACTTCATAAAAATAATATAATCCATTTCGAAGAGAAGATATATCGTCCTCTGACAAAAAGATGGAACGTAAATAGCTGAAGCTAGAAACGGGACCAAATAAATAAATAAAAAGTAGGCGTCTTCAGAATGCTTTCGAAATTTCAATAAAGTAAGAATGAAGCAGGATTGTTTTCAGTTATATATATATATATATATATATATATATATATATATATATATATATATATTTGGTGATATATATATATATATATATATATTATATATATATATATATATATATATATATATATATATATATATATATATATATATATATATATATATATATATATATACTGAATTATCATCTGAAATGTTTTCAAGAGTAAACAAGTTAATTGAAAGACCAATAAATTCATAACGTTTAAAAAGTTAAAAAATTCAAAAGCTTCTGAAAGTTCCAGTGTAAAATTTTGTGAGATGTGACTCAAATGTTTTACAACGCTTAGGTAACAAATATATGAAGCTATTCATTTGAAGAATTTATTCGTTTATTTCGATGTTTATTTATTTTGATAACTTGTTAATGTCAAAAACATAAGTATCTAGATACTTTGTATATTTCCAACTCCGCTTACTCTCACTTCTTTTAGAACTATAAGCAAAAATTCTAAGACTTTACATTTTAACAGTAAAGAACTTTCATTTTATTATACTCGCAAAATAAGTAATGTACCGAATGTCGTAATTCTTCTTTTAAATACTGAAAAAGATTAAAAATATGTTTTACCGAGACACTTTTATATATTGCATAGAATTACCTTTAAGGCATGATTACTATAAAGTTCATTCATATTATCTTAGAAGTACATGTCAGTAAGCCTCCAAATGGACTTAATAATACTGCATATAAGATAATGGCTTCTGTCCATTACAAAAAGCAGAAGGTGAAACTTAAAGTAAGCAAACGAAATTTTTATATTTCCTTATGTTAAATTAGACTTCTTCATAGAAAACCGATACGTATTTAATACAATGTTTTAAATTAAAATCTGTCATGCTTTATTGAATTGAGATAAGATGAATCCGAATCTTAATTCTGATAATAGAAGAAAAAATTACTTCTGTCAAGTCTAAATAAATGAATAAATTCTACATCGTCTTTTTGAAGTTTAAAAGTTCACTTGAAGTGTCTAATAGTACTATTATTTTGTACTATAATTGTTAGTACATATTTAACCCTTTCTAAGGTTGAGATAAATATAGAGCCACGTAGATTCCAAGTGTCGAGTGAAATCAAGAGTCCTCGACAAGCAAATAATAACATTTATTATTCAAGAAGCTACCTAATTCTAAGGCTCAACTGCCACTCGCAGTTTTAATACAAGATTTTAAAGGGTTAGAAAACATTCTACAAATATTCAAATTAATAGAAAATTTGCATATTAGAGTCTTCTTGACTATTTAAGAAAAAAAACATAAATGATAAAATCTACTTCTTTCTCATGTAGGATCAAACCGATGGTATTCCTGTTAACAAACAAATAATAACATTTATTATTCAAGAAGCTACCTAATTCTAAGGCTCAACTGCCACTCGCAGTTTTAATACAAGATTTTAAAGGGTTAGAAAACATTCTACAGACATTCAAATTAATAGAAATTTTGCATATTTAAGAGTCTTCTTGACTATTTAAGAAAAAGAACATAAAATGATGAAATCTACATCTTTCTCATGTAGGATCAAACCGATGGTATTCCTGTTAACAAACAAGTAATAACATTTATTAAGCAAGAAGCCACCTAATTCTAAGGCTCAACTGCCACTCGCAGTTTTAATACAAGATTTTAAAGGGTTAGAAAACATTCTACAAACATTCAAATTAATAGAAAATTTGCATATTTAAGAGTCTTCTTGACTATTTAAGAAAAAGAACATAAAATGATGAAATCTACATCTTTCTCATGTAGGATCAAACCGATGGTATTCCTGTTAACAAACAAGTAATAACATTTATTATTCAAGAAGCTACCTAATTCTAAGGCTCAACTGCCACTCGCAGTTTTAATACAAGATTTTAAAGGGTTAGAAAACATTCTACAGACATTCAAATTAATAGAAATTTTGCATATTTAAGAGTCTTCTTGACTATTTAAGAAAAAGAACATAAAATGATGAAATCTACATCTTTCTCATGTAGGATCAAACCGATGGTATTCCTGTTAACAAACAAGTAATAACATTTATTAAGCCAGAAGCCACCTAATTCTAAGGCTCAACTGCCACTCGCAGTTTTAATACAAGATTTTAAAGGGTTAGAAAACATTCTACAAACATTCAAATTAATAGAAAATTTGCATATTTAAGAGTCTTCTTGACTATCTAAGAAAAAGAACATAAAATGATGAAATCTACTTCTTTCTCATGCAGGATCAAACCGATGGTCTTCCTGTTCATAGATCACGACAATATTTATCACCAATTAGATCAATTTATCATATTTCATAACTATTTAAAGTATTTTATCGCTTACCATTTGTTTTGCTATTTAATAATAACACCATAAAACTAATAATAATAATAATAATAATAATAATAATAATAATAATAATAATAAATCCCTTGAACACATGATGAAGATGTAAACTTGGATAAAGAATATTTTCATGTATTGTATAATTGGTCAGTTGAACAGTTAGAAGAAAAGATAAAATACTCTGTTACAAAATATATTTTAAGAATAATTAAAATATATATTATGCATTATATTAAAATTTTTAGAGATACAAAGACGAGTGGGAGTTTATTCACAGGAGTTTATTCCAGACTCCTGTGAGATCAAAGTAGTTGGAAATAATTATTTTTAAAAGTATGCAAAATATCATGTAATTTATAAGGCATTAACCCTCTGACTGCTCAATTTGTAAATCGAGATCTCTTTTTTTTGCATAGTTTATGTATATATAAATTGGAGAAATGAAATACTAATTTTCTTTCTAGAAAAGATTTTTTTATATTGACTTTTATCATGAGAAACTAAGCTTTCAGAAAAACTACTTTCAGATGTTATCACATAAAAAATTTATTTTTTAATAAATTTCAATTGAAACACAGTTAATCTCTATTTATAACATACTATCTGTAATTCTGTTATCTAATATAACTATAGTTCTAGTCATATAATTCTATTTATCACCTAACTAAATGTCTAATACTGTATATAATTTATTCCACTGGTTAAACAGTGAAAAGACGAAATGTGCTCCTTAATAAAGAAAGAAAAACACATGCCCTCGAAAATCGAGGGATGAGCAAATTTTACTATATTTGAATTGCCCATGGAAATCGCGGGATGAGCAGAGGGTTAATATATGCATATTGTACTAATTTTGCTATAATTTTATTACTTTATTGCAGGATTTACTTTTTCACATACAAATTGATTTTAAACGAAAATTCCTTTATCCCACATAAGCTCTAACATATTTTTAAAAAATCTCTTTTATTTATAGATACAAAACCATACGTTATTTGAATTAATAAGTTATTTATATTCTGCTTCCAAAAGAAGTAAAGGATCTTTTTAACTGTAACACGTTAAGAGAGAAATGTACCCACCTGTTGATAGCGGACAAGCATGCATCACATGTATCACGAGAATAACCATAACGAGAGTGAACGAAACAATAGTAGACGTGGTCATTTTGGTTCCGGGAGGTAAACTGGCCCTGTTTCGAACATAGGTATGATATATGTATGTTTCATACGCCCCCACGTCCACTCCTTGGTTAAAGATGACCACCCGTTAAATCAACCTACAACACAAAGGAGAAAGGGTGTTTCTCAAATGGCTTCCGGTGATTGGACAAAATCCGATTGAGGGGTGTAGTTATTGCATGCCTGTTTGTTTACACACGTGGTCAA
Organism: Pardosa pseudoannulata; assembly: GCA_032207245.1. Classification (NCBI taxonomy): domain Eukaryota; kingdom Metazoa; phylum Arthropoda; class Arachnida; order Araneae; family Lycosidae; genus Pardosa; species Pardosa pseudoannulata. The sequence continues at coordinate 168,814,393 of CM063504.1, read as the reverse complement.
GCAATGATCAATACTTTTTCCATTTCTCGAGAAATTCTCTATCCAGGTATCTCGTTGTAAATATAAAACAAAGAAAGACCTTTGGTATTCTTTAAAATGCTACATGTTAAATGTACAGAATGAATGCATATGTGTATGGATATATATATGTGTGTGTGTGTGTGTGTGTGTGTGCGTGTGTGTGTGCGTGTGTGTGTGTGTAATATTTTTTACCTAAAATTAACCAACGCAATTATAAGCGTATCTTAAAATAATTTTCGATTCTATTCTTGAATGGCAAACCTTGGGGACTATCTTTTGTTCTTTCGAGTACGAAAAACCAAAATTAATTCCTGCTGACTTCAGCCCTTCTTATATAATTTAGTGACTATTCATCCTGTCGTATAGCTCTTGTTTATATTTAGGTATTAAGCTGTGATCAAATGTATAGTGGTTGTTTATTTCTTTTAGTCCCAAAGACTAAATATTATTTGAGTTGCGTTGTGTAGATATTTTAAGTTTAAATCCAACCACAGGCTCTGAGAAACTACAGACATAAAATAAAAATAAACTAATACGCTAAATTAAGAACGACTAAAAACAGTTTTAAAGTAAAAATAAGTCAATTTAATTATAATTACGTATACATACATTATTAATGTACAAGATTCAGATTAAGTTTCATACGATTTACTTTTAATATAATCAGAATAGGTGCCAGACCAATTAAGAAATGAAAATAATACTTTCCAACCATTTAGCTAACTCTATGTATGTAGGAGAGAAGACCCAATCTCAATTTCAAATATGTATAATAATGCTACCTTTGTGGATCTTTTGGGTGTGCCAAGGCTGTACTCTGGGGAGCTCTTGTAGATACCTTTCGATTGATGTGATGATAATGTGGACTCCGTATCACTGCTGATATAGGGCCTTTTAATATAACTCGGGGTGATACTGAAAAGCGGATGAGCTGGAAAGTTCTGGTCGTTGAGAGATGTCGAGGTGTTCCTTGGGCCCAACTAATTTGATCCCCGTACTCTGTCCTCGAACACTGACAGTCGGACTTGTATCCTCAACTAGACTGCTCTACTCCCTTCGATTCGACTCCGCTCTCCAACCTCTCCTTTCTAGACTTTTCTTCGTCCAATCAGGATAGTTTTAAAACTGTTATTGGTCTCCTTAACCCCGCCTTGAGACCGCCAACTTGAAAAAACCTTGCCCCTTAAAATTGGGCACTGACCCTTAGGAACTCATAAATAACTCCACAAAGGTACATTCTTATTTAGTGTCATGTAAGGAGACGGGATTCTAATCTGGGACTGGGATCAGAACCCCGCCCGAGAATCCCGCACACTACGAAATCTGTTCATATTAATTTTTATGGGTCCTCTCTCCTTTACAAAAGATGTGATGAGGTCAGATTTAGATCCCAAGCATTTTACTTCTCGAATTAATTAATCCATTATATTTTACTGATCTAAATCGCCTCATCACACTTCCCACGTTATCCCATGAATAACCACTAAAACCTTGATTGACTGGCCACACACCTAGAAATTGTCATTCGAGCTTTTCACCCCAGCCTTCGGGATATGACGCTATATTAAACTGTACTGCTATTTTTTTATATTCTGTTCTTTGTGCTCTTGACTACCTTAATTACGACTGTGCCCAAGCCAGTGTGTATTCTCTTACCTTTGTGATGGGCTAAATTGATCATTATATATATATATATAGGTGTGTGTATGTGTAATATATCAAAATTATTTAACTTTAATATTTCCTTAAAAACTTCCTCTCTCCCATTCTAATTCCTTAAAATCTTTTTTCCCCAGCCTCTAAATGTCTTAATCAAAGGACTGTTCTCGATTTAAAATTCTTTCGATCGATTTCCCAAAACTTTCTGTCGAATAGATGTAAATTTTCTGTCTATTGAACACGTTTTCCAGCTGTCGCCGGCAAATGGCTCCGCGTTTTTCTTCATCTTAACAGCTTAATTCCCTGACTAAGTTTCTTGTCCCTAGAAATTTAATATGTTAGGTTTTTCATCTCCCTTCTTAACTTTCCATCTTACACAGCTCGAACGCGCGGCCATCCATTAGATGGCGCCGCAGAACCTGCTCTGAGCATTTCTCATCATCAATTTTAAGCTGAACTTAATATTTAATTTTATCATTTTATTTCATTTTCTTAATTTAACTTAACTCTTATTTTTATCTTAATATCATTCACATTTATCTTACTGTCTTGACAGTATTTTCATTAATAAAAAAATTGCTTTTTTAATTTCTTAAATTAATTTTCTCCTTTTTTACTACTTTATTATCTTGATTAGGGCCTAGTAAATACATTTACACCTCATTTTAAGACCTCTAATTTTTATTTTATTGTTTAACATCTTAAAGACTGGACACTCATCATTAATTTAATAGCCTCACAACAGGGGATAAGGCCTTCGGCCAAGGAACCCCAATCAACCTGCAATCAGTACGATTTTTTATACTGAATTTTAGGGGGGACGGCTGAATAAACACCAGGCCCTAAACCCAACATGCCTTGAACAAGCCCAGGTCTTTATTCTGTAACGGCGTGATTTAGCGGTGTGTCGTCATCAAAGAACTTTGCTTTGAGAGGTGGACTTGTGTGGATACAAAAGGATTGTTTTCCCAGGCACCACGATGTCTACACTGCTTTGCCCTATAGTAAAGGAACAATATGCCAGACGACACGGCACCTTCACTGACAGCCGAAAAAATGATCGTGGGAACGACAAAGGTTTGCCGCTACTCAGATGTAGCCGCTAAGAATTCCAGGGACCCCTGGCTTTGCGGCCGATGATTGCTTAACCCGGACCAATCCAGTTGGTCGAAGGTGAGGTCATCGCTAGTTGACCCGATAATAAAATTGTGAGTGAGGCCCCTCCCCTAGAAAGAGAGGAGAGAAGATTTTTTTTTAGAGAAGTAGTTAGCTAGCAACCAGCTAATTCAGAGGTCGCCTTGACCAGTCTCTCTACCGGAGAATTTTTTGCTATAATCCCACCTTGGGATCTTTTCTTTATGGAGTAGCCCGGATCGGCTAACTCGGAGGTCGCCTCGACCAGTCTCTCCATCGGAGAGTTTTATTTCGCGAAATCCCGTCTTGGGATATATCTCTTGCTGAGATTGAAGCGATACCCTGTGCTTTGGGTTTCATTCCTTTTCTAATTTAATCCTCTTCCGGATTGTTTGCAGTTCTTCAGAACTAACTGTGCTCAGATCTCCTACCTGTACTTCAGAGAACTTTCAAGAGAGATACGAATTGTTTTTCCGTCCCATATTTCGGCAGAGACTGAATTTAGTTTAGGTACCCGTCTCTACTCAGGCCTATGTGTAATCACTTACCTGTGATTAGAAATTGTTTTTTATAGTGGTGAAATGATGTATATAGCAGAAGTGTAAATAAATTCATTATTCAAGATACATCTGATTCTTCCTTGTGTCACCTGAAACAGGGACCGGATACGTTACAATTTATACGTGTAGTAGAGGATTGCAAGAGGTAATTAAAATTGTTCCCTGAATATCATGCACCTAGAAGTTTTTCCCTAAATTGTGCAAAAAAAAGTGTGCGTTATACACGAGCAAATAAGGTATGTCTGCTTTATCTAGTTTATGACTAAAGTGATACCATTCTTATTTTATGTCCCACATGGGAATTAGGTATTTTAGTAGCACAAAGCAAATCTAAGCACCAAATTATAAGCAGAGTGATCACAGAACAATAACTGTAGAAACACCGATCATCAAGCATTGTATCTCATATCCCATCAAATATACCAACTAAAGACTGCTTATCATAGACGCCCATTAAATCAACTCTCGCATAAAAGGAGGGGATATTTTTGATAGAACTAAAGGAGATTTTGCTCAATAATCAAGCGTCGAATAATCGACTAAGAACACTGTTAAATGAAATATTACTTACTGTAAAAGACTCTTGAATGATTCGAATTTATTCAGCGGGGAAATATAGATTGACATTTAAACTTTACCATAAATATTGATAAACGAAGCAAACATACTTTTTTAGTTTAAAAAAGAACTTTTTAAAATTAAAATATCTGAATTTTTAATAAAACTAATTCACATTTAGAAAAATTACTATGTAATTGCAAAATAAAATTTTAAAGAATAAAATAAATTTATTTTTGCATACATTTGTTTTAGATTTAATTTAAATAATTAATGAATAAAAATTAAAACAATTTTAAACAATATGTTTTCAATTTTTGTCCGTCAATTTAAATACATCATTTTTATTATTTTTTAAATTTTCATCAATTTAAAAATCCTTTTAATATTTCTTAATTTCTTTTAATTTAAAAAAAAATATTTAATATTAAAATATTAGTTCTGTTTTCATGAAGAATTATTTGAAATATTTAGCGAATTTAAATTTTACTCGTAACTTTCTTTCACAGTATTTTTAGCTTAGTGCAAGGTTTTACTAAAAGTACATTAGTATATAAAAAATTATTCCTAAAAAGATGTAATCTAAATACTTTGAATTTTACCACGATTTTTATGATTAAGGGGACATAGTACTTTTCGAGACAAAATCTCCAAAGTACATGCCTTTATTCTATACATTATAAAATAAAATGTTCTACACCTTATAAAAATGATTTTCTTACATGTTCCTTAATAACACTCTAACTTTAAAAAATTATTTTGTTTGGTCATTTTAAGCTGTATATTTATTATAATAACAGAAAAAATATACACCAAATGAAAAAACTGAAATTCACTTACCCGTAAAATAACTTTTAAATTATGAATATTAGAAACTAAATTTTGTATCAGACTGAAGTAAAATATCCATTTTATTCTGTTTCCAAAAGTTTAGTAATATATGACATTTAAAAAAAATTAATTTCAAAGAAAGTAGGAACAGAAAAATTTAGGAAAAAATTAGGTTTTATTATACTATAAAATTAAATATATTTCTCTTACTACTATAATTGAGATTCACGGAATAAAAATAATAATTAATAAATTTTTGTCATAAAAATTGTTTTCTAATATACGAATATCAAAAGTTATTTTGAGTCAAAAGTATATGGGTTTTATATTTTATACACTTGGTGTATATGTTTTATATTTCCTTAACAAAAATATGCATTGCTTTATATAACAAAATTAAATAATTTTTATAAAGCTACAGCTTTATTAATGATTTAGGAAAAAATTATTTTAATCAGAGCAGAATTTTTTTATTTTATATTCAGTCCATGGGTGATTCTAAGTAAGAAAATATTTTCTGAACATTCTATACAATTTTCTAAAAAGTATAAGTTCCTAATTTAAAATAAAAACTATATTAAGGTTAATTTCTGGATGTCAAAACTAGAGTCGGATGATATCTGAATTTCAATATTGTGATTTATCGTTAACCAAATATCAATATATTAATATGTTCTAATATATATCCTCTTATTATAGTTTCAAATATAAGTGTGTTTCTTATAAAATAATACAAACACACATACAGCAATGTGTGCGTTGGTTATCTAGAAAACAAACATTTAGTTTCTTAATGTGTTTACAAAAATTTAAACTTTAACATATTGCCTTAAAAAAGAAAATCACACAACACATTATTAATGTTTTTCATTGAAAAAAGATTTGTGGACGTGTCATAAAAGGAAAAGGGTGAGAAAAGATATAAGGTTGGTTTGTTTTGGTTTGTTTGGGTTTATTGACGCAAGATCCAAGTTTGGACATGCTGCGCCAAACAAAAGAGCACTTATTAAAACAAGGTTGTATAATTTTAAAATATGGAAAATAATACTAAAAATTAAAAAAATATATATATCATAAACGAGGTACAGGAAAAGATATAAGAGTTTCTAAATATCTTCAAAATTCATTTATATATTTTTTATTTGAAGCGAAAGATGGTTTAAAAAAATTTTTTTTAATTTTCAGAAACAAATTTTTCCGAAAATTGTTTTCTAATTTTGGGGGGGAAAATCTGTTTTTTATAATTTTTGGAGCAGATTCACACAAATTTTCGAATCAGAATCACTTTCGATTCAGTCAAAAATTGGCTTTTATAATAAAGTCTCCGTGAATGTCTCTTGATATTGTGACAAAAAATTTGTAAAAATTCATAGCTTCTATTCTTCATCATATAAGTCTTATACTCTATATATCCATAAAATGTTTCACCTTTTGTCTAAGGTATAAAGTAATTCTTAGTATAGCGTCTTCTTATAACGTTTTAGTATATATGTTGAAAAAGCATTCTGTTGCCTTAATTATTAAAAAACAACATGCAACTTTTGAATAGCCTATTCTTATCCTTAGGATAACTTTAGATTTGAACTCCAGTACTGTGAAATAAAAAGCGTTTTTTCCAAAATATAAAAATTATCTGTTATAAACTGTAACACATTACTAAAGTTTTTGTAACAGCTAAAAATTGGCATATGTTAAGCTTTACTTTTAAAAGATCCTATGTACACCAACACAATTACTTTCGAAATTCCCAGTAAACTATGAAAACTTATACTATTTTTCTTCTAATTATATAGTGTTATATTGCTTTTCTAGGCAAGAAAAGATTATTGATCATGCAAGCGGAAAATATATCTGAAACACCATTTTCCAATATCGGCAACACAATAAATATATTTTAAAAAATGTTTTCGATCGTTAAGAAAGATAATTTTAGCTTTGTTTCTCGCGGAAGTATATCATTTTTTACGGTACATCAAACACCTCTTTCACAGAACACGAAGTCAATAGCATACTTGTCAGTCTTCATCAAATGTGGACAAAAATTTTTAAACCAGCAATTTTTTTTTAAGGATCGGGAATGAAAAAGCCGTATGAACGATTAGGTTTATGTGTATGCATATGTATATATGTATGTATATAGAAATATATATATATATATATATATATATATATATATACATACATATATATACATACATTCATATATATATATACATAGATACATATATATAGACATACATATATATATATATACATACATATATATATATATATACATATATATATATATATATATATATATATATATATATATATATATATATATATATATATATATATATATAAGGTTTAAAATTGGTGGTTAAGAACTAAGCGAGTTATATTAAAATAGTTAAAACTCATTAACGATAATTTAATAGGAGAAAGCACAACCTCGAGCGGAACTATACAGAGTGAAGAAGCCGACTTGGAAGTACACATAGAATTTTTGCTTAGGTAACAATGCCAAAAGAGTCAGTTCTGTATGAAAGTATGAGAACAAATGATTTTTAAATGGCATAGCTATGGACAGAAGGATTACAATAAAGAAGTTTTTATATATGAAATGAAATGTGATTTCCATGCCTTAACCACTCGTCCATGTCATATATATATATATATATATATATATATATATATATATATATATATATATATATATATATATATATATATATATATATATATATATGCATGTGTGTGTGTGTGTGCGTGTTACATTACGGAACCAACAGAGATCTCCGAAGATATATATCGGCGACAGTCTGCTAAGATTTCGGTGGACACCCAAATTTACCTGAAAATTAAAAGAAACTGCTAAGATAAAATTGGTCCTCTGGATGATGCTGTCGATGAACCAACTACTCTGAATCTTCATTTTATTGGCGTTAAATATACAGCAACTCTGCTCTATATGTTTGTAAGCTAAGTAGTCTGGCAGAAATCAGATAGAAACTTGATTCCCTCGAGTGAAATGGATCCGCATATTCCCAGAAAATTAGAAAAATTAAGCATTGGGATTTGTTAGTGGATCAGTTGGTCACTCACAATTCTAAAATCAACGGTCAAGGTCCAAATTGCACAAAGAATTCCATGAGATTAGAAATGATGAAAACGGTAAGAATTTCAAATTAAGATTTTACTGATGGGAAAATGGAAGGGATAGCGCTCTTGAATTGAGGTTCTTTTCATCTTAACGAAATGAAATTAAAATTGGAAAAAATTGAGTTAAATTTTTATCCTAGTTAAAGTGTTAATATATTACATACACACATATATTTGTGTGTGAATAAGCATCCATTTGCAGTTAAAGGGTTAATTTTTGAAAGCAAATCTGCATTGTGAATATGCTGTAATTCTCTTCGGAGGGAAGTATACAAATATGTCAGGTAACAGCTAGTCACGGTCTCCTATTTAGAAATATGAAAAACTAAATAGTATAATAAGAATGCAGAATTATAAAGGTTTAGTTGAGTTGCCTGTTACCGATACTAAAAAGTGTTTAAAATTTTCCCTCATTTCGTTTACAAATCAGACATATTTCTACGTCTTCCAGAAGATGAATGGAAGGTTCTAATAGCTGGTGTGATACAGAACGATTGAAAGCAAAATAATCAATCCAGATGTTACTTCAGTGTTCATCATTCCAACAATTACTAACTAGCCAAAGATTTGGAGCAAAGTTCCCAACGGGGACGATTGTTCCCCCTCCCTCCTCTAGTGGATGCTTATATCTTCTATGGAAACGGTAGAATGTTCGGAGGCAAATGGGGGTGGGGCAATTAAGGTAATCAAATGGGGGCAGTATATATAATATCTACTAACCACTAAAAGTATATATGATATCTATAAAATTAATCAATAAATCAATAGAATAAAATTGTATTTACCAAAATAATTGCTTCGGATCTTCGTTGGGATATCGCACCAATCTGCACATCTTTAGACGGGGTTCTGCTATGGATGTTCTCTATCATTATGAAGTCTTAGACTTCTCTGGAAAATTATGCTTCGCAGCATCCTATTTTGCTTGATACTACTTTCGTTTCTATGGATGATAATGCGCGTCCTCATAGAAATGTCATCGTTGACGACTATCTGGATAGTGAGAGAATTGTACGTGTGGTCTGATCTCAATCCCATTGAAAATTCTTATGATGTCTTGGCTGTGCTGTGGATACACGTTTCCCATTTCTAGCCATTATTACAAAGTTAAAAACAAAGTTCTGCGGGAAAAAGGGTAATTAATTGACTCTGTAGTGATTGATCCCCTCATAAAAGGTATTATCCCACCATGTAAACGTTGTGTGTAGATCAGGGATGTTCACATATTCTACCAATATAGGTTTTGTTTGTTTTGGCTTGGACCATCCTTTTGTTATAGACTTCATTTGACTGACTTAATCATATAACTTGTAAAAATTAAAATTTGAATTAAGTATGAAAAAATAGGTTTTAGGAAATTTTATAATTTCTTTTCTGCTATACGATTTTCCGGCAGTCAGAAATCGTATTTTAAGATCATTCTAAACCAGGTTTAGCCAACCTGCGGCTAGCAAGCCACATACGGCTCTTTGAAGGATTATTTATGGATCTTGGTAAATATACCCGAGTTCCCTTTTCCCTTTTGTGTTATTATATTTTTAAAAATTATTATAACTGATGGAGCTCCGGGAATGCTGGGTAAAAAAATCAATCTTATTGGGCTTTTAAGAGATGATTCTCAAATTCCACAATTCATACCGATTTAGTGCATAATTCACAGAAAATAAACATCCCGTTACAAAATATATAAAATATCCTGATATTATGAAAACAGTGTAACAAAATTCGCACCAAAGCAAAAAATCATCAACAATTCAAAAATTTCCTTGAAAAATTAAAGGATGAATAATTTCTAAATAATATTCAATAAATATAATTTCTCTCAAAAAAATTTTATAATAACTTTTTTGCATACCTTTTAAATAAGTATTTAATTGCGGCTCGCGAAAAATTTCACATTTTGAAAAATGGCTCGGACTATCAAGAAGCTTGGCCACACCTGTTCAAAACAAATATAGTACATTGTCTCTCCAGTCGTTAATAACGTACTTTAAAGTTTTATTTAGGAGATTATTTATTGCATATTTTATTTATAAGAATAAACAGGGAACATTTTAACTGCTGAAATTTCCTTCTGCATTCACTTACAAATATAAAACCGGTCTTCAATAGATAATGATGAAAATCTATAAAGAAAACCTTCTTTTAGAAACATGATGAATCGTATCTTGCAATGACTTTTTTTGCATGGTTCAATAAAATATATGGGCTTTTAAGTTATTGCTTTTCAAAAGATTTCTTTCCTTTCAAGAGCATTTAAAAAAATCATTCGAAAGGTGAAATGTTGCAATTTCGTTTGAAATGTGTTGATAAATGAGAATAAAGTAAAGAGTGCGAAATGATATATTATACAAATGGATTTCATATCGAAATATACTTTTTTTTTAAATGTATACAATTTTTAAGAGAATTTTTGAAAGAAAACAAGTTTTAATTGTAGCTAAACTGAAAAATATATTTCTCTTATTTAATTTTACATTTAGTTTAGATAATTCTATGTATAGTTTTATTTACATATATGGTATCTTAGATGAAACAAAATTCTAATACATACACATGAGTGTGTATCTCGATGTTGCAATTTTCTGCAACCTCCAGATACTTTATTTCTATATTCTGCATAGGTTTGATTTGTTTCGGAACACTACTGTCTACTACTGTATTACTACAGAATTACGAGACCGGGACCTACTGCTTAAAGCTAATTTCAAACAGTGTATGTAAATCCCTGCCACTTGAGGGACTCGAAACAGCGAGGTCCGATTTGAAGAGAAGAGCCGGCCATCGTTTCTATAATCTATATAGAAAAGAAAGCTTTAACTGATAATGTTATTTTAATCAAACTAGGTCCTGAGATGCCCCAATGATTAATGTGATGGCCTAGGAAAGGGGGGGGATCGAATCGGGAAGAGCACAAAACATCTCCCTGTATAATTAGAGAACGGATTGGTTAAATCTTTAAGACCTTTCGCCTGAGAAGTTAGAATGGGGAAGAGATAGGCAAGGAACAAGAAAAAAAATCACCCTTGCAAGGGATGATCAAGGGGGTTCTCCCGCATATCATTACGAAAGCCTTACACCTATCATTGAATATGAATCAATATGAATTTCTTTTCACACCGTGGCTTCAGAGGTTATAAACCTTTTTAGTTGGCCGTGGGAGTGTTATCTGTTATCTGCCAAACTAGGTGTACCGAACGATGGCCGAATGGTATAGAGCTGCTCTACGGTACCGGAGTTCGCGGGTTCGAATCTCGCTGATCGCATGAATGTTCGTAGCCGTTCGGAATCGACTTTAAGCAGTAGGTCCCGGTCTTATTATCCCCAGCTCTCCAAACCAAACTAAACCATTGTGAGTACCTAACACTCCATGTTAACCTATGGGAGATCCCTCTAGCTATGTCGCATTTTATGAATTATTTGAAAAATATATGCCACGTAATAAGAACAGTGAATACTCTAACATCCTGTATTTCGCTTGAAAAAAATATTGAATAAAACATAACTTATTTTAAATTATTTAGGAATAATTTTGGCATAATATTTTACAAACGCAAATAAGAAGTTTAACAGACATAAATTCAAAAAAAAAGAAAAGTTATTCGAGAGAATTCGATGGTCGAATGTAGCACTGATCTTCGGAACCGGAATTCGTGGGTTCGAATTCTACTGTGGCATGGATGTTCAAAGCCGTTTGGAATCGGCTTTAAGCAGTAGGTCCCGGTCTCATTAGCCCCAGTAGACCGTAGCTCTCCAAACCAAACTAAGCCATTGCGGGTGCCTAACACTCAATGTTAATGTATAGGGAGGCGATCCCTCTGACTATCTGACGTTTTAAGAGTTCTTATAAAATTATATTCCACTCAATAGAACAGTGAATACTCTAACAGCCTATCTTTCGCTTGAAAAAAATCATTGAATAAAATATAATTTATTTTTAATTATTTAAGAATAATTTTGGCATAATATTTCACAAACGTAAATAAGAAGTTTAACAGACATAAATTCAAAAAATAAAGAAAAGATATTCTACAGAAATCGATGGCCAAATGTAAAGATACTGATCTTAGGTACCGGAATTCGTGGGTTCGAATCCTACTGTGACGTGGATATTCGTAGACATTCGGAATCGGCTTTAAGCAGTAGGTACCGTCTCATTATCCCTCGTGTTACAAAAAAAGTAGACTGTAGAGCTCCAAACCAAACTATTATAAGGAATTTGTTATTTTATGACGTTATATATTTTTAAAGAATTTTTTAACATGAGAGCCATCTACAGAAAATTTCATTTTTCCAATAGGTTAACATTGAATGAGAGGAATACAAAATGGCAGGTATAAACCCCCTTATACCCCGGACACCTACTTTGTTTCCTACATTTCGGCAGTAATATTGAATAAATAAACAGCTGCAACTTTTGTACTGAATTTACAGCATACCTTTCCAAAATTCAGTATTAATAACACTGAGCGAGAGACTCAGAAGTTTAAAGCATATCCCTTTAATAACCGCTTACTCTATTTCTGTCATCGCGCAAACTTTTGCGTATTTTCCTGTCTTGGAAAGAAACGTGAATATTTCTTAACAAGCGTGTCATTAATGAGAGCAAAAATGCCTCGAACTTTCCGTGGTCGTTAATTTGTTGTCCCAGTGGAGATACGGCAGAGAATGGCAAACAAAATTAGCAAAAGGGCAACTGAAAAAGACAGGTTAGATGTCATAATAATCGATAATGTAAGTAAAGAGAAAACTTTCGAATAATTAGTTATTTATTCAGAGCTTGTTCTCTCTTATGTAAGTATGATAATTGGGCGAAACATTTTGAAATACTTAAATTAAAGAGTTTCAGTATCTTTTACGTTTTGTAAAACTGTGTGAGGGTTTATATTTACTTAACCTAAAGGATTATTACTTTAAAAAAAATGGGAAATTAAATTGTTTTGATTTTTTACTGCCAGCTTAATAGTACTAGTAAAAAATAAGAACTCATATATCTGGAACTTATATAAATCCTACTTAATATACATAGTTAAAAACTGTTTACATACTTTGTAAAATATGAACAAATTTTTACTATATATTGGAACTTTCTCAGAAACGTTAATTTAAGGTTTATACCAATGAAATGGAATGCACTGTTTAAATTATCCAATACCAAGATTAGATTATAGTTTATTGATAACCAAGTAATATATTTTATTGATAACATTGTAAACTTCACACAAAAAAAAAGAATAATCAAAATTTAAATTTTTCTTTTTGTGAGCTAAATAGGTAAGGCGATGCCTCCTGAAATAAGAGACCGTGGGCCCAAATCCCGCAGCTGGCATGGATTTAAAACAGTAGGTTCCAATCTCATTAGACCTAGTTTTAAAAAAATAAATAGCAGTGCACCAATCGCAAAACGTTTCTTATTGTGAACATAAATTAAATGTTTTGAAGTATAATACAAAATATAATTATGTAATATAACTAGTGTGCGAAGTGTTACTTATATGATTGACAAATTAATTTGTTAATATCGAATATGTTAACTAGATTTGACATTAGAACAGGGTGCCACCGCCAACCGGGTGATAACACTTTAAGCAGGGTAGCCAACATTTTCTCTTGATCTCGCTGTGTCCAAACAATCTGTATCTATGTAATGATTTATATAATATTGGTATCCAACTCTCCTTGTGAAATCCTTTTCTTATATATTAAATGAGCTTAAGACTTGAAAAATTAGATATAGTGAACTATTAATGGTTATCTATAGCCAATTTTTAATAATTAGGAGCAGTTGGCTTTGTAAACTGTTGAGTGATTAATTACCCATAAATGTAGATACCAGGTTTCTAAGTGGTTTGGGTTAATTAAGTAAGAGTATATAGTTCTACTACAATGATGAACTCTTCATCAATCAAAGTCGCCAAAAAAAGAAAGGAATACAATGTTCAGATGGAATACTTTTGTATTTTAGTAAACATCGCCAATAATTTCGCCACATTTGCCAAGGAGAACCCTATTCTGTAGTATTATTTATTTAAGATATATGTGTGATAGTGCATATAGTTGGGTATTATTTTACATGAATTATAGTATGTATGCGTATCGGATTAATTCTGAAAAATTCTGAAAGGTATTTCATCAGGGTGAAAATGCAGTTTAGATTGCTCCCTTGTTTTATTGGCGATATTTTTTGGCACCAATGATGATAATATTCGAAGTTAAGATGGCGACGATAAACATCCATAAGGTCATTACAAATACAATAAAAAACATAAACTATAAGTATTAATAATAATAAAAAGTAATAATAAAAAATACACAAGAGATTAAACTTATACATAGATTGTACCAAATGTTTAAATTTGCAAACACATGGAGAACAATTTTTAAAAGTTTTTAAATCATACGGAAATTTACGCGAAAATATGGGTACATTCTTTATAAAAAGAAATTAAAATGAAACAAAAAGCATAATCTATGAGTATTCAAATTCTTAAAAATGTACACAAAAATTTTATACATAATTCGAGTCTGAAAAACCTCGGGTTTCCATATATGAGAAAATTCTTATAGTTAGCGATGATAAGTATACAAAACCAAATAATAATTCGAATTTTTCAATTGCGAGAATATCATAATTCAAATAATGAAGTTCAAATGACTCACCCCACACTTCTTTCGATTTCAGTTCAAATTTGAGAACAATTCCAATTGAAAGATAAACTATATCAAATATATATCGCTCGAATCAAATCAAAATCAATTCTTCATTCAATCAAATTCAAACAATTTTTTCAAATCAATATTTCAATTTCAATCTGAAGGTCCCGAGGTGAGGCATCACAAATATTCTATTCTCTAAAAAATAGTCTTTTGGAGAGATTTTTTGTATTCAAAAATAATACATTCGACATCAGCAACAATAACCATTTTATTTTTCTTTCCATCACCTTCCGCGTTGCCACCGGCGGAAACTCAAAAACCGTCGAGCTCGCGACACCATATAAGCTTAATATACACCATTTAATATCGTAAGTGACAATCCAAGCTTCATCCTTCCAATATGTTCCAAATATTTCAAACTAAACTCTGGGATATCAATTTTCGAAAAGGTATGTTGTAAGTCAAGATAACACTCTGCAAGCCGCACTAGAAATCCATTTTGCTCTGTCCGGTACCTCTTAGGAAAAAATTTTTAAAAATAAAATACTTTTTAAAGTTTTTATTGTTATTTTTCATATATTAACAGTAGAACAGTTAAAGATTCTTTACTATATAAATAATTCTAACAAAAATAGTCAGCAAAACAACCATAAATGGTTCGTTATATCTAATTCTTTTAAGCATTATACGCATTTAATATATAAGAAATAGGTTCCACAAAAGAGCTGGATACAAATATAATATACATTAAAATATAGATACAGGTTGCCTGGAACACGGCGAAATCAGGAGAAAATGTGAGGTTACCATGCTCAGTGCTTTATTGCCAAGTTGGCGAGAGCACCCTGTTTCTCAGCCAAACCGAAATATCACACTTAATACTATTTAAAATACAATAAAAAACTATTTTTAGAAAAATGTGCAGATGAAAATATAAAGAAATACAGCATTTTAAATACAAAGAAATACTTTTTAACAGCATTTGCAGATTAAATTATCACAATTTATACAGAAACGACAAACTATCTTGATTCAGCTATTGTTACTAGGCAAATCAACAAAATCGCTAAATTTGGCGATAAAAAGTGTGGGTGCTAGGCGCATCTGTGTCCTCAGTTTCAATCATAAATTTTGTTCATTCCGCCTCCTGATAACAAAAAAAAGCATATGAATTATCACACATTAGAGAACTGTCATCCGTAAAATTGTAATACAAGACGCACCTGACCTTTCAAGATGTTACACTGCTGCATGGTTAATTCTGTACCTTCCAAAAACACCAGATAATAAAATCAAAGCCAGAATTTCAAAAGTACACAGTTACACACCCATCAAATTCTTGATAGATGAGATCATAGAAAGATGGGTGTATGGCTTTACGTCTTCACATAAAACTATGTTGTCCGTCCCTTTTGCTAGACTATGATGGCAAAACATAGTGCCACCATCATGTCGTTAGAACAGTTAAAAAATGCAATTAGATTTCTTAACCCCCAAAAAATGCAATCAAACTCAATTAGAATTTAACTGCATTCCCGTTAAAAATGCAGGCAAATGCAATTAGATTTTAATGTAAAAAGTTCATTTAAGGCTTATAAGATTTCTTAATTAAAGGTGATATTACCTTCCATTTCTTTCACATCCTTATAAAATATATCAAAGAATTTTTTTAAGTATTATTAATGGTCTGATTATATTAAGATGCCATTAAGTTCTGCTATAATAACTAGAGCTTAAAAAACTGGTGTGTTTCTTTTAATCAACGCAACGTGAAAGAATCTATTTATGGAAATACTTAAATATTGATTTGTGGCATGGAATAATTCACTTATAAACAATAAAACTCTCATTTATAATATTAATTAAATAAAATGTACTTTAACTTCTACTCTACAACAATTACTCACATTTCAGTTCCGTAATGTAAAGTTCAAAAGAATAATAAAAATCAGCATAATTTGTTATGATTTTCTATACCCTCTAGTTATTAAGATAATGTTAAAAAGTATTGATAAGAAATTATGAAAATCAAAACTAATTTCTAGAGGAAGAAAAGTTTTACTCTGTGACGGGAAGTCTTCAGATTTTTTTTTTTTTTTTTTTCAAATAAACGAACTTGGGGACTATTTAAAAATTGGGTTCCCCTTGGAAAATTTGGAGAAAATATTGGCGATATTTACTAAAACACAAAGGTAAAATATCCAAATATTGTATTCCTTGCTTTTTAGGGCGACTTTAATTAATGCACAGTTCCCCATCGTAATAGAATTATATACTCTGAATTAAAGAAAACGACTTGAAAACCGGACATTTATATTTGTGGGCAATTAATCTCTTAACAGTTTACAAAAACAGCTCCAAATTATTAAAAATAAACCAAAGTGAACCATTAATGGTTCGTTATATGTAATTTTTTTTAAAAATTGCGTACTTTTAATATGAAAAGAGTTACACAAGGAGAGTTGGGTGCAAATATATAGATTATAATATATAGATACAGATTGTTTGGACACGGCGGGATCAGGAGAAAATGTTAGGTGACCAAACTTAAACCATTATCTCCAAGTTGGAGGGAGAACCCAGTTCTTTAGCCAAGCCACGAAAGGGACGTACATAAATAGTATTAGATTACTTAATGATATGAACTCAGAATAGATGTGTTCAGAAAACTCTAATCAACGTAAATTCATCGTTCAGGTTTGCAATTACGCCGCTTGGTTTGAGGCTCTACGATGAATTTTCAGGAACATGAGAGCTATTAGACCACAATCTACTTTTCAAAGCCGATTCTGAACGATCATATACTTCCATACCTGTCACTTTTTGAACCCACGGACTCCAGCACCGGAAGTTTCTTACCTGTTTGACCATTGCCAAGCAAGACATGTTAAGAATAAAACAGAGCTTAGAGATTTTGATTTATAATTTCCATGCACTGAACTTCAAAAGCAACTTCTTGAACAACTGCAAAAGTACTGAAATTATAATCAAGGTAAATTCATCTTTCAGGTTTGCGATTAAGCCGCTTGTTTTGGGTCTGTACGATTAATTTTCAGCAACATGAGAGTTAATAGACCACAATCTACTTTTCAAATCCGATTCTCAACAACAATATACTTCCATACCTGTCAGTATTTGAACCCACGGATCCAGAATCGGAAGTTTCCTACCTGTTTGATCACTGTCAAGCAAGACGTGTTAGGAATAAAACAGAGCTTAGAGATTTTGAATTATAATTTCCATGCACTGAACTTTAGCAACTGCAAACTGAGATTTTAAATAGAATCTCTATTTACATATACAGGTAATATATATAATATAATAAATTAATAAAGTATCTCTTTAATATTTAAAACCGCTACTCTTTTGTAATATACAATAGCGATATAATTTAAAATGCACAAATTTTTAGTAAACTTAGAATTTCTGATAATTATCTTTAGCACGACAAAATCTAAGGAATTACATACACATAATGACATGTTAAACAGATATTCTTGAATAGAGTTACCTCCCCCTTCTTAGCTTCAGAAACTCAGATTGTTTACAAGTACGCACTTAAGATAGCTTTCTGATCTCGTCAGTATTATACTAATAATATCTCGCTTGTCACAGTCACCTGTGATCATTACTACCATATCAATACAGACTAAGACGATTCCCAATACAAACGAAAGGGTTTCATCATTTAAACATAAAGACTTTTATACAAACACGTCATTTAACGATGTATTCAGGCACTCAGATAATAGACAAGTTTTCAAAAAATAATTTCTAATGTAAATGTACAGAAGATTAAATTATTTGAGATAATACTCGCTTTTAATGAGGACTAGCAAACGTGCCCGTGCTTCTCTAGAATGAACTTAATGCATTACTTTTAAACAAAGATCTTTCTTTTTCGGGCATAACTCTTAAATTAGTCACAGTACTGTTCGAGTCATTAACATATTTATATATTTCTATTATAAGCGTATTATAACAATATTCAATTTTTACACTACTGCATTACTACTGTACATTTATTAGCAACGTTAATAGGTCTTGACATATTAGGTGGTAGAATAGGAATCAGATATTTTGAATTATTAAGTTTTTGATTATTAAGTTTTTAACAGAAGACGGTGGGAAAGATCAAATTTCATTCAAGCCATAGGAACAAGAAAGACATAACAGCACCATGTAATCAGTCAGAACCTTTGACATCGCTGTTTCTAAGTTTGATGGGTAATGCTTCGTAGGAAATGCCAGCATTCCAAAGGCCAAATTTAAGAATTCTAGGTTCACCTGTACCCTTGGCGAAGTCAATATATCGAGACTATCTGAAAACCAAATTTCTCCCTGTGAGAAGCCGAAAGGCGAGGATTCATCAAAGCTTTAGCTCCAGTTTCAGGGAAAATACCTTACTTGGTATGATAACAAAGGTTGTTCGGAAGAAGTTGAGAGTGATCTGGACTGAGGACTCATGACTTCGTCGATGGAAAGTAAGTAAATCAAACTATAACCCACCTCTCTTCAGTTTAATATTAGCCCACATGTTCTTCTGATCTATTTTCTTTTTCAGCAAAGCCTTGCAGCAAGTTTATCAGCATTTAAAAAAATATAAATGGTGATTTTTTTATTAATAATTATTTTGGGGTTAATATTTTTCATTGTGCCACGAATGTTATCGATTGGGTAATTCCCATATAAAATCGTTTAAGTTTGCTAATTTTTAGAGATAATTCCCATAATGTTTCATTGTGCCCTGAATGTCATTTATTGGATGAACCCCATTTAAATTAATTTCAATTGGCTATTTTGGGTGGTTAATTCCCATGATAATATTTTATTGTGCCATGAGTGCATTTGATTGATGAAAGTTTGTAACAGAGCATGGGAATTTAACCGCTTCCATTTCAAATTTTTTTGAAAGAAATTGTAAAAAGTCATCACATTTTTTATTTTATTATTAACCCCTTCCGGTATGATTTAATAATGAAAAACTGTGCATGAAATAGCCAATTAATTTTTATTTAAAAAAACTTGTTTCATTTTACAATTCTTACATATTCTTAATTAAAATCCACTTTTTACATAGTGTTAAATAATATCAGAAACAGTAAAATTGAGAAAATATCAAAGCAAACATTAATAAGGTATACAGATAATAGTCTTCAAGCTAGTGGTACTTTTCAAAACAAAGTGCAAAGGAATTCTTAATTGTTTACACCGCCAAGTAGTCTCACTTTTAATTTGATTCTTGTAACACACACGGCATTTCTTAGTAGGTTTTCTTTTATTCTGACTCATTAATTTGGCAATGACTTGTACCAAGTAAACAATATGCAATAGTGACTTGTGATTTTCACAAGTGATAAAAGTGTTGCCAAATTCATTACACTAGAAATTTTAAACTAAATTAATTATCATATTTAACAGTAACTTTAATCGCATGACGAGTGTAGCTCGTCATTGTGCGGTATGGAATGAAAAACTAATGACGAGCTAGACTCGTCATTTTACCGGAAGGGGTTAAATACAAGGAAATGAAACAAAACAAAATATGTAGGTTTTAAGTTGATTTTTTAATTTTTTTACAGGTCTAAAAGCATTTAGTTTTAATATTAGTTTACTATACCGAGTTATTTCTGGCAAATAGAAAAAGTTAAATATTAGTCTTTGTATGATAATTTTTTAAACAAGGGACAACACAAACAGATACCTGACTTATGTACACTAATATCTGGTCTCTTTTCTTACTGGTTTACCTCTGGAATTGGTTTTATGGGATCACAAAGTACACTGTCTCGTTGGATTTGATTTTTTTAGTAGCAGGAATAACATCTGGAAAATGCCTTGAGGTTAACCTGAGTGGTAAAGAACTAATGCTGGGTCTACCTGATGTGGCAAAAAGCTCGTCAAGAGGATTTTCAGAAATTAGTTTTTCAATCAGTGGAAAACTCTGTGACCAGCCCCGCCAAAAGAACCGCGAAATCGACAAAACTTGGCAAACTACCCATCAAAGCTGATTATTTCCTTTCATTTCCTCTACGCCGAGTAAAATCGTGATAAAACAAATCGTACTGACAAATTCTGTTTCGCTCGAGTTTTCTCGGGATAATAGTTAACTGCAGTATATACGAACCCGAGATAACTCGGGATAATCAGGCAAGCAGTTAATAATTTTTCAGGAAACTAAGAGTGGTGTCATAGTTCAGTCGAGATATGTCACAGGTGACATCCGTGTCATAATGACAGCAGAAATCGTCCTGATGACGAAGTAGAAAGATATTTATGGTACGAAATTATCATCTCTGGCGACTTCTGGCATCATTAGGACCCGAAAGTCGCCCGTGGCATATCTCGACAGCATTATAGTTGCATTATTATTTATTTATTTCTGTACTAATTTGGTAATACCAGTTTTTCATGATCTTTGTTTGGGGGGGGGGGGCTACAATCCACTATGATCACTCCGTAATACTGATTTCATAAGATACATATTTTACGGGGTTTTTTTTTTTAAGTATACTTTTAAATGATAAATATCTCTCCATCTGTCTGTCACAAAAAAAGCTCCTGCCAACTTGTGATTAGATAGCTATAGATATATAGATAGATATACAGATATAAATATGGTAAAGGCAAAAAAAAATTGTTACGCAATTTCTAAGTACAAGAAAGCCTAAAGAATGATATAGTTATTAATATAAGAAAGCATGATATTTGCTGCTGTATTCTTTATTAATATCTCGTTATATAATTTTCTTTATGTACCACGTTACATTCTTAACACATTTAACTGCAATTAACTAAGAAAATGGACACAATCACATATATCGTTACAATTAACCACAAAGCAGAACACAACTGCAGTTTAGGACAGCATATATTTAGTACTACAAAAGGTTGGTAGGCTTAAAACGTTTCTGTCATACTTTTTTTTTCTTTTATAATTAACAAGAATTCTGGGAAGTATTCAGTCTCAAAACAGAAAAAACACTCTTTTGTTGTCACTATATAATATTGATTATTTAGAACGATAGAATCTTTTTCAGATCTTGGCAAAAACATAATTACTCATTCTAAGATAAAGCTTAAAATTACTACATTAAAAATATATGAGCCTTAAGTAGCCGAGATTTCGCTTTATTTTTCCCTTTTTTTTCACATACCATTTAATTCCCTTAGTGTTCATTTTTGCCGCAGGCTTCAACCACAAATTTAAATGCACGCCGTTTTAATTCTCTGTAAAGGCCTCTAAACGAAAAAAAATACATTTTTTTAAGCTGTTAACATAAAACTGCTCTATAATTTGCATATGATTAGTTTTCTTCAGTGCTCTTAAATTAAAAAAAAAAAAGTTTTTCAGGAAAGTGTAAAACCCGTTTCTTTAAATTTTAGAGTGTCACAGGTAGGTATTTTTATCCTTTGAAACCATCTAAGTCACTGGTTTTAAGTGAGTTCAAATCCCATTACTGTTATACAATAAAAAAACTGATTTATGTACTTGCTAATTTAAATACATTTCTGATTTTACGTAAGGAATAATTTTTTTTAAATCAAGGCCATAGCCAATGGAGGGTATTCAACCCACCCATACACAAAAAGGAAAAAAATGCAGGCTTACTACGTGTACAAAAGATATGTATAGTATTTAAAATTTAATTTTATCTTGAAGCTGATACAATAAGGCGATTTCACGCAGTAGGGCAAATCTCAATTTATGACAATTCTGGCTTTAATTTCAAACGGAAAAGCAGTTTATTGTTTGTCTATTGGCTGTTGTAAACCTGAAAATGAATGGGAAGGGCATTATAGTAGTTCGTGACTTTGCGACAAATTGCTCTATTGCTGCCCTCTCCTTTTATGATAGGTGGCGCTACGAAAGCCATCTAGTTTTCCCATGGTGCCACTCGTCCTCGCTTCTTATTCACTCCTTATTTGAAACATTTTGAAAGGAATATGTCACAAATTAAGGAAAATATCGAGAATAGTCAAGATCATCGAAAAACATATGTAGACAAATCAAGTAAATCAAGCCCTCATTTTAAACCTGCTGATTTAGTTTGGGTAAAGCTTCAACCCTTAAGTAAAGCAAACCAAAGCATAAGTGCAAAGTTTATGTCGAGGAAAGATGTCCTTTAAGTCATTTTGTTCCAAAAACCACCTCCAACCTTCGTCATAGCCAGTTGGGACAAACCCGATGGACCTTTAGGTGCATACCATGTATCAGCTCTAACACTTTTTCAAAATATCACACAGAACCCATCTCCTGTGGTGCCTCTACGGAGAAGAGGTAGACCCCTGAAACATCCACCTCCTGTTCTTGGGAAGAACGAAAACAAATCTAAAATTTCACCACCTTTCCGAGGCGGTCTTCGGAGATGTAGGGGGAAGATGTAGCGGATGCAATTACTGACCTTGCCTTTTATGATAGGTGGAGCTACGAGAGCGACCTAGTTTTCCTATGGTACCACTCACTTGTCCCAGAATTCACTCTTTATTTAAAGTCTTATGAAAGGAATGTGCAAGATCGTCGGAAAACGTATGCAGACAAATCAAGTAAATCAAGCCCTAATTTTAAACCTGGTGATTTAGTTCGGATAAAGCTTCAACCATTAAGTAACCCCATAAGAAAACCAAAGCATAAGTGCAAAACTGATGAGGAGGAAAGATGGCCCTTACGTCATTTTGTCCTAAAGATCCCCTACAACCTTTGTCATAGCCAGTTGTGACAAACCTGGTGAACTTTAAGTGCATACCATGTATCAGCTCTAACACCTTTTCAAAATATCACACAGAACCAATCGCCTGTGGTGCCTCTACGGAGAAGAGGTAGACCCCGAAACAGCCCCTCCTGTTTCTGTGAAAACCGAAAACAAATCAAAAATCTCACCACCTCGCCGAGACGGTCATTGGAGGTATAGGGGGGATGTAGAGGATACAATTGTTTCTCATCTCCATTTATGATAGGTGGAACTACGAGAACCATCTAGTTTTCCCATGGTGTCACTCACTTGTCCCAGGATTCACTCATTATTTAAAACATCTTGAAAGGAATATGTCACAAATTAAGAAAAATATCGAGAATACTCAGGATCGTTGAAAAACATATGTAGACAAATAACGTACATCAATCGTTAATTTTAGATCTGGTGATTTAGTTTGGGTTAAGCTTCACCTATTAAGTAAAGCAAACCAAAGCATAAATGCAAAATTGATGACGAGGAAAGATGGCCCTTACATCATTTTGTCCCAAAAATCACCTACAACATTTGTCATAGCCAGTTGTGACAAACTGATGAACCTTTAGGTGTATACCATGTATCAGCTCTAACACCTTTTCAAAATATCACACAGAACCAATCGCCTGTGGTGCCTCTACGGAGAAGAGGTAGACCCCCTAAACACCTCCTCCTGTTCCTGGGAAAAACGAAAACAAATCAAAAATCCCACCACTTCACCGAAACGGTCATCGGAGGTGTAGGAGGAGGATGTAGAGGATAAAATTGCTGCTATTCTCCTTTTAGGATAGGTGTTACTACGAGAGCCATCTAGTCTTCCCGTGGTGCAACTCACTTGTCCCAGAATTCACTCTTGAATTCTCTTCTTTTGAATTGAATATGTCACAAATTAAGGAAAATATCGAGAATAGTTAAGATTGTCGAAAAACATATGCAGGCAAATTACGTAAATCAAGCCTTAATTTTAAACCTGGTGATTTAGTTTGGGAAAAGCTTCACCCATTAAGTAAAGCAAACTAAATCATAAGTGCAAAGTTGATGCCGAGGAAAGATGGCCTTTAAGTCATTTTGTCCCCAAAACCCCCTCCAACCTTTGTCATAGCTAGTTGGGACAAACCTGATGAACCTTTAGGTGCATACCATGTATCAACTCTAATACCTTTTCAAAATATCACACAGAACCAATCTCCGGTAGTGCCAATAAGGAGAAAAGGTAGACTCCCGAAACAGCCCCCTCCTGTTTCTGTAAAAACCGAAAACAATTCAAAAATCCACCACCTCGCCGAGACGGTTTTCGGAGATGTAGGGGAAGAATGTAGCGGGTACAATTGCTGCCCTCTTTTTTATGATAGGTGGCTTACGAGAGCCATCTAGTTTTCTCATAGTGTCACTCACTTTCTCTGTGTGTAATTGTCTATAATGTTGCTTTCTGTGCGGTGTCTTGTGATGTGTTTCTTTGTACTGTGTTGTGGAACGTAACAAACGAATAAAAAAATGGTCCCTGAGACTTATTATTTAACAACGGCTTTTCCCATAAATAAGAGTCTCGTCCTCTACAGTCTGATGTTTATGCTCAGATTTTTTTTATCCTTGAATTTTAATGCATATACCACTGTCATTTATAAAGCTGAGAAGCTGTTCCAAGTAAAAACACTTATATATAGGGATAAGACCTTAGCAGTACTAGTGTGCGAACATTTTTGAAGAAAATATACGTTGAAAGGCAGAAATTAAATAATCTAGTGAGATATTTTTATTTACTCTGAATTACTGCTCCCCCTACTCTCGACAATTTTTTGTAATTTGCTCGACATCGTTTGTAATTTGTTCAAAAGTTAATATCACGGATTTGGCATCTGAACAGAGCCCTCTCGCCAACTTAGCAATAAAACGCTAAGCATGCAAACTAATTTTTTTTTCTCCTGAACTCACCGTATCTATATTTTGATTTTATATAAATTTAATATCCCCTTCTCCTTGTACAACCCTTCTGTTGTGTATTAAATGCGACTATTTTTATTGTTTTTTTATTTGTCTGAAATTAAACTGTTTGGTGGTAATTGTACCAAAACTTCAAAAAGGTTAAACTCGTTTTCTATCATTTTCGTTAGGATGCTCGAGCTAATGAAAGTCCCCAAAAAACTAAGTGGCACACTATTTTGATGTTTGATTTGGTTTGTAGTTCTACGGTAATACTGTTTTGCTACACGAGTATTAATAAGACTACTGTTTAAAGACGATTCCGAACGGATACGAACATCCATACTAGGCACGAGATTCGAACCCGTGAACTCCGATATAGAACAGCAGGCTCCCTACCATTAGACCATCATTAAGCCTATTTTGATGGAACACCGTATATATTCTAAATTAATGTATCAATTATATATTAAAGAAATATCAATTATATATAAAGAAATATCAATAGTAGTCAGAGAATGTTAAGTTCACAGAAATTAGTATAAAATGTGTTGATATCGAACCCGAATGTAAGGAATTTGGACTCCACCACCTGTGTTTCGCAGATGTACACCCTTGACTATATCTGCAAAATCGACCCCATTGACCACGTCCATCCGGTATTCCTTAAGGAAAAGCGGAGCCGGCCGGCTAAGGGGGGCTGATAAGGTTTTTCGGATGTGTCGCTTGTTTGTTTGTTTGTTTGTTTTTGCAGGCCGGCAGCGCATCTGAAGGGGAGAACTTCTCTTTTCGGAAGGGGTGATCAAGTTTCAAGAGGCTGATCCCCCGAAGAGGGACAGAAGATCTGCAAGAGAGAGTCGGATTCAGGAGTCGACATAGAGCGACAAGAGACATCTCTATGCTGATGTGAGAACACTACGCACGGTCATCTAAATCTGGCTAAGACAGACTCCGAGACTCAAATATGAAATTTGGTTTACATTTTTCATTAATGTTGTAAATAATGTTTGTTGACCTTAAAGTTTCGGAGGTAATTTAATGCATCCTCAGAGACGACCGAACACACCTGCCCACTAAAGTAGCCGGCAGGTCGCACACTAGTATAGCGCTCCAGAACAAAACGTTACACAAAGTATTTGTTTCTTGTTTGTTTATAGAATAGATTTGGTTTGGTTTGGATCGCTACGGTATACAGTTTTGCAACACGATAATAAGACTCCTAATGGAAAGCCGATTAGCTTAAAGCCGATTCCGAACGGCTACGCATGACATGGGATTTGAACCACGAATCCGGTACCGATGGTACTACTTTGTTTGTATAGTGTTAGAGGTACATGCTTTAGGTAAATTCATTCAATGATATACCACTTAACAATGATCAGAAACTTGAATCAAAAGTACTGGGCAATAGAAGCCAACTGCATTTTTCTTGATAAACTTGATGTCCGAGGGTATTCTAAGAGTTTTAACTCAATGTTCCTGCTTTTGTGAATTCTTTTAATAGTTTATACATGATACAGAATTTAAGCGTCTTTTCCCAATTTTGCTTGAGTCATTTCAGCTAAATATATAACAATGAATATCTTAAATGTAAGTTATTGTGAACTCCTGAAAGTTAAAACAATATGAAATTATCTAGTATATGGAATTACCTAGTATGATTTATCTAGTATCACGTTGTGATGCCTTCAATGTTCTTGAGTGAAGAAGTAGCGTAAAGGAGGATCACAGACTTAACAGAATTGGAAATCACTTTTATTTTCTGGAATAAATAATTGCTATATACAAAGGGATTCTAATATCTCAAAACAATTCGAAATGTCAAGGATTGTTGCTTGAATAACATATCTACGGTGATCACAGTCGTAACAGAGAATTAATTATTCTAACACGATGGGGAGGTTTTTCCAGAATGCTACGTAAACCCAATCTATCCTCCATTCGGTGTCCGAGACCCTGCCGTTCCTTATGTGAGCGGCCTTACGAGTCACTTACGAGCGTTCTCCATGAGGTCAACGCACGTACGTAAAAAAAAAAAATGTCGAAAAGCCCCGAGTAGCAAAATTCTTGGCTTTTTATACCTGGAGGTCAGTAACGGTCCCGCCAACCATTTTCTGTTCAGTTACGATTCCAATTACCTGAGAACTCCTTCTAAGGTTACAGCTAGTTAATTAGTCGAATTCTCATTCGCTAGTTGCCCCTTTCCGGAATTCTCAAGGCAATGCTCTGGAATCATTACCTTGACCGATCAGGGCGTGACGCCTATTCAACCGAACTGTCAACATCCCAGACACTACGTCGCTGCGCTATTGTAGTCCGGTCAAGCAGGTGGGACCCAGCTATGCCAATTTTGGTCATTTGTGTTCTAAACAAGGGGGAGGTCTTCACAACGTGTAAACAGAGAACTGTGAATGGAAGCTCTCTAACGTATAAAACTATTTGTCAAAATTTCAGTCGATGTAATTCCGGAAAAAGTAAATTTAAACTCAAGCTACGACAAATCGTAAAATGTTTACCCAATCAACAAAATTATAAATAATTGTAGATACTCGAAAATTTAGTTAATTGTTTAAAGGATTGCTATCTACGCTGAAAAGAAAAACTCGTTTCGGGAAATCGTAAAGATTCTAAAAACTCTTTTTAGTTATCCCTACAAGAAGACATTAAGCATTAATGGGTTAGTTATAATTTACTCTATCGTAATTTACGGCTCTAAATTATTTCATCATTTATTATTATTATTATTATTATTATTTCAGAAAAGAGCTTCAGGGTTAAATAAATGATGCATAATTTTAAAACTTATGATGCTATTCATGCTCCAAAGAGTTAATCAACCCTTAACTTAAAGTAGACTTTCTTTAACAGTTTAGATGAAGTCATAACTTGAAACAAATTGTCACTGCTTCCCACGACATACAAAAGCCTGCATAATTTACTCCAAGTTCTAAAGTTTAGTAATTTTAACAACTTCGTTAGACTGGTTGTTCGTGTTTACATCATATTGTACTTTGACTCAAAACTTTTTGTAGTTCGTAAATTAGCCTAGTACTTTACACTCTTAACACGTTTGAAGTTTAGATAATTTTTTCCGAGTCGAAACCATTTTAGTAAATTGCAACAATTTGCCCGGAAAATTTTCATGAATGCAAAGTATTTTTAATATGTAAGTTTCCCAGATTTATTCTTCATGAGAGTAAGAGAGTTAAAATAAGCTAAAATGCATGCTAATTATGCGTTCGTTGTTTTGTAAAGGTGAACAGTTATCTTTTCAAAACAGTTTTATTTCCACTGTAGTTACAGAAAAATTATACTTGTTTCTATTTAAAATGATGAAACAGAAGCAGGACTATATTAAACTTCTTTGTCTCGCTAGATATTTCTTTCTTACCCTCTCCCACAAGAAATATTCTTATATCTTTTGCGAGAGATGAATAAAATAAAATAAAACTAGAAAAATCAATAAAATAAAACTAGAAAAATATAAAAACTAAAATCAACCTTAATTTTTTATTAATAGAAAACATTTAATACACACAGTTACTAATATTTCGAAGCGGAGAAACGCATAGCGTATTTTTTTTTTATTTAGAGTCAGGCAAATATTACCCTACAAACACCACCATGAGTCGAAGAATGTGTCCTCGCAACGCTACGCTCACGCAAATCAATCCAACAGCCACACGAGGGTCAAAGTTTAGAGTTCAGCGACTCGCCTATTCTCTTTTTGGTAAAGGCCAAGCCAAGGCGACTTTCTGTCTGGATTATTGACACTACACTACAAAGGGTTTTCGCTTCGACACGCCTTAAGGTGTCCGACGTAATTAGAAGGTCGGAAGATACGCCGAAATGTCAGACTGTGAATGAAAAAAACAATCGGAGACTAGCAGGACGGCGACGCGGGAAGTAAAGGCCAATGGGAAGAGGCGAAAGGTGATGTCAGGCGGCGCTAGTTTTGCCAAAGAGAGATTTCCTATGAG
Source organism: Pardosa pseudoannulata (assembly GCA_032207245.1). Classification (NCBI taxonomy): domain Eukaryota; kingdom Metazoa; phylum Arthropoda; class Arachnida; order Araneae; family Lycosidae; genus Pardosa; species Pardosa pseudoannulata. Next base: position 168,785,200 of record CM063504.1, on the reverse strand, counting down.
AACGAGAAGAGGCGAAGATTGGTCGCGGTTGGTTTTTTTGGAGAGCATTTCTCCAGTTTTGTGTGGGACTCAAGGAGTTGTACGCCTGCAACAACGGTATCTGTCGGCCCCTGACCACAGATTGTTTTTTAGGTTCGCCTCGAACCTGGAACTTTTACGTCCGTACCAGCTCACCTGAGCCCTGTGATTTCCATTCGGATAATTTGTAAATAGCTTCTATTTAATCAAGAATAAATGTTGATATTTGTTACAAGCTGTCAGTCCTGTTACAACCACTTCGACACCCCTGCGCTACCCAAGGATCCAGAAATGTTACAATATCACCTTCTGGCTTTGTATGACGTGTAGCAACCTATCCTTCTATTCTAAAGAAGACTATTTATTGTTTGGAGGTTTCGATGAAAGTATCAATTAATTAAAATAACAAAATGAGGTTTTTTTATATAAAAATCTTGGATTACATTTTTCATGAAAAGTATTTATGAAATCCACAAATGGAAATCTCAGAATCATAAATACCATTTCTTAAATGTGTTATTGGAACTATTGTACATCTTTTTTGTGTTCTTTAATAACTACGCTTAATATTAAAAGTTTTAAATTGTTATATAACTATTACAACGGCCAATTAAATCCATTTACAGGACACAATTCTGTTTCTCCCCTCTTTTAAAAATTAAAAGCCCCATGACATTTTTTACTGGTTACGACCCTAAAAATACTTCATTTGAACAAAAAAAAAAACATTTAAAGTTTAATTCATCTGTAGCAATAAATTGATAAAAAATATACCATAGATTCTCTAAGATAAAATAAACTCACTGTATTTTAACGCCTTAACACTATAGCGTCCGTTGGTGTTGATTGGACACCGGAACCTGTTTAGTCTGTTCTCCTTTTCGCATTTTTGCAAGGAATTTGAAAATTTTTCTTGACTTTTAACCATATTCCATGGTGATTACACAGAAAAAGTTTTGTGATTCTCGGTTAATAAGGAGAGGTTTTACAACTAAATATACCTAAAACATCCGCTGGTGCCATTTCGGCACCAATGCAATTTATCATTATAAATAGCTGTTCAACAAAAGATAAATCACGAAGTAGATAGATATCATTAGCTCAACAAAAGATAGTTCACTAAGTAGATACCATTAGTTCAACAAAAGATAGTTCACTAAGTAGATACTATTAGTTCAACAAAAGATAGTTCACTAAGTAGATACCATTAGTTCAACAAAAGATAGTTAAAAAGATACCATTAGTTCAACAAAAGATTGTTAAGAAGACACCATTAGTTCATCAAAATATAGTTCACTAAGTAGATACCATTAGTTCATCAAAATATGGTTCACTAAGTAGATACCATTAGTTCAACAAAAGATTGTTCACTAAGTAGACATCATTAGTTCAACAAAATATAGTTCACTAAGTAGATACCATTAGTTCAGCAAAATATAGTTCACTAAGTAGATACCATTAGTTCAACAAAAGATAGTTCACTAAGTAGATACCATTAGTTCAACAAAATATAGTTCACTAAGTAGATACCATTAGTTCAACAAAAGATAGTTAAAAAGATACCATTAGTTCAACAAAAGATTGTTAAGAAGACACCATTAGTTCAGCAAAATATAGTTCACTAAGTAGATACCATTAGTTCAACAAAAGATAGTTTACTAAGTAGATACCATTAGTTCAACAAAAGATAGTTTACTAAGTAGATACCATTAGTTCAAAAAAAAGATAGTTAAAAAGATACCATTAGTTCAACAAAATATAGTTCACTAAGTAGATACCATTAGTTCAGCAAAATATAGTTCACTAAGTAGATACCATTAGTTCAACAAAAGATGCTCACTATATAGATAATCATTAGTTGTAAAAAGAAAGTTCACTAAGTAGATACCATATAGCATTCGCTTATGTGATCATAAAATTCTTTTTTTCATTCGATTTTTGAACTTTAGACACTTTCAAAAGAAGAAAAGCCCTGATGCAATTGCCAATTAGTTCAATGAAAATGCAACTAAGAAAATGATCCTCTCTTACATGAAAATGGTGTGCGGTAATTGTACAAGAAAAATTAAATATCACTGTATCCATTGCAAATACGGAATATACAAAACATTATGCATGAAAGCGATAAATAATGATTAAAAAACTTGCATTCTCACAAAAATTATGATTTTACTTAATATACTAATATTTATAAATATTATTGTTTTATTTCATTTTAAGAGATTAAGTAATTTGTTTTATTACAGTTTTTTATGCTATAAAGAGTCATAATAGTATATGATACACAAAATAATAATACATGAAATAATATTAAAAAGTCTTAAAATTAAACCCTACTGAACAGTAATCCTGAAGTTATTTAGGTACTACAACTATTTTATATATTTTATATGGAACAATACACTGGGGCGACTTTTGAGAGTAACGAAATCCCACACGTTATAGTATTAAAGCAGGAAAATGTATCAATGGGTTCATTTTATAAGCTTTCGTATTTTGCTGGGCACCAATTTTTGGTGGTGTCATCTACATTATAAATATGGAACTAAAAGAGGGAAATCTCATTTTCGATTGATATGTCACATTCCACTAGATTTAAAAATCTAAAATTTTGTATATACTGCCTAGTTTCTTTTTTATTAATGCCATTATCTTAAATTTTTTAAATATATTGCAAATATTCTAAAATATTTTTTTTGCAATGAAAAAGAACTGTAAAAAAGGAATTTACCTTTTTTACTAATACTAGAGATTTTTAGCATTTCTTATCTTTGGACAGGGGATATTTTATTCGTAATGAAAAGATCCAAAGATGTAATGAATTATAGTTATTTACCAAGCTATAAAATAAAAATGCCAGTATCATTTTTTGGTTACCTGTTTCAATGTTTAATTCAATGTCTGTAGATACCATGGATCCATGTGATAATTTTGCAATCCATACGCACTTTTTTGGAAAATATAATTTTTTTCCCAGCTAATGTGATGATTTTTGATTTATACATTCATTACCTGTTATAAAAATAAATTCAACCTTGTATCAAATACTTTGAATTTGGTATTTGATAAAATGTAACATTTATTAAACTATTATTATAAATTCTGAAAGCAATATTTTCTCAAACCCTGAATGGATGTAAAATAGTTTTATTTATGCACAAGTAAAAAAAAATTTTAAGTGTTATTGGTTCAATAGTTATATTAAATTTAAATAAGTTCAAACTTTTTCAAAATTATGTTTATCCAAAATAGTCACTACGCAAATACATGGGAAAATGTTTAAATATGTGCATAAACAAAAGGTTAGAATTTTGTGTACCGGAAACTCATAATAATTCAGATATCTGCTGGAAACCTCAAAATATATTGTATTAAATCTAAACTGCCTCTAGGGGATTTTTTTTTATTCTGATGGAGAATGCCACCATCTAATACTTTTAGTTTGTTATTTAGTTCTTAGATGGCGCCACTGAAGCGACAGCTAAAATAACTTCAAGTATAATGACAAGTACTTTAAAAAAAAAAAAAAATACATTACCATGAAATAATTTGAAAACCTGTTGGGTTAAAATTCCATCTAATATTAAAAATATCGAATGATGAGCACTGTTTATATGAGCCACAATTACGAATGATTCAACTTAATACATTATTATGAACACAGCCATGGGAAGCTCACTGTGTGCCATGACGAGAGTAATTCGCCCACCGAAAAAAAATATAGTAATATAATATTGATAATATACAAATTTTTCATTTTTTAACTTAAATTTTTTTTTATTTTGGATTCAAATTATTTTTTAAATTATTTTTTAAAGTAGTTGTTGAAGTCACATTTATTAAACCATCTATTCATTCTATAAACAAGAACGTGGTTCAATATGGAAAATCTCAAACAGATTTACTCATTTGATTTTATTATTATTATTATTATTATTATTATTAAATCAGTCTAACAGAGAGAGGGAAATTTAGTTTCGAGAAAATAGAATGTAAAGTTACACAATATGTGGCATATATTTAATGAAAGGACTTAACTAATGTTCTAGAATAAATTTTCCAATTCACTTTTTATTCTGTTGAGAGTGAATTTAGGAAAAATTATTCTTCATAAGTATTTTTTTTTTCGATTGTTTGAACTTTTAAAATTTATGAGACACTTTAAATTGCCCAAAGAATTCTATTTTTTCCAAACAATAAATATTGATTTTGAAAAAAATAGACAATAATGTTGTTTTTTTTTATTCCTTAGAAAAGAATCTGTAATAGGGCTTTTAAGTATAAAGTTAACAGATTTTGCATTTGAAAATGCATCAACATTCACCAATTTTCTTTTTATACACTATAAGATAAATAGGTGATAAATTTCAAAAGAACGCAATTCGCAAGCAGCCATGCTCCTGTAAATCATTTTCTTTATTTAAATTTTCTTCGAAATTCTCTTAACTTAATTATCTAGTGATCACATTGATACTAGATGACGCCACAATGACTCTTGCTTTCCCTCAAAATTATCATCATCATCTATCCTTAATTTCTCTACTTAAGTTTTTCTTTTCCCCTATTCTGTTAAACTTCCTACTTTTAATCTTAAAAATAATTTTTAAAAAAAATTACAAAATTAAATAAAAATTACAAAAAAATTATAAAACTTATAAAAATATTGGATGCTTGCATCTGCCAGAAACATTTGATTAGTACTTAAATTATTAGTACTAAAACTATACTAATCTACTAAAACTATACTAAAGTTACTAAAACTATACTAATCTTTCTCTCTTTTCTTTCTTTTACTTTCATTTAATTGTTTACTTAAATTCAGCTATTTAGGACCCCCTTATTATTTTTCCTTTTAAGACTTTATTCAAATTATTTTCACCTATAATATATTTGCACACTTCATGATGCACACCATGGAGAGTAATTTTTACCTTCACTATTGGGGATTCAACTCAAGCCCAGGTGCCCCAAATAAGCTAGAATTTGGAAGAACACAATTCTTGTGAATGCACATTTTATACTTCAAATAATAAAAAAACAAAAATGTTTGTTTCAAACAACCTTTAAAATTATTATTAGTAATAATTTTATCTGTACGTTTTAGAAATAATTATAATAACTATAAGAAAATAGAAATAAAAATGCTCTTTTTGCTTTTCCTAAGATATATTCTACCATTTAATGAAAGAGAAATTTCAAATTATGAGTTAAAATTACTGAAAATCATAGGCATCACAGGCAGTAAGGTAGTATAATATCATGTAGCATGCGAGTAATGTGGTGAATAGCTCCCTAGATTTTTAGATTTTAAAACAAAAAAGCTTCTGGTCTTAAATAATAAAGAAGTTTAATATAACTTATATATATATATACAAGCTTTTAAAACTCTCTGCAAACAGAATCTTGGAATTGTCTTCTCACCCAAAATCAATTTGCTACTATTTTTTATGAACCATATCTAAAGGCAGATAAAAAAAAAAAAAAAAAAATTAAAAAGGGGAAGAAGGGAACAGTACATACCTACCTACCCAAATAGACAAAAGTAAATATAAGTTGAAGCAAGAATTGTGCATTAATTTTTCAGGCCTTAAAAAATGCAAGATTTTTAAGAACAGTTGATGTCCTAAGCAATATAACCACCTGTAGCTATTACTCTTAGGGACATCTTTCCCTCCTCCAAGTGGATTCTACCATAGAAGAAATGCCCAAAATTTACCATTCAGAAAATATATTTGCTAGGAAGCTTAATTAAAATGTTTAAGTAGCATACATGATGTTACATTATCTAAACTTAAAACCTTAATTCTTCAAGCTATAGTCACTATTCCCTCATCAATGAATTTTGAATTTTTTAGACTACATTGTTTGCATTTTACACTACATATATGAACACCACAGCGCTTGAAGTGTAAAATCCTAAAATAATTTCAAAATAGCTAAACATAAGGTAGCCACAAAAGAGGATTTTTAAATTCTCTGATATTTCCAGGTTTTCTAATATAATTCCAGGTATAAGCTGACAGCATTGTTGTCAAGCTTTAACACTAGATTTACAGACCAAGCTAATTTGACTCATTAAAAATTTGATCATTATATATATATATATAACTTTAATATCACTTTTCAAAAGCATACATTGGTTTTTAGTTAAGTAATAAAATATATGTAAACTTTCATTCCTCTTCCCCGCAGACCCCTTCATTTTGCATTATCAAATGTGGTATACCTATTTTCACGCTTGTGAGCCAATTTGACTCATAGAATGTATATGAAAATAAATATAGTAATAAATATAAAGTAAATATAAAGTATAAAATATATAAAGTATAGTAAAAAGTAAATATAGAGCAGAAGTCGAGAGCATTTCCATTCCAAAGACAGAAATTCATGCTACTGACGCACAGAAGAATTGTCAAGTTCAACAATCATACAAAAGAAACAGATGTAGAAATTATCGTGCGAAATGTAATAGAAATGTTTGTGGAAAATGTGTTTCAAAAACAGATTTTATACGTAAAAAATGTTTTCCATGAATTTTTTTATAATAAACATTTTATTCAAATTAATTTGGAACAATTTTCTTTGCAAAAAACTTCAATTTTCTTGTGTGAGTCAAATTGGCTCACTTCAGTAAAAATAGGTATATGATCAACATCTGTAAATCTAGTGTAAATGTCTATGTTATCTCTACCCACCTTTATTAAGTCTAAGAAACTCAAGAAATTTTACATTTAGAAAAAGTAAGATTTTAAGCAAAAATAAAAGATAAAATGATAGTACAATAAACTATAGAAACTCTCAGTTACAAGAACTAAACACTTTTACAGTTCTATATCACATTTTGACTATTCTCTATTCAGTTGTTTAATTCAATGATTTTGAAATAATTTTAGAGTAATTATATGATAAAAAAAATTCTTACTACCTAAATCACAAAATAGGACAGATTTATCTAAACATTCAATATAACACTGCATACGATAGCTATAGCATGTGATATTTCTAAAGATTTGTAAGTTATTTGCTAGTAGCTCTGCAATAAAGAGAATATTTTCTAATTTTTTTTAAATGTGCTCTCAAAAACTTGAAAAATGTTATAAATAAATAATATTACAAAACTTGCTTTTTGTTATGCAATGTTAATTAAACAAAAAATAAGTTCTGATGTAGAAAATGTAGTTGAATTTAATGAGATTTAACTAATTCAAACATAATTGTTTCCATTATTAAAGTTACAGTTAAATATTCTTTTAAACTATTTTTTTTCATATTTATATTACATACTAATTATAATTTGTATCTCTTCAAATAGCTATTGTTCTGATAGTGTAACAAAATTGTTATTATTCCTCTGTTAAAAATTAACTGAAATAGAAGAATTAGTTGTTTAATAGGAGTTTTTAATAGTTCAAATCCCAGCCAGTGTGTTATTTTGTTATTTACTTTCCACTTTCTCATGTTCTGTATTCATGGTATTGTTGAAATATGTAATCACAATTATACTTAGCAACTTGGTGTTTTGGCTGCTTATTTAAGTAATAGCTTTCTCGGGCGTCCAAGGTTTTCTTGAGTTGATCCTTTTGTGTTTTCATTAGTTGTGTTTAATTAGTTTTGTCTTGTGCCTGTGATTTGATTGGCTGGGCTCAGTATCTTTATAAAACTATAAAAGCCCAATGTACCTCATATTTTTGTATTATCAGTATTATTATTATTTTGGTGTCTTTAATAAAAGGTGTTTTGCGATCTGCGGCTCTTCATTATGCTTCAAAAGGTATTAACTAAAAAGCATACAAACTTGATAGCTTTTGAATTTAAATTACTGTTTCAATAATGCATTGAATATTTTAAGCTAAAAACATTAAAATTATATATTATAAGATTATAGTTAAAATTGGTGTAAATAAAAATTATATCTCTGTAAATAAAACATCTTTTGTTGCCACTGTAGCAAAAAGTGGCAAAAATGTATTTTTGAGGACAGTTTTCTTCCATGGTTTTTACCACCGGTGACAAAACATGCCAACCCTAATTTGTATCAGTGACCTAGTTTTACAACCCCCAAATTTATTGATAATTCTTTAAATCACCCCCCCCCCAAATCCCTGAAGAGAGTAAAAAAAAAAAAGAAGTCTTATGTAGCTTCTACAGTTTTGTATTTATGATACTTGACATTTAGTTCTATTGAAAGAGAACAGGAAAAATTTTTTTTTTTCTAGATCACAGGCTTGCAACTGCTGAGGTACTTTGAAAAAGGTGACAAAAGTGACAAATAATACAGAATAAGTGACTAAAAAGTGACTAAACATTGAAAAAAAAAGTGATTTTTTTTCTCCTCTTGATTACAGATGCTATTATTAAGATTTTTCTATTTATTTTAACTCAAAATCAAATGATTCATGCAAGACATAATTTTAGTGTCAAATACAAAAAGGTTAAAAATTTTGTTTAACACAACTAAACATTGCTTTTTATTCAAGAAAATCTATAAATTAGATTTGAATACATACAATACATTACTTTTATAATCACAATTTTCTGCATACATTAATGATTTTTGAAATATGTACATAGCTAGATTAGAGTATCTAAACAAAAATTCTGAAGTAAAAGAAAAAGAGAAATATGTGCTTTGACATAAGTTACTTTAATGTATTAAATGTACATTTCAGGAACTTCTTTCTGGCTGTTTAAAATCACTAAATTCTGGAAACCATATGACTAATTACATTTTAATAAGAAAAATAAGATTAGAGCAGCACATTTTTGGTCTTTTATTAAAATATTTTGTTATTAATTCAGAACCGGAACTAGATCAACGGGAAATCCAGGCAGGGTCCGAATAGCCCCACGGGGTGATAGTACTTGGAAAGAGAGGTGGGTCTGAACAGCCAAGGGGTGATATACTTGTAAGATGTCATTGCGTTTGCCAAGTTTTCTCCTCCCACCAGTACCAACGATTCAATAATGTACTTACCCAAGGTCATCTGCCAACCTACAAGAGCCACACATGCAAAATAATACAGAAGGTTTCTATTCGGTCGTGTCGAGTGATTGTAGCGCTTGCGCTAAGAACAAAATATGGTTCAGTACATCGTTGGACCCCGTGATATACCATGAAAGTGACTAAAAGTGACTGTTTTCTTAAAAAAGTGACTAAAGGTGATCAATAGTAAAAAAAGTGACTAAAGGTGAGAAAAGTGACAGAATTGCAAGCCTGTAGATCTAGTGGTGTAATCAGTTTAGTCAGATTATGGATAGTGATGTTGGCTGAGCATTTATGAAATTATTGATTACATTTATTATATTACATTTATATTAATTTACATTTATACAAAAAAAAATTTTAAAGCACTGATGGATTCATAACCATGCTAATAATGTCTTGTTTATATGACACAAAGGTTTGGTTATACATCATTTCCCACTTTCCTAACACAAATTTTATCTCAACACAATTACAGAAAAAAAGATTAAATGCATTTGATTCACATTACTGTACTGAATACCACAAGCACATTGTCAGATGACAATTAAAGATTCTTTTTTTATTTTTAATTAAACACCTACTTACATACATATGTAAATGGTAATAATTATCCAAAATATGCATTAAAGGTATGATTTCTCTCTCTTTAATAAAATAATTGTTTAATTTTAAAGTTTATTACCACTCTTTTCCAATACAAAATGTAGTAATATACTAGAACTATGCTTTAGAAAACTTAAAAATAATTACTTTTACATAAATATGTAATAATGAAAGCTATATAATTAAATTTTATTACATATATAATTAACATATTTATTATTATTTATTATTTATAAATAATTTTACATTTTTATTATCCTTTATACATAATTTCACATTAGTCTCTTGAACTGAAAAGGTATTTTACTACACAATTCATAAAATGTTTAGTGTGGATGTATTTAAACACAACTGCATGTAAATAGTACAATCTAGAAACATTAAATTTAATACATCGGTACTTCATGACACCATGCAAAACTTTATGAAACTTTTTTTTCAAATTTTGAATAAGTTTTTATTTAATTTATTTAATGCCAAATTGATTACTTTTCAAAAACTTTTGTTATGCAATGTTGATTACAAGTTGAACACAGTTTACAATGTTGAAAACAAGTTCTGATGTAGAAAATGTAATTGAATTTGATAAGATCTAACTAATTCAAACATAATTGTTTCCATTATTAAAGTTACAGTTAAATATTCTTTTAAACTAATTTTTTTTTTCAGATTTATATTACATACTAATTATAATTTGCATCTCTTCAAATTGCTAAACCAAACACCTCCCTATCCTGGGGGGCTTTTGAAGACTCTCTTACAGGATTTTCTCCCATTTGTTCTGTCAAATATCAGCTCAGTTAGTGTTGTGTTAATAATGGGGAGGTCATAGGTTCTATTCCCCATGGTCCAAGTTAATTTTTTTAATCCTATTTTTATGTTGTGTATGTAAATATGGTGGTAATTTAAATCATTTTAATTTCTAGAAATCAGCACCTTTTTTTTTATGGGGGGGATAATTTTTAAACTACACAGCCAGGGTTCGGGCTCTTTTTCCAGAACAAAAATTAAGAACTTTTTAAGTACTTTCTAAGGACCAAAGTAAGTTTTTCTAAGGACCTACTTGAAATACACAACATAACGGCATAAACCCTATCTCCTGAGGAACATATTTTAATGATTATGAACCAGACAAGGGATGTTCAATAAATACCTTACAATATTTCAAAATTAAGTTTTTAAAAATGCCTAAAAGTTAATACAAGATAAATATTTGACAAAACCTAATCTTGAAAAATGTACATCTTAGGTTTTTGGAGTGATCAAACTAAAAATAAATTGTTAATAAAAACAATATTACAGACAATATTTTCTGAGGGTTTAAAAATGACTCATATATATATATATATATATATATATATATATATATATATATATATACTAGCTGATTATACCCGACGTTGCCTGGGAAAGAAGAAAGTTTTAGACTTTTCTATTACATTCAATGCAAGGAAAATTAAACTTCCATAAGTAACGGAAATAGCTATAAACCCCATCCTCTAGGCTTCGCTTAGTTAAAATCTGCATGACTGTTAGCTATTTAGGAAAGGGCAGCTGACTTTATACTATAAACCTTTAAAGTATACGAAAAATTATATATTTGTCATATAAGAAAACTGATAGGAAATCACATGACAATTGTGGATTTTGTCAATGGAGAAATTGATAGCATTGGAATTTAAAAATTAAGAAGTTTTTAAAGACCATTGACAAAAATTAAGTAGTTTTAAGGGCCCTTAAAAATGAAAGCTAAAATTAAGGAGTTCTTAAGGACTTTTAAGGACCGTGGGAACCCTGATAACTTAATAGCATTATTCACAGATTAATATAATTTAAAAATATATATCTTTTTCATTTATCTATTGCAGGGTTTTCACTTATTTTCCAGAAGAAAAAGTAAGAACTTTTTAATGGCTTTCAAAGGACCAAAGTAACTTTTTATAAGGACCTACTTGAAATACACAGCATAACGGCTTAAACCCTATTTCCTGAGGAATATATTTTAATGATTATAAACCAGACAAGGCATGTTCAATAAATGTCCTACAATATTTCAGAATTAAGTTTTTAAAAATGTATAAAAATAATATAAGACAAAAACTAATTTTGAAAAATGTACATCTAAAGTTTTTTGAGTGATTAAACTAAAAATGAATTGTGAATAAAATACAATATTATAAACAGTACTTTCAGGGGGTTTAAAAATGACTCTGATATACATATATATATATATATATATATTATATATATATATATATATATATATATATATATATATATGTTTGTATATACTAGCTGATTATATCAACATTGCCTGGGAAAGAAGAAAGTTTTAAGACTTTTCTATTACATTCAATCCAAATAAAATTAAACTCCCATAAGTAACTGAAATATCTACAAAACCCCTACCCTCCAAGCTTCGTTTAATTAAAATCTGCTTGACTGTTAGCTATTAGAAAAAGGCAGCTGACTTTATACTTTAAGCATTTTCAAAAGATTATTTATTTGTCAAATAAGTTTTCTAGCTTGTAACCATAAAAAATACTAATAAGCTAAAAGCATTTTCATAATTTTTTAAAGATATCAAGGAAAGGAATTTTGAATTACTACAGTTATACTGACAACATATGTGTATTTGAGGATTTTCTTTACTATTAATACTGCACTTTTGGCTAGAAAATGTTAAAAAATGTAATGAACTTTAACAAATATTTATTTACTATTTTCAAAGAAATTTCCAATAGTGCAAATTCACATAGATAATTTCATTTTAAAAGTTCAATAGGTTTCTTTTTTTGTTTCAGAAATTTTTTCGCTCACGTTCTGTAACTCAGCTACTTCCAATTTCAAAATTAAGAAGTTTTTAAGGACCTTTGATAAAAATTAAGTAATTTTAAGGGCCCTTAAAAATGAAAGTAAAAATTAAGGAGTTCTTAAGGACTTTTAAGGACCGTGGGAACCCTGAATTGAGTCCATAGTCTTTCTACAGGCTTTTGACGTAGTTATATTATAAAAGAAAAAAATAAAATTCTAACAGGGTTATTAAAAGGGTTAATCTTATTTTACTTGCTCTGAGGTCTTCAATACACAAGTTTTAAATCTATATTTGCAATTAATTTTTTGTTCTATTTTTATCATACAATGGCATTTAAAAAGTAGCACACTACATTAGTATACATATTGCAAGTCAATGGCAGGCTCAAATTTAAAATCTCCAAAAATACTCCTTTGAAAAAATTTTAAAAACTCAAAATTAATTCTTACTAATAAATATGAACCCTGTTTAAAAATTAAAATGACTGCCGTCTATTAGTATGTCTACTCAATAAGTTTCCTTAAACAGTACTGGTCAAACACTTTAATTAAAATAAAAGCTTTATTTACACATAAAATTCAGTAGCAAAGTCTTTCAGTGAGCAACAGGATTTAAAGGTTCAGCTTTAATATTGGATAAGTCTAATCTTGAATCTAACTCATCATCTACTTCTCCAACAACAGCCCTGAAATTAAATAAATTGTCTTTAAATCAAACATATTAAAATGGAATTTTATTTCATATTATTATACTCAATTTGAAATTATATGGTATTAAATACACTGTGATTGAAGATAAATTAGATATATAATTTTTTTCAGAGTTAAAATATAAAAAAAATAAATACTTTTTTAATAGATTTACAATAAAAAATAAAAGCTCAATTAGAGCTTTGATTAACCAAAGCTTTTGTTAACTGGGCTGATTTTTTGCTGAATATCTAATAATGTACATTCATAATATTTATATAATATATATAGTATTATAAAATATGGAGATCAAGTTTTGTAAAAGTCTTACATCTTATTAAAGTATAACTCCAAGGAAAAACAATGTCAGTATATATAAATTAAAAGGACTAGATTTCTTAGAAAAACGAATTAGCAGTACAAATTAATTTAAGCTTATATGTTAGATACATGTATATTTTAACTATATACTTGTATACTATAAGCACTAATAACTCCCCTAAAATATTTAGAGCAAAGAAGCAATATTTTACCAACAGACCTTCTGTTGCTCAAAAATTAACGTGATCAGACAGCCACTAATAGAAATTCTGGACTTTTGCAACAAAAGGTAACATTTTTTTCACTAATAATAAACATTGAACAAATTAATGTACATAAAATAGGTATGTATAATAAATATTATATATATTAATACATATAAAATATAGTGTATATTAAATTTAAATAATAAAATATTTTCTTAGGATTCAAGCTATTTTTTAAAATGTTTCTTTCATTACTTAACTTAGTGCATAAAGTTTAAAAAAAAAAATCACTAAAAACATATTTAAAAAACAGCTTAAAATAAAAACATGTAATTTATTCTCACTCTTTTAAGGTTTTATAACCACACATCGCACAAATATTTCTAAAATGATACCAGTCAAATCCTGTATTTTTCAGTATCACTGTGGCAAAGGATACACAGTTCCTTGTCAAACACTCAAAGCTTATCAAATTAGCTTCAAAAACTGACCCCCTACACCTCCTTCTCACACAAAGTTCACTTGAATCAGTCGTACATTGATCCAAAATTCAAAATAGCTACTAAAGTACTCCAGGTTGATTCCTGGTGATTGAGTAAACTACAAGTAATGAGATCACTACAGATTAATCTGTTGTTTTGGCCTTACATTACTTAATATTTTTCTATTTATTAATTTTAATTCTTTACTTTAGTATACTTAGAAATAACATATAATTGTATCAAAATTAAGGCTATTTTTTTTTTCGCATCCTTCATATAATTTAACCTTCTTTATTTGGCCAGTAGTAGTCTTTGAGTTTGAAATGCTTGCTATAAATCAGAGTCTGAGAAACAAAAATTATGACTATGCACTTTCCATAAAGTAGGAACTGAAAGTTGTTTTCAAAAATATAGTAAAACAGTGAAACACAAGAAACTCTTATAAGATAAATATAATATACAAATAACAGCTACAAAAATACCTATAACTATTTTAATGTTAAAAAAATTAGTCTGCATGAGATTCAATTATAAAAAAAGGAAGACAATAAAAACAGACATAGTTAAAATATTACAAGCTAGATCAATAACAGTAAAATTTAAACAATTTAAAATGAATTATATCTCATTAACAAAATATATAGGAGTTAATACTTCCTGAGCTGACTCTTTAATAGCAAATTATTTCTAGCAGATTATATCAGCAATAAATGATCAAACATTTTATGATCATAATTTAAAAAAAAAATCAAACAGTAAAATTTAAACAATTTAAACTTAATTTCATTCATTAACAAAATATACAGGAGTTAATATTTCCTGAATTAACTCTTAAACAGCAAATTATTTCTAGCAGATTATATCAACAATAAATGATCAAACATTTTATGATCATTAAAAAAAAAATTAAACAGTAAAATTTAAACAATTTAAACTTAATTACATCTCATTAACACAATATATGAATTATATTTCCCAAATTGGCTCTTTAACAGCAAATTCTTTCTAGCAGATTACATCAGCAATAAATGATCAAACATTTTATAATCATAATTTAAAAAAAAAAAAAAAAATCAAACAGAAAATATTTGCTAATTTTGACTTACACGTTATCCCCTCGAACAATGTAGAGTCCTAGAACTACTTGTTCAATACCTTGTGATGAACTATATACTCTTTCATGACTTTCATCAAGAATCAAATTTATTGTTTGGTCAAAGCCTTTCAAAGTTCCCTATTTAAAAAACATAAAAAAGATATAAATTTATTCATAAAGAAAAAAATATCTACAGTAATGTTAGTAACTTAACCTTTCCTAATATTTAAGACAATCTAAAATAATATCTAACTTTTTTCAGTTCAAGGTATATCTTCTACAAAGTGCTATACCACATAATAAGACACCTTATAATATTATAATGATATACAGTGAAACCTCTCTGAGCTGCAACCCCACAGTACCGAGAATATTTGGCCGCACAGAGGGGATGGCCGCTCTGAAGGGTTTTATTTACTATTAAAAGATAATTGCTATAATGCATAATATAAACAAGACTGACATATATTCCTTATTTAAAATGAAATTTAAAACATATCTAAAGAGAAAATAGTACTTTATTTCATGCTTCCTTACATTTTTTTAAAAAAGGCTACAATTTGTTTCTATTTGTTCTATAGTCTTCATACTCTTTCAAAATCAAATTCTTTTCTTTAAAGACTTTGTTGATATGCATTCTTCCGCAGTTAAATAATTCAACTAACTTTCTTGCCGATTTGTCATTATCATATTCATGCAGAACTTCAATGTGCTACTCGAGATTTAGAAAAACACATTTTGACATCGTTGCAACACAGATATCTGAACAACTAATGAAATGAAGCTGGTATGAATGACATTTTTGATGACAGAGGGACAATTCTTCCTTAACTGTATTGATTGAAACTCCAAACAAAGGCTCTAGGACAACTTCAATGCTAGGTTGTCCAGTTCCTCCCTCAGTTTCTATAGATGGTACAATAGGGATTATCTATCTGAAAGGTGTGGGGAGAATACAAAAGAAATAACAGATTTAACCATTCTACGAAAGGATGGGGGGGGGGGCCACAGGAATGGACTTTGTAAGTTATTCCTGGGTCTTGTATCAGACCATAAACCTGACCTTGAGTTTTTCCGCTCAAAATTAAAGCAAAGAGTGAGTAAAATTTCCAGAAAAATGAAACAGGAGATCCAACTTGGTGGCCGTTTAGAGGGGGTCGGGTGGCCACTGATACAGGTTATTTTACCATTACATCTATGAGTCGAAAAATCTGTGCTATGAAAAATTGGCCAATAAGAAAGGTTGCTACAATACAGAGATGGCCGCTCAGAGAAGTTTCACTGTATACAATATCTATTGTATTTACTACCTTTAAGTACAGTTGTTAATTTTAAAATGCATAAATAAAACTTTCCATTTCTTTTATACATCTCAAAAAAAATACTCATTAAAAGTAAACAAATTTTTACAAAACATTTTCATAAAACTAAATTTTCATAGTTTTGAGAATATTCAGTAGATTATTTAATTTTATAAAAATTAGACATTTAGTTTTTTATTTAAAAAAGACAATACACATACTTGTATATTTATAAATTTTATTATTATCATCAAAAAAGAGTTTTCAACAGGTAAGAAATAAATTCACTGAACCAACAAAAATTTTGAAAGTTCTAACACGATACAGAATTTTGTAACAATTTTTTAAAGAAACAAATGTAGTAATACAATGGTTTTAAAAAAAAATACCAAAACATCTTTATATCTACATTTATCTACTTTAAATGATATGAAATTTTTAACTGCAAACTGGCCTTTTAATCAAAAATTTAGTTTGGAAAACTAATTTCAAAAATAATAAATGCCACTGTGGTAGAAAATAAAATAGGATCATAGCTTTAGTTCACTATTGAAGGAAAATCAGAAAGCTAAAATTGTCCTTTAGAGCTATCCAATGTATTAGGAAATGTAAACAAATGAGAAATGACATGAAGTGAAAGATAATACAAAGATAATTCTAGTAACAAAAAATTTAACCTGCTGTTATAAGCTTTTATATCATAGACATACTTGAATTTAAATTTAGACAAAGAAATAAATATCCATATTGTACAAAATTATATGAATAACAGAATTGTAACATCAAGAAAAAATTGTTAAAAATATTAAAAACTGAAATGCAGTTCAATTTTAATTTGCTACAGTGAGAAAAAAAGTACTAATAAAGACAAACTCAATAAAACTCCTCAAATAAAATAAATTTTTAACAACCTCTTTTACCAAGGTAAATTCAACTAATAACATTATGGATCTTGATCTAAACTAGTTGCAATACTCTGAAATCTTTATAAGAAAAAGTTTATCAACATATGGAAATTGTTTGAAATTCATGAGACTGAGTATCAGTAAATAGTATCTTTAAACATTAAATATTATGGAGAAATTTGAGAATAAAAGATTTATTCCAAACAGTCCAATAACTTAGGAATAAATCATAAGTCAAATTCATTTAAAATCAAATTAACTTGCGAAACTTTTTCCTCAGCTAGTTACAAGTAAAAATTTTCTAAATTATTCAAATCAACGTTATTGGTACTGCAACTGTTTCTATCATTTTCCGTAAGGATAATTATTAACCCTCTGACAGCTCAATTTGTAAACCGAAATCTCTTTAAAAATTGCATATTTTTTTGTTGCACAGTTAAAGTATATATATATATATATATATATATATATATAAATTGGAGAATTGAAATATTAATTTTTCTTCTAGAAAAGATATTTTATATTGACTTCTATAATGAAAACTAAGCTTTCAAAACAACTAATTTCAGATATTATCACATAAAAATTTATTTTTTAATACATTTCAATTGAAATACAGTTAATTTCTATTTATAACGTACTATCTATAATTCTATTATCTAATATAACTATAGTTCTAGTCATATAATTATATTTATTACCTAATTAAATGTTTAATACTATATATAATTTATTCCACTGGTTAAACGGTGAAAAGGCGGAATGTGCTTCTTAATAAAGGAAGAAAAAGACATGCCAGTGAAAATCGCGGGATGAGCAAATTTTGCTACATTTGAATTGCCCGTGGAAATCACGGGATGAGCAGTCAGAGTGGTTAATAAATGATTATTTTATCATTTTCATTATGGTAAAAATCAGAGACTCGCCTACTATATAATAGTACTATTTTTCATTAAAAAAGTGTTTCTAATTGTAAATGGATCATACTATAATTGTGGATCCAAACAATTATAAGCATGAAATTTGTGTAAATTTTTTGTGAAAATATCAGTAAAAAATAAGTGGTCTCGCATGAACAGTAAAATCATTAAAACTAAATTTATAAAATAAAGAATGGTTTGGTTTGGTTTGGTGTGCTACGGTCTACTTTTTTGCAACACGAGAACTAATGAGACCGGGACCTACAGCTTAAAGCCGATTCCGAATGGCTACAAACATCCATGCCACTGTGGGATTCGAACCCACGAACTCCAGTACCGAAGGCCAGCACCCTAACCAATCGGCCATTGTTCGGCAAAATAAAGAATGAGGGACATGTTCTTCATAAACTTAATACTTCAGGAACTACTTTATGTTCTTCAGATTTCATAAGATCTGCCATCAAATGAAAAAATTTTTAGTTTTTTTTTTTTTAACTATGGTACTAAATTTATCTTACATATGACTATATGTTTTAAATTAAATCTTTTCAGCTTTATTATAAAATTTATCAATTTATGTTATTACCAAGATGAAAATATACATCATCCTTGGTTATCAAAAGGATATCAAGAATGGTATTAATGTACCATAATCAAATTAAATATATATTGTTTATAAAACTTGCATCCCACTAAAGAAAAAATACTTAACTATGACTTTTTTTTTGGGGGGGGGAGAACCAGATACTGATATCTAAATAAAATTTTATGAAACAGACAGAGAAACTCATACACATACAAAAATAATGACTTTTTGAAAAGAGATTTATAAGCTATATTATATAGAACAGTGTCTTACACTAAAAATGTACCATTTTAAAGCTACTTTATACACTGACAAATTTATAATTAGCTTCCAAAAGAACATTGCCCTTTAAACTTAAATATCTACTTTGTTTCTGCCCAGGAATACTGTGGCTAGATAAAAACAGTTTGAGCCCAATTTCAAGTACTAATTCTTTAATGGTAGTGGCAAACATAGTATCCCTTCTTATCCTTTTCCCCTATTTTAAAACTTTATGCTGAAATTTTAGAGTAGATTAGATATTTTATTTTTAAATGTCCCAATTTCTATGAATTTATATCGTTAATATAAATGTATATAAAAATAGTCAAAATAATATACATCAGATTACACACAATTATAATAGTACTTACCACAATATTTCGTCCATCAGCAGTTATAATAGAAACAGTATCTTAAGATGTTAATTCAATTATTTATAAATCAGCATATAATAAAAGAGCTACACATTAAGATATACATAACTTTTTTAATGCAAATTTCTATGAAAACTCAATGAATTTCTTTAGAAAGCACTTAACTGACAAAGAAATTTAAAATCATGTTATTAAAATTATAGCTATTTAAAATTACACCTAAAACTATTAAATAATTCTATTAATATTAGATAATGTTACTACCTGACTGTTAAGATATTAATGCCTGTGTTAACAAAATTATTCCTTTCTGTTAACATTTGATAAAATTAAGGTAACATAAGAAATAAAAAGAAATCAAAAGGAAGGCACAGGAACAAGGTGTGTGTGTGTGTGAAGTAGAGGTTAAAAACTTTCTAAAATAAAAATGTTATACAACTAAGCTAATTAATATGTTTAAAAGAAACTCTTAATATGCAGTGTAACATTTTATTCTGTACAAATTGAATATTTTGCAACATTTTTTTTTCAATAAACTATGAATCTATATTAAATAGTCCTGTATTTTAATGATTACTGATGTACAGCACTATATTATCGGCAGGGCACCCGGGGCACGTACCCAGGGCCCACTGACTTCAGGGGCCCAATCATTTTTAAACCCGGAGGTAATTTTGAAACAAACTTTGTAGGTTTAAAAAAATTCCTGTTTTTATTCTATATACAAATTATATGGTCTAAAATTTTGTAAGTTTTTCATTATTTCGAAGAGTACCCGCAAGTATAAATACCCACGTATTTGTCAGTCATGGGTTAGCACTTAAAAACTAAAGGCAGGAATGCAGGTCACTTTGCAAATGAAATCCAATCAGATAACTAGAATTTGAGAACTTTTCTCAAACATGTTCGCAATCGCAAAATTGAGATTTCTGATTGGTGGATTCAGTTTGTGAAATATTTGGAATATGATCTGCATGACAGCATATCTTTTCAACCCCATGGTCAAATAAAAAAATGCTTACTGCATTATGCAAATCTATACATTAATAAAATGTAATAATAATCTACAAGGGCCCAAAACATATACTCTGCCCTGGGTCCAAAATCTTGATAATTGGGCCCTGCTGGTGTAAAAATTTAAAACATTTAGAATTAATTAGTCAATGCTTAATATTTAAAAATTATCAAGCTAATGCGAATGGACAAAGGAAGTAACAAAAATAATTTAATCATGTCATAGATTTCATCAATAATTAGATGGGAAATGCATTTTTCTCAAATTACTAAGTAAGATTTTATTTTCTTTAAACATACCATGAAGTTATATTAGATCATCTCACATTTTGGAATTAAATTACAGATATAACAAGAAAAATGTACAACTATATTTTCTACAATCAATGACAGATATTCTGAAATAAGTTACATTCACAAAGTTCAACATATACATTTCTGAAATAAAGTTCACAAATTATTTCTCAAAAATTTTCACTTTATAAGCATGAATACAAAGGTTTGCTATAAAATAAATATGCCCTTTTTTTTCTATCAATCAGAAGTTGCTTTGGTTAGGAGATATGTAATAAATATTGTAATAAAACTCTAATTTGATTATACTTTTCCGCAGCATAATAAAAATATGCAGTATAAAATATTTGAGAAAATCTCAATCAACTGCTGAGCGTGAAGTTAAATAAAATTGGGATGAATAAACACGTTGAAAGGATACGGTTAACATAACTATCCAGCGTGGTAGCCATTGTATGACTAATTACTCACAGTATATATAAAATTCACAATTTAAAACACTTGCACTTCACAAAAGTAAGTGTTAATTTTATTTGTAAGGCTTTTTTAGATCACTTGATTGAATATATCTATCAATTTAACCGGAACAATATTTACCTAATCCCTCTTAGAGCGATACAAACATTGCTTGATGTTGCCATATTTATGTGCATAATATGTGCTCAAAATTTATACAACATTATAAATATTCTTAATTCTTTATAACCTGAGTTAAAATTTATTGAAACTAATTGTAATGAATTACAAATATGAGACAGCTTTAGGAAATGAAAAACCAAGCCTCAGTTAGGGACTGAAAATTTAAGAGGGGACATTTTGTTCCACCTTTGTAAAATAATTTCCTTATTAGGAAAAATTGTATTAACATATTTTACAAAATTTAACTCTTCTTGGTTTAAATCCTAATTATTACTCTTTCTATTACTTTTCATAGCAATATCAACCAGTAGAAGCAAAATGTGTTACAAAGGCAAATACATTTTTTATAGAAAGATTGCTCTAATTGGCGATTTGTAAAAAATATACAGCGAAAAGGTTTATATGCTTATTTTAACTAAAATTTCCTCAAACAAACATAAAATCTAAATTATTAAATCCCTGAACATAGCCCATTTGGCCTTGAGGTCCTCCGGGAATCTACCAGTGATGGTGGACAGATCGCAGATTATAGGCCAGCCCACTCGAACAGCCCCCTTCCAATCTCCAGGGGTGCACCAATTCTATTATTTTATTTGTGATAGTACTAAGTTAAAGTTGTTAAGTGCATCCTAAAATATTACCCCTAAGCAGTTCATGATAGTAACTAGATTCATAAAATATTTTAATTGAGTAAAATAGGCATAACTTATGCGTCTTTGAAATTCGAGGACAGTCCTCAAATTTACATTTTTATTCATTTTGTTCCTAACAATAGACTACTTGGGAAAGCATAGATTTAAAGATTTGTCGTACTAAACCTAGTTGTTGTTGCTAATGCCTCTTGAGCCAAGCACGTAGGCCAGAGGTCACACGAATTAAGGTGAATGAGCGCGCCTTTCGTTTGATGAGCACCACCAGAGTGAAAGAACGTCTTAGAAGGGTCCTAATAATTTAGAAACATGGACCAAGCAGAAGACCCCCTCCCAGGTTTTGCCTGCCACTCCAAGAGGTATTTGCAAGATTGGAGGACATTGTGACCACGAACATGTTTTAAGTACCCCAATCACCACTGAGGAACACGGCGGACCTAAGGCCGGATGGAGTTCCGAACCTGCAATTCTCCAGTTACAAGGTCTTTGCCTTTACCGACTGAGCTACCGCTGCTCACTATGGACCGGTATCCCCAAAGTCATTTAATGGCTAACCGCGATTAATCTCTGTTTAAACAAACCTGGGAAGCGTAGAGAAGAATGGGTCTTAAAACAGTTTTGTACAAGAATACTTATTACACACCTCTATTTGATCGGTACAGGAGGTGAGGAATTGATTTCTTCTCCTTATAAAATTTAGCAATATTATAACTGATATTTTTGTTCCATATAAGCTGACTGTCTATGAAAATCCTGAGATATTTAACATCCCTCTCGAAATAAACTGTCTGACCAAGCACCATTACCGGGGGAAGGAATTCTCTTATAACTAAAGAAGATGGATTTAGTTTTAGCAGGGTTTATTTTAATTCTACACCTCTCAAATCAACAATGAAGAATATTGATGTGGCGATGTAGGTGTTTGTGCATGTATCTAATGTTATTATTTTTTATCAAGGATTGCCTTGTCGTCACGAACATGACTAGTGTAGTGTTGTGATGATGTGGGATATCACATGTGTAAAAAGAATTAGCCCAAGCTTGAAGCCTTGAGGGACTCCCGCATCAATCGGTTTGTGTGTGGAGGATTGAAAATGATCAAGATTATAAGAGCGAAGTAGCTGGCAATTTGTATTTATTTAGTTTGTAGATAAGGCCGATATGCCAGACTTTGTCAAGAGTGTTCTCGACTAAAAAAAAGACAGCATCAGCGTACGTAAGGTTCTCTAGTATATCATGGTTGAACTCGGAGACTCGTTGTAACTGGTGTGTGGTAGAGTGTTGTGCTCTGAAGCCAAACTGAATATTGTTTATGATGTTATGTGCTTTGAGGAATGAGTTTAACCTTGTGCGTAATATATACTCAGTCAGTTTACTCAGAGAGGAAAGAAAACTGATAGGTCTATAAATTTTCTGTGAGAGAGGGTCGTTACCTGGCTTTATGATTGGTACAATTGGGGCGAATTTTCACTCTTTAGGAAATTATTTAACTTCAAAGATTTTTTTGGTGATATAAGCTAAAATGTAAGCATAGTTGATGGGAAGATTTTTGAGTGCAGCATTGCTAATGTGATTGGCCTCTGATGATTTTATATTGGGTAAATTTTTGATAACATTAATTACTGCCTCGGCATTAGTTGGGGGAATGGGGGTCATTATTTAAAATCTTAAGTTGATAAAGAATTAAATATTAATATTGTGCAAGCCTTATGGTGTATTGAAAGATCAGAAGGGTAACAGATAATAATGTTTATTTGCAACGGTTGAACAAACTTATGAACATGAATTAAGTTAATCTCGAACTTGAAATAGCTAATAACCGTAAACTAAAAATGATAAAAATCAAGGGTGCATTTGCACCTCCACATATGAAACCATCTCTTGACAGGAATTGCTCACGCCACCACGGAATTCTACGGAGCCTTGGGGGAAGGTAGAAAATGCCGATTAGTCTACCAAGGCTTCCCTGATTTAATAAGACGAGTGTTTTTTGTCAAGTCAGATGATGGAGACTTTTTCCAAACTTGGGTAGATGGGAAAAGGCGGGAGCTACTGGCGAGTAGCATCCAATCACTAGAGTGCTGATCGGTTTCTTCTTACAGTAATTTCGGTTTACCTTTTGGTAAAATTTGAATAAAACACTTAAATTGGAAAATGTGCGAATGAGTCACCACTGTATCAAATATTTTATTTATGGTGCTGGAGCAGAAGATGTCCAAGTTGGGTTTAAATTGATTTTCATAACAATAGACAATAACGTTAATTTTGTCTTGTTCATCTATAATAAATGAATGAATCGGTGGGAGATTGCGGGATTTTGTAAAATGTTTTTTAATTTTCTTAATATAATTCAAAATGTTGCCAGCCGGTGTTAATGATTTAGTGAAAATTCTCCATCTACTACGTTTATGATCGAGGATTTCTCTTTTGATCATGGCTTTTAGTCTATTTAATTCTATTTTGATTGAAGGGTTTCTGGTCTTTTGCCATATATGGCAACTATAGTTAGAAAACTATAGTTTTCTAACATTATTGTGTTCCTTTATAGTCATTTTTATGTATAAGGGTAGTTTTAAATAATTATATATAAGGGTAGTTGTTAATTGGATTGGAAACCTTGGCAGAAGCAAGGACGTTGGAGATAACACTCGTCAAAGAGTGCATCGCACAATCCAGGTCATCAGGGCAGTTAATTACATTGTCAGAAGGGGAAGTCAGCAACCATTTTGAACTAAATATTCCAGTCAATGAAAATGGGAGTGCTAATGGCAGGAAGAGGAAAGTTAATGGCCAATATGAGTAACACTGGGACATGTTCCGATGAAAGTGCATCCTCGACACAAATGTCAAATAGTAAATTAATATTATTGAGTAATGTGAAGTTAATTGTAGTTACTTCACTAAAATTGCAATATATATTAGGGAAGGTGGGGTGGGAAGACCAAATAAAGGGCCATGTTGTTAGCTTAATTATTTAATAATCCTCTCAGTGCTACAAGTTCGATTATAAAAGTGACAATTCCATCACGGATGGTGAGAATTAAAATCTCATCATGATGGTTTGGTTTGGTTTGGAGCGCTATTACTTCTTGCAAACGATCACCTAAAAAGCCGATTCCGAATCGTCCATGCCACAGTGGGATTCGAACCCACGATGGAAGACCAGCATAAGATCATCATACAGATTGGAGATAACGGGATTGTTTCGAGAAACTCAATAAAAACTAAAGTGTTACCCGTGCATAAGATTTAACAGTAATGTTTGTATTCTGATGAGTATGAAGTAATCCGGAGGTTAACTATAAATTTATCTAACTGACCATTTTTTCGTAAGTCTTTTATCGCTTTGATTTCTGCATTTCTTGCTTTAATGACGAAAAGATCCGCTAAAGCTCATAAGACAGACCTACACGCGAAAGGGTGCAGATGACGCCATTAAAAATTGGAATAAATGAAGGAGGTAAACTATTTTGATTAAACACCGAATTTGTTATGGAATTTTTCAGTGCAAGGAATTCAATATCCATGAGAATTCATAGAAATTCTTTAGTATCGGTGGTAGATATGCCTTGAACTTGAATAGAGTAGCACTCATACATGTTTAATCGAATTCTTCTCGTATCATATAATTATCGAAATAATTCGATTCCTTTACTATTACTGTTTATGTATTTCATGTTATATTTTCTTAAACATGTGTATACTTTGATGTGAAAACTTTGTTTCAAACTCATGTGAAATTTTATTTTATAATTTATTAGGGAATTTCAACGTTAATACCGTTTTTTTGTTTGTAAAATTGCTGTTACTGTTATTATGGCAAAGGTTATATTATCTAAACATAGGCGAGCAAAGCAGTGGTCAGTGTTTTCCCGCATTTGGCATTTATATGATGCCAAATGGCAAAATCCTTTCGATTCTGCCGATCTTATTGCAAAATATTTAGCTGGTAAAAATAAACCGATCTTTCACACTCTCAGCGATTGTGGGGACCATGTTGTTGTTATTAATACTGCTGAAATAGCTATGCCAGATATGGAATGGAAGTACAGAATGTATCAACATATGCATATGCGTGGAGCAAAGCCAGAATTTACACCTGCCTGGGAATTACAAAATAAAGATCCTACCAAAGTTATGTATAAAGCTGTTTATAAAGCTTGTAGAAAATCCTTGTATCGCCTTCCAAGAATGGAACGACTTCACCTCTTTGCTGATGATTCAATTCCCAAGGAAATTGCAGAAAATATTAGTTCTCAAATTAGACAGTTGCGACCGGTTCCTAAAAGGTTAAAAGACTTTACTCAGGAACAGTTAGATAATTTTCCAAAGCTGTTTGAATGGCCTGAGAATTATACTAAGATATAAATGTTTGGCACTTATGTTGGATCATGTAAAAGATAACTAGACCTGTTTTCAGTTATTTAATTTCCAATAAATCATTTTTGTAATGGATTTTTTCTTTATTTCATTTCTACCAAAGAGGTTTTTACAAGTATCTGAGTAATAATTATTAGCCTTACTCATGATAAGTTAATATTTGTTTAAATGTTTTATTTCAAAATGAAGTTAATAAACTTATATTACTAACAAATTGTTTATTATAATAGAACCATTAATTTGTACTCTGGTGTATTTAGTTAAATTAAATATGTGTGTTTTATTACTTAAGTATTTTTAGTTAAGGGCTATTTAAAGATTAAATTAAACAGAACCTTTTTGAAGGTTTCATAATAAAACCATTAAAGATTAGCAGTGTGCATGTATATTATAAAAGCAGCATGCTGTAACTAATTTCTTACAACTTTCCTTGTGTTAAGATTTTTGAAATTTTTTTTTATTTCTTTAATTTTTTTAAACATATAATTTATAGTTCCAACTCTTCTTTTTCTACTTCTTTGTGGAGAAATGTTATAGTTACAAAAGAAAAAAAAAAAATCAGATTTTAATCATAATATTCATTTTATCTATGGCTGAATCCATTTTGACTAGTTTCACTGTTGTATCTGACATATGCAGGAGGAAATTTTAATTTTGAAAATGTAAATATTTATTTTGACTAGTTTCAACATTTTTGTAAAAAAGTGTTGCAAAAAATTTCCAGTTTTAGTTTTAGGTCTAACATAAACACTAAGAAACTTTAAAACTGTAAATATTCATTTTAATTAGTCTTGTTGTATCATCTGTTTGTATGTATACATATGGATCCTGTATAACTCAGAAATGATTAGCTGTAAAATGTTGAAAATATGTGTTCAGGACTGTTATAAGACTTAAATGTGTACTTGCCCAGGTCAGGACCTGACTTGCAGAAATTGGGGCCTAGGGCAAACCCATTCATCCATGGTCTCCCTCACTTTGTTGTACACAGTGGTGGCTACAGGGGGATTGTTATATGTAGTGATGTTAAAATATGACCCGCAGAGCTTTTAGACTCACCAATGTAGTTAGTAAAATAAGATTAGTTTAAAATAAAATAAAAAATTGTGAAATAAGTAAAATTATAAAAAAAAAGTTACAAAAAAAAAAAAAAAATCCTGGAAGGTAAAGCGTATATTAGAATTTTGTAAATTGTTACCCAAGGAATTTTCCTGTCTAAAACAGAATGTAGCTGCATGTTCTACATTTTTTGCCAGTACTTATGTTTGTGAACAAGCTCTCTAATGATACTGAATAAGTCAAAAACTAAAATAAGAAATTGTCGATAATTTAAAGTGAATTTTAGACATACGCATCATATTTTAAACTTGAAATGGCAGTTAATTTGGAGGCCCCTTTTTGACTGGGGGACTGGGCTCTTGCCCTGTTTGCTCTGTCAGAAATCAGGCCCTGGCCCAGGTATGTAACAAAAAATTTCTATATAACATATATTACCATTACTCGGCAAACTCAAAAACAATTAGTTTTAAAATGATGAAGTTTTCTACTTTCAGAACATAACATCTAGTTGCGCATCTCTATTTAGGATTGAAATCTGCATTTCATATAATGAAAAATCTTAGCATAACAGACATTAGCACAATTGTGACTTACCATATTACAACACAATGATATCAACATTTAGTTATGTTTTTTTTAAACAGTTAAAACAATGGTTTAAAGTATGTTTTAAGAAAAAAATTATGAATGTCAGAGAATAATTTAGAACTTTTACTGTTTGTTATTTCTTGGTACAGAGTATAAAAAGTATTGAAATCACAGAAAATTTTGGTTTAGAACAAGCTATACTGGCAAAATTTATTGTGACAATGAATTGCCTAAACATTAGGTACACTTTTTATTTGAAAGTAAACCTGTCAACATGTACATGTTGAAAAAGTAACCAATTCAGATTAAGATTCCTTTGTTCCATTGAAGAATATGGTTATTTCTCATTTGAGAGTGAAAAATTTTCAACTGATTTTAGGCCATATGATAAGTCAACCTGAACTAAAATAAATTGGTTGAAAATTTTTCACTGTAACACCAGAAAACTACACATTCTTCACCAGTAAAGGGAATCATTAACATGTAAATGTTGACATATGATGAGACTTTTATAGCAATGGAGAAAGGTATAATAATGCAGAGTTGCTTGTATAAGACAAATTTGACTTTGGATGATGTCGATATCATGAAAATTAAAATAAAATTGGTAAGATGAAAAATTTGAGTGATTTTGAATGAAAGATAATCATTGGTATAGAAACAGCTGGTGCCAGTATCTGTTTGGCTTTGCCTGTTTTTTTTTCTAGAAAAGTTGCTGCAAAATATTTTTCTTTTTCTTATCTTTTTTCCAATATTTGGGGAAATTTGAAAGACTGGTAGTTGTTTGATTGATGTAAATGTTTGATTTGGGAATAAAAAGCTATTTGTAATAGGGGAAAAGGTTTTTTAGATCTAGTAATACTGTAGTAAATTGGTTTTAATTAAGATTTCTTTAACAAAAAAAAAACTTACTTGAAAGCAGTGACGTGCGGTCTATATATGCAGGGTGTGCACTGCACACCCTGGCAAAATTATGAGGAACAATAATTTTCTGCATCTATGTCTTCATATTTTTATATGGTATATAATAAATATTATTTATAATATATTCAAATATTGTGTTGATTTACTTGCTTGTATTCCTGCAGTATGTGCGGTACTAGGTGCTGCACCACATAGTATGCAAACGAACATAGGAAGTTCTGATTTGTACGTACTGTGCACTAAATTGAAAATGATGCTTTATATGTATGGGCTACTGGAGAAGAACAGTGTACTATGGCATTGAGGCAAGAGCAGCTATTTTTCCTGCACTTGGCATTCAGAATCATCCGAAGATACGGTTTATTAAGCGTTGTATTAGAGCGGGGACTTACGTGCTGAAGCGATTTTGGTTTTTTAACTGATTAACTGGCCATACGATTTTGCAGATGGTTAACGTTTAAATTTACATATTGTAAGATTTTGTTTTCATGGAAATAAAAAAGAAGTATTTCATCAATATAAAGTGAAATGTTTTAGTGTGGTAAATTAGTTTTGGTGATGTATTATATTTATTGAAATAATTAACTGAAAAACAATGTTGTTTTGTTTTAAACAGACAAATTTTAACAGAACAATCCAAATTTTATCATTCATTGTGTCTTACAGACAGTATATAAGTTATATCTGTAACACCATATCCCTGGTTTTGTTTTTAAAAATTGTCAAGATGTTTTTCGCAGACTATATGATTTCCAAATGTCAAAAACAGTTAATAACTATAATTTAATCCACTGACCGAACAAGAAACAGTTCGCTCTATTGTGCGAGCATGCAGTGAAATCCTCTGCACATGGAATAGACATTCGGTTTGTAGCACCAATGAGCATCCATATGAGACACCGCAGTGGCGGGCGCCATGTGGTACTACGTTTGCTGAACATATAAATTTTTCGTGGAAGCTTGAAGTGTTGCTTTTTCGACACCGATATGACACCATACAACAAAAGACATGATTTTTGGTTCAGTGCTCATAAGTTTAGCTCTTTTTATAGTTATAACTTAACTACTCATAGGTAAATATTTTATTTATTGTATTCTTTAAATTTATATTCATAATAAATAACCAGTTTCAGAATGGAGAACTCAGATGTCTCAATAATTAAAGATTTGTTGGAAAATCCATGTTCTCTGCACACCCAGCATGAAAACCTACCACATGCCACTGCTTGAAAGAAATAATATGGATTATGGGGATGAGACAGAAAAATACCAGTAATTTTACAGTTGCTGAAGTATTTTTGTCCTAAAATTTAAGAAAGTGACTCAAATCACTATCAGGTACCTGCTCTCAAAAAGTGTACTAGACAAGTGGTCCAAAGTCAAACATTTTTAGTGGTTATATCCAAATTCCATTGATAAAGTAATGCAGTTTGAGATGTATATCTTCGGTGCTGCTCTATCTTAAATCTGAAGAGGTCAATACTTTTCATACATTAACATACTGTTCAAAAGTGACTACCTAATCGAGAGCAGGGTAATGGTTTTCATAAATACCTGGTGTTGGAGAAGTATACTGTGCCAACCTTGGAAAGAAAAATGATAAGGATTTTTTTAATATAAAATATGATAGAAAATTCTTCTCAAAGGTCCTCAAAATGTCAGGTAAAAGTAAAAAAATAAATTTTAAGCAATTTAGTAGACGCCTTGTTAAATATTTTGGTTGAGTTATTTCTGGTAACGATATCGAACATGAACTGATAAATTAATATTACCATGGCTTGACAAATTTAAAATTAAAACTGCTAAACATATAGAGATTCATGTATAAAGTTTTAATACTGGAAGCTTGATGCTAAAAATTCACAACTGATGAAGTTAAATGTTTGATAGGAACATAAAGTAGTTTGTAAAATTTTTATACCCTTAGTAAATTCCATATGTTATAAAAAATTAGTTTTAATCACATCCAACTACCTTTTAAATTGATTTAATCTTTTCATGATATAATGCTTGCATATAACTGTTCTTGAATTCTCGGCAATCAAACATAAGAAATAGCACAATTTGAGTAACTAAACCGTATTCATTAAATGACTGGGGTAAATTTATAGATGTACCAATACAGAACAAAGAAACTGATCTGTAATAACACATAGGAAGTAAGTAGAAAAGATTCCAATTAAGGAGATTTGACTACATTGAGAAAAATTTTAGTTACATAATAAGGACCCCCTAACAGAATGTCTCATAAAATATGTTAGAAAAATGGAGGGACAGCTTTGACCCATTGAGGGACAGTATAAGACTAATGCACATAAAGAATATATTTAAGAAGATATTTAGGGAAGCACAATTCACAGAAAATAAATTATATACACAGTTTTTTGCTAAATACATTTTCTGTAGTACTAATTTAATCAGAATAAGTTCAAATCTTGAAAAATCTACCTTGTCTTTAGTGGTCTAAGATGACAGTATTATAAAATCTACTAACTTACAATTTACTTTCCATAGTTCATTGTTTTGTAGGCATTTAAAGTTATATCTACAGGAAATTCTGAAATATTCAATATGATTTTTTAAATATTCTTAAAATATGAGTTTTTGCTTTTAAAGATTATATAATTTTATAAAGAGGACTTAGTTTGAATCTAAATTTTTTACTTCTTATGCACTTTTGAATATTTAAAAAATATTCAAGTGAGCACACATCAATTTTCCCATGATCTATTTAGGAAAATGCTAGAACATATACTTGTATGCATACATATACATATATAAAAGTACAGCCCTGCTATATATATATATTTATATATAATATACTCAATTATATATGTATGCATGTAAGCATACTATTTTTAGTCTAGGAATAAAAAGTTTATTCCTGAGACTTCTCCTCAGACTATCAAATATTTATCATTTATATATTTATATATATTTGTAGTAGTATTTGAGTATGATGTACTAGAATGAAGATAAGAGATATAACAGGTGGAGAAAATAACAAAGGAAGCTAACTAAGCTGTAATAAAAAAATTAGCACTGATTTTACTTTTTAGGACATTTGAGTTACATTTTAAAATATCTAATTTTGATGTCCCTCCCTCCTAAAAAAAGAAAAATATTTCTCAGAAAAACATTGCTTTTTATTGTTTATATAAATGGATAAGAAATATATATACTTAAACAACTTGAAAACAATGAAAAGTTTTCGTGTTTAGCAATCTTCTTTAAATAAATATCAGGTAAACAGTTGGTTGTAAAAGTTTTATGATTCACTCAAAAGTTAAAAAAATAACCATTTAAGAATCTAAATTTACTTTGAATATGCCGAATACTAAAGATATAAATATAAACTTTTGCTTACATATTGGGAAATGTTAAAAGTTTATGAGAAAACAATAATACTTAAACTCTTAATATGTATTTAAACAAAATCCTCTAGGATTTAATTTTGACTATGGAAAATATTTTTTTTTTCTGATTTAAAGTCTTATGTGGTTTTGTATATAAAGCAGTTATATTCTATCTTAGTTTATGAAATCAATTTAAAGGTAAGTGGATTTGAAATGGATTTGTTTTATAGCAACATTAAATAATCAGAATTATTTTCCTATATTGACAATATATATGGCTATAGAGAAAGAACAATATCTAGTATTTTATAGTCTTTGTCTGGTGGCGCCATCTATTAGTCATTCTTTGAAAGATAATCTGAAATTTCTGGAAAAGGCAGATTCATGAGAAATATTCATAAACCCGTTTTCTTTGAGAGCATCCTCAAGATTTAAAAATTATTTAGAATTATAAATATATCAGCATTTATTTAATTATGTTAAAAATAGTAAAATCACCACAGTTGTAAATATCACATCTGTACCTTTATTTATAGTTCAGTGAATTCAATAGATAGTGTTAAAAAAAAAAAAGAAAAAAAAAAGAGAGAGAGAGAGAGAGAGCGAGAGAGAGAGAGAGAGAGAGAGAGAGAGAGAGAGAGAGAGAGAGAGAGAGAGAGAGAGGAGAGAGAGAGAGAGACAGGTTTTATATTATTAAATTTTATTAAATTTCTTAAGAGTTTTTTTACATGTTAGCAGAGTGACGATTTTTAAGACAATTATATTTACAAAAGCTCGAAAATGATTCGAAACTTTAAAGGTATGGCGGACAAAATATTTAAATTGAAAAATATTTAGTGCTAGTAAGATATTTATCTAGTTCTGATTTCTCTTATTCTTAAAAGGTGAAATTCTTTGTTTTAATATGCGCTGTTTAAAGTAGAAAATATTTTAAAATTTTTGTCTTGTAGAAGTTAGACAAATAACATGGAAATGTTAATGTTTTGTACACAGTGAAAAGAGATTATTTATTAAAAGTCATGGTACAAATACTGGTATACACTGAGAAAAATATTCATAAATTTTTTAATTGTTTTTAAACGAATATCTTGATCTATAACTATAGCCCGACTGGGGATCTGAGCTGTCTGTTAAGGCCAATACTTCAGGAAAGGCTAGATAAGACAGACCCGATTATTCCATGAACAAGGCCCAATGCTTTCTATTAGGTTTCAAGGTTGACTTAGAGAATATTTTTTAAATAAAAGGGATATTTTCGTTGCAATTTCTGTTTACATTGAGAAATAGTCACTTGCAAAAATTTGGTAAGCCATTAGCAAATATAAATTTTTTCTAACCAGTGACTTCTGTAAATTTTTTATAAGTCAATATCACAATTCCTGGTGTTAGTCTACATTGCATATGTATAAAAATTAGGAGAGTGGTAAAATTATCGTCTAGCAACGAGCTGTCGAAAAATCAATAGAAGATTAATTACAACAATTATCAATAGGATAATTCATAAATTTTTCTAGAATATAGTCAATGTTTCTGTTTGTTTCTGTTGTCAATATTATACTGAACGAGTACTCATTTTCGATGGGATTGTATAAGAATCGTCAATACAGCTTATATTTGCCTTAAAATCTCCATTAAATTTTATGACAGCGTTAATAATATCCACAAAGAAATTATTGCAGAGCTCCCTGATTATGATTTCAGGGAAACCAGGAACAATAAGCGGCTTAGAGCCACCAAGCTTCCCTAAAATCATTTTCTTTTCCAAATTTCTAAGTATATTCTAAATTTATATTAAAAATTAGTTCTCCACGCCGATACTAGATGGCGCCACAAGGATGCTTGCTATTCCTCTTCAAGTTAGCATCCTATCAATTCTCCACTTCATCCTTCCTTTCCGCTATCATTTTAAACTTTCTCCTTTTATTTTTATTTATTTAATTTAATTAAAAATATATAATAAAATAAAAAACTAAAAGAAATTGTAAAATTTTTAAAAATTGATGCTTGCATCAGCATAAAAATTCTCTATCCTTTTAAAACTTCTTACTCTTTATTAATTTCTTTATTACTTTATCCACTTAACTATATTTTATATTGCTATTTAGAGCCAAATTGTTTTTTCAACTTAATTTAATTTTTAAATTAAAATTTGTTTAACCTTTAATGCAACCTGCAAATCCTGATGCTCACTCTGAATGAATCTAATCACCTTACTGACTGGGAATACAGCTTAGAGCTAAGGCGCCCCGAACCAGGGGCGTAACAAGGGGGGGGGGTTAGGGGTTTAAACACCCCCTTGAGCTCAGACAAAATGGCAAAAATAAAAATTTTAGAAGGATTTAAGCGGGCTGTTATTTTTTAGAATTATGAACCCCCCCCTCCTGGAAAAAATTCTGCTTACGCCACTGCCCCGAACAAACTACAACTAGACACTAGGGGTCATGAGACGGAATCTACTGCTTATAGCCGATTCGAACGGCTACAAACATTCATGCCAGCAGCGGGATTCGAACCCGTAGATTCCGTACCGAAGAGCAGTACCTCGTACCTGCCTTATTGGATTTTTCTTACTCAATGATGAGTTATGAGGAAAATAAAATTCCCTCTGGAACGGGTCACATTTTAAGAATGCTTTAAAAATATTCTTACCACGTTGTAGAATAGTAAATTTTCTAGACTGCTATCTTTTT
Organism: Pardosa pseudoannulata; assembly: GCA_032207245.1. NCBI lineage: Eukaryota > Metazoa > Arthropoda > Arachnida > Araneae > Lycosidae > Pardosa > Pardosa pseudoannulata. Next base: position 168,750,043 of record CM063504.1, on the reverse strand, counting down.
ATTTTTTCAAAAGTACAGAAAAATATATTTAATTCTAATTTATTCGAGTGAAATATTGGTGTACTCTTCATCAAATGCCAAAAAGAGCAATGGAAAGACATAAAAAAAAAGATACCATCCTACATAATTTGCTGTTTTATAAAATGGTATAAATTGTTAAAAATATTCTTAAATTGTGAGCCGACCGAAGGGAATTTTATTTTTTTATAGGTTAACATAGAGCGAGAGGAACCAAGTATGGCAGATACAGGCTCAACATAACACATTGTGTGCTGGTACATTTCGTAGAGGAATTGTACCGGTAGAAAGCGTTTTGCGCTTAAATTTAGTTATTCAGTTAAATCTCAATAAATCGAAAATTATTTAATTTTTTAACCAACTTTTCGTATTTTATACTGAAATATATAAACAAACATATATATATATATATATATATATATATATATATATATATATATATATATATATATATATATATATATATATAAATAGCAATCATAAGATTTTTGTAATCAAGTATTTTTTAGTGGATAAATTTATAATAGTATCGTAAATATGAAATATTCAAATAGAAATAGTAGTATATAGTTTTAATTTTTTCGAATTGTTATATATAACCATTTTACATTATAAAAAAATGAAAAGAGCAATCATAAAACTAATAATGTAAACACTAGTTTTTATTTGTCTAAATATTTCCAGAATCTATGTAGTAGACAAGATCATTCGGCTTCGTTTTCCTGTACATACCGTTATTTTTGTACCCACAAACAAACCATGTTGTTACACTAACCCGTACTAGTACGTGACCCACGCTCAAGTATCGATCGTCAGAAAACGTACTAATATGTGTCCTGCACTCAAGTATCAATCGTTAGTAAACGTACTAGTGCGTGTCCAACGCTCAAGTATCAAACGTCAGAAAAAGTACTAGTACTTGTCTCGCATACAATGTGTTAATATAACATATTGTAATGAAAAATAAATTGTGGGAGAGAAAAAGTGTGAAATAAAGATCTTGTGAGGCGATTACAACCCACGGCTGTTCGGATTGAAATAACGAAAAAGGGAAAGCAGGAACTGTGAACAAATGTATCGTGCATTTTTTAGAGGGTTGACTTTTCGGAGATTGAGTTGCTGCTGTTGGTAAGACCCTATTTTCTTTTAAACGTTGTCTTTAGTCCCCTATCTGACATAAAAGATTAGTAAGTTTTGAAGGCTACTGAGTTTTTATGGACAGCTTGATACAAGTACTGAGAGAAATGAGTTTTTCGTCGAAAGGCCTTATCACAGATCAACATGTACGTATTGAAAAGATGTAGATTCAGTTTAAGATTCCGTTTCCTCATTGAAGAATACGCGGATTTTTCGTGTGGCAGCGCAAAATTTTCAATCGATTAAAGGTCTTGCCACAACTCAACTTGAACTAAAATTAATAGGTTGAAAAATTTTCACTGTAACACAAGAAATAGGCGCATTCTTTACTAGTCAAAATATTCATAAATTAACACTTATCTGTTGACGTAGATGAAGCCCAGTGGCGTCGGGCTAGCTTTTCGCGCTCCCACGACACAGGTCCGAGGTTCCATCCCCGGACTGGGCAAGGTTGACTCAGCCTTTCATCCCTTTAGTAGGTAGACAAACGGAAGATCAAGCATGCTTGAGAACTAAATATCGGGGGTTCCGTGTAAGGTTGACCACCAAACCGGAACATATGTTTCGCACACCAGGACCCTTGGTCTCGGAAACGGAGATTGGCACCGTAGCCCCGGCACCCTAGGGGCTGTTGCGCTGAGGAGTTGAGTTGATGTGGGATAAGGCCTTTAGGTTGAAACTAAGTCAAAGGAGACGTCGTTACAAAAAATAATTACTGAAGTGATTAGTGCAGTCTCGATTTATCAGATAATTTTTATCAATATGATTCTTGAAACTTTCAGACAATTCTGGGTAGGTGAACCTACAATATTTTGTAGCACATTTAGTTTTTTTGCAACTGAGCACATTTATTTTTTTATTATAACTTCGTATGCAAACAGTTTTAAATCACACCTGCAGATCGATCACCGAGTAGGTAGGGCACTTCTCTTTAGTGTGTGGGTTCGAATCCCACTATTGTCATGGATGTTCGTAGCCCATCTGAATCGGCTTTAAGCAGTAGTTCCCGGTTTCATTAGCGCTTGTGTAGCAAAAAAATAGACCGTAGCTCTCCATCCAACCTCATGATCTCTCAAAGTGGATAATCTCAACTAATAGTACAGCTAGAAATTGTCTCCACTCTAACCAGACAGACTGCTTCCCGTACTTATCTAATAATTGATTAACCGTTATTAAAATATGTATTCTAAGTTCTTTATTTAGGAGATGTTCCTAAGCAAATTAATAGCTCCTTTTACCTGAATAAGATACACCTGAGGCGTTAAACTGAAGCCCCCAGGTTAACTGACTTCCTGTGTTCAAGATTGTGGCGGTTTATTATCTCGGAGTGGGCTACAAGTATTATCTTCGTTTGCAATATGTCTTGAGGTGATAAGGCTGTTGGATAGAGCATAAATATTTGACATTTTCCGGATTGGCTGGTGACGGATTATTCCGCGGAGATCTTCTGTAACTCTGAAAGATAAGAGCGATTTATTTCACATTGATGACATTTGAAATTCAAGTTCACCATTTTAAGATCTAACTAGAATAGACACTATAAAAATGTTTTAATGTGGGAAGCATTTAAAATAGGCAGTTAGAAATTTAAGAAAAAATGCTATTGCGTTTTAAAATTGGATTTTTTCTAAAAATTAAATAAATAAAAGGTAAAAGTGTGTGAATAATACAGCAATTGTTAACTAAAAAAGAGAGAAGTTAAATTGCAGAGGTATAAATCATAATTTTTAAGCTATAATTTAGCGTTTAAAGAAAAGTCAATACATTTGACTAGTCAAATGAATTGACAATTGCTTTCCGATTCGTGTCCGTGCGTTTGAATGCCACTGGTGGCAAAGGTATTTGTGTCTGTTTGAATGCAAAAAATATCAATCAAAAGTAAAACTTTTATCAATAGGATAGATTAATTCAAGTGTTTAATGAAGTTTATTTGAAGAGAGATACATAACTTTGCATTCGAGATGATCTATCGAACGTTTTTTAAAATCTCACAATTTTCAGTCATTTATTTTACGTTGGTTGGTTTGATTTGGAGTGCTACGGTCTACTTTTTGCAACACGAGTGCTAATGAGATCAGGACCTACAGTTTAAATCCGATTCCGAATGGCTATGAACATCCATGCCACTGTGGGATTCGAACCCACGAACTCTGGTACCGAAGGCCAGCACCCTAACCAAATCGTCCATCGTTCGGCTTCGTTGGTTTGGAGGGTTATAGTATCGGTTCTGTTCGTATTTACGAACAGAAGCCTGGATTGGTCTAGAGCGATAAGGCCTACTTTTTGTGGAAAATGACACATTAAATACATAATTTATACTTACGATACAATACCAAGTGACTTTAACTATTTACCAAAATTCCTCATGCAAAATTTGAAAATCGTTCACGGTTCGCTAGTATTTTAACGCATACAGTTTGAGAATTTCTAGTTTAGACTCACAAACTCTTTCTGTCCTTCAGGGGGTAAGCGTACCACAGTTTGGGTCTACTGATTTAAAAGGAAATCAGTGATTAGAAAAGTTCTGTTTCTATAGACTTGAATCAGCATTATAGTTCTAAAAAGAATCTAAATGAACGAGGCAAGCATCAGTTGTTTTAAACTATAAGTATTCTTCATAGCCTCAAGGAACTTTGAAAATCAGTGTTGGGACATACTTCAAATATTGGCATGAGGACTAAACAACATTTCCTCTAAGGTATCAGAAGTCGGTGTCCAACACGTTACACACATTTGATGAATGGACGCTAGTTAAGTGTCTTGCTTCGGCTGCGGAACACAGTAAATGTGCGTTTAATTATTGGAAATTTGACGTTCCGCGATTCCAGCTGGTTTGAACAGATAGAAGGATTTGCGAGTGTGCAGGAAATCTTGCGAAGCAATGGATCCATACGTCAACAGAAGTGTCAAATGTACAGAATAATGATTGCGGCCTTTGGAATGGAGATTTGTTCGTTTGACACTCAGAAGGACACTTGGAATGGCTAAAACTGTATTTGAAAGCTAAGCGTAATAAATGCTAGTTTAAGATTTCAAGAACACTAGTTAGCAGTTCACAAAACTGATTCGAATACTGGAACTGACCTCTGAAAATGAAGACCAATAGATGAAAATAAAAGTTATGGGTTATGAAGCATGTAATTGCCTAAGTTAGACATATATAGAAGCATACATGTAATTACTTATGTTAGACATATATACAAGCATATATGTAATTACCTATGTTAGACATATATACAAGCATACATGTAATTACCTATGTTAGACATATATACAAGTATACATGTAATTACCTATGTTAGACATATATACAAGCATACATGTAATTACCTATGTTAGACATACAAGCATACATGTAACTACCTATGTTAGACATACATACAAGCATACATGTAATTACCTATGTTAGACATACATACTAGCATATATGCAATTACCTATGTTAGACATATATACAAGCATACATGTAATTACCTATGTTAGACGCTGAACGATGGTCGAATGGTTAGGATGCTGGCCTTCGGAACCGGAGTTCGTGGGGTTCGAATCCCACTATGGCATGGATGTTCGTAGCCGTTCGGAATCGGCTTTAAGCAGTAGGTCCCGGTCTCATTAGCCCCCTTGTTGCAAAAAGTAGCTCTCCAAAACCAAACCAAACCAATGTTAGACATATATACAAGCATACATGTAATTATCTATGTTAGACATATATACAAGCATACATGTAATTACCGATGTTAGACATATGTACAAGCATATATATGTATTATATATGTATAGTAGAGATAAATATTTTTGGGTATATTCCCTATTTTGAACATTTCATATGTAATACATATATTACGCATATATAGTTGAATACATTCATAAAAACGCAGAAAAGGGTGATGGCTGAATAAGCTATACTTTGCTAAATACTTGGTTAATTTATACTTTCTATAAATTAGCCAAGTGATAATATAATTAATAATATACTTATATAATTTATACTTTGATAAACAAAGGTGTTACTTTCCGATTCGCGTCTGTGCATTCGAATCTAATTGGTGGCAAAGTAATTTGTGTCTGAATGCAAAAAATATCGATCAAAAGTAAAATTTTTATCAATTAGATATATTTATTTAAGCGTTTAATGAAGTTTATTTGAAGAGAGATACATAACTTTGCATTCCAGATGATATATTGAACGTTTTATAAAATCTTATAGTTATCAGTCATTAATCTTACGTTGGTTGGTTTGGTTTTGGTTTGGAGCACTACAATCTACTTTTTGCAGCTCGAGTGCTAATGAGACCGGGACCTATATCTTAAAGCTGATTCCGAACGGCTACAAACATCCATGTCTCAGTGGGATTCGAACTTCGCCCGTTGGTTGGTTTGGAGCGTCAAGGTATCGGTTCTGTCGCGATACAGAACATTACACGAGGGATAATGAGACCAGGACCTGCGGATTAAAGTAGATTCCGAACAGCTAAGAGATTCTGCCGACAGTGATTTTCGAACTCACGAAACCCAGTTCCTGAGAGCAGCGTCCAAACTCATCCGACTACAGTTCGGCTCACCTGGCTTAGAAAACCCTCTAAATTCAAGCAGAATTTAAAATCTTATTAATATTTTTTTTAACATCATACAAACCTACTTTATAGAATTTGCTTCAAAATCCTATAAGTGTTTATAGAAAAAAAATTCTTAAAATGTCGCAAATGTTTTAAATAAGTTTAAATATTTAAATGGTGAAGAAGTATAAATCTATACTTAACCAAAGAAAGTCTTGATATGACACATGATTAAACTGGAAAACGTACGATATATTGTAAACCTAAGAGGGCCTTATTACACGTCAACATGTACGTGCTAGTTTATGACTCTTTTTACTAATGAAGAATGTGCAAATTTCTTATGCTACAGCGGAACATTTTCAAGCGATTCATTTTAGTTCAGGATAATTCGCCATAAAGCTTTTAATCATTTTAAAGTTTTTCACCATTGTAATGGCGATTTTTCATGTCCCTCTATTACATATTTCCCTTCTGAGAGGGAAAAAAATCTTAACTACTTTTTTCTCTCTTGAAGTGGTAAACAAATCAGAGAAAATATATTTATCCAAAAGCATCTGATATCTATTTTTTTTCTCTTTTTAAGATTTAAGATTGAACAGAAAGTTTTAAAATTGGTAATTTAAGAATAAAAGTATTTATTTTTTGGAATTTTGTAAAACAAAGTCTAGTTTACTTAAAATGGTAATTTTTATTAATTTAAACGGTACTTTTTAATTTAAAAAATGTTACAGGTACTCTGAGTTTGACTGAAGAATATCTTTTATCGTTAAAGTCAGATACTGTACTTAGATTGCATAGATATTTGTAATATGTTTGAAGCTAGTTTAGGGGAATTCTAAAATTAAAAAAAAAATTTCATTTCATTAGATACACAAATGTTTAAGTTATGTATACATGTCAGGAGTCTTTAACCCTTTCGTGGGCCTTTGGAAGATTACTTCCAACCTACACGATCTTACAAAATACACTTGTAAGATGTGTGGGAAGCGCAAAACCCATTCTAATATATTGGTGTCGTTATTTAAACGACGGGAAGACTGATCCCCGTTTCGGTTGTGCTCTGTCATCAATTGTTGGATCGATTGAATAAAATTAGCAGCTCTGTTTTGAAAGTTTGGTAATGTGGAGTGAGAAATAAATGGCCCACGAAAGAGTTAAACTGATAGAGCAGCTTATAAAATAAAATCCCTCTTGAGTTCGAGAAAGGTAAGATGTATGGGGGCCCCATATAAGGCTTTGGTCCGGAGCCTCCAGGGGTTTAAATCGGGTCCTGTGTGCTACCTGAGGTGACTCCCCTTATTTGTGTCGACTCTTACCTATATATGGTCCCGACCCTTTGCTACAACCATCACACAAGAATATTCTTCAACGTAACGCTGCTTTAAAGCTACTTTTTTAACATGCACATGTTAACCTGTGATAAGACCTACCGTTTGTTAAATTTGGTGATCACTTTCTATCAAAGCCTTCTCTTAAAGTACATATAATTTTCGATGGGAAAAAAGGGCGAACAAAAAACATTCTTAAGCGTGGTGATGATTTCAAATACAGATCTTCAAGACGTGTTAAAGCTGTGAAGAACTGAACCTGTGATATAAAATTCGTCCGGTGAAGCCTCCAGTAGAATGCGGAATGAGAAAACAATTCACCTTTTTCTCCCAGAATGTTCGAAAAGATAAAAACTTTGAAAAGGATGTGGTAGAAGACTTTTGAATTCGGCTTTGATTGGTGTGGAATATAAAAAAAGAGTCTTCTTGAAAACAATCTGGGAAATTCTGAGTATGGGATTTATTTATTTTTTCTTTCGAGGTTCAATGGAATGTATCCTAGATATGCTTATATAATAGACAGAAGAGTAACAACGTGGAAGTTTTATTTCCAAGTATTTACAAAGCAAACCAGAAACGAAACTTTTCAAACACAAGTGTTAGTTTTGCTAGAGATTAGATTAGATTCGAAAGTTTTTCCTGGATATTAAAAATATAAAGTAAAGCTATAAAAATAAGCATTTTATCACAAATAATTTATACTTTGATAAACAATATATATATATATATATAAATATATATATATATATATATATATATATATATATATATATATATATATATATATATATATATATATATATGAATATATATATATATATATATATATATATATATATATATATATATATATATATATATATATATATATATATACACATACTAAAGAAGTTGCTTTGCTACTTGTTTCAACTATACAAGTATTAATGTGTTAACAATAAGTTACTTTCGGTTCGGCTTTTTTTACCTCTTCCCTTG
>CM063504.1:168729523-168737023 GCA_032207245.1 Pardosa pseudoannulata | reverse complement strand
GTATTTAATATACACTCAGATATATATTTATTTAAATACTAAAAAACAAACATTGTGACTATAGTTCTAATACATTAAATATTAGTACATTATTAGTTTCTAATAACCAGGATATTCCGCTGCAGGCAAAGATGTTCGTAGAATTTCGGAATCGGTTTTAAGCTGTAGGTCCCGGTCTCAGTAGCTCTCATGTGCAAAACAGTAGACCTTAGCGCTTCAAACCAAAACCAAATAACCTGGATATAACTGTAGAATATAAAATTAATTAAAATGCACACATTAATATTTACACACACACACATATATATATGTGTGTGTGCGTGTGTATGAATGTGTATCTATCTATCTATATGTATTTATTCACACATAGACATATGTCCTTAACATTCTTGACAATAGCAAATAGTTATTGCCAAGAATGTTAAAGATATGTATCAGGTCACAAGTTCCGGACGAACTACACAAAATGGAATTTGTACTACACAATGTTGGAAATGTTGAACTACACAAAATGGATTCGGCCATGATCAAAATGCGTATTTCCGTTGAAAGATGAAGACGGAAAGTTTCTCTTTTTCAATACTCCCTTTTATTGTATAAAGAAGTAAAGAGGAATTTTGATTTGAGTTTATTATATACTTCAGTTTACGGCCGAAAGTTTTAAGTTCAGCAACTCACCGGAGATGGACTCTAGGCTATTTCGGTAAATAAACGTCCAAGAAAGCATTTGCCTCAAAAACAAATTCCGGTGTTTTCGCTCATTGTTGTCGGCACTTCAGAGGCATTTCGGGAGTCATTCATCAAACCGGTCAGCCTCATTGGATTCATTCTTAAGAATCGGAAAGGGAAGTCATGTAGGACGCTACGAGACCATCTATAAATCGAAGTTTCACCACACAACTTTCACAGATGGAAAAGAAAATCATGACAGATTGGCCGAAGAATTACTTATTTTTATACCAATACGTACTGTGCAATTCTAAAATAAATCCAAAGAGAGGAGATTATAAAACTTCAGAAAATGGGAAAAAGTGATATTTTATAATGCAACTGTAAGTAGTTTGTAGGAAGATAAAACTAATTTTTTTAAGTTTGATTGAGTTAGAAGCTCTATAATTTTTGTTATATTTTGAAATATAACACTATAATTTAAACACTATAATGAAAGTTTGAAGGGTCTAAAAATTGTTAAATTGTTAAACAAGGTTAATTTTCATATCTTGTTTTCCTTAAGGTAGCCGGCCGAACGATGGCCGATTGATTAGGGTGCTGGCCTTCGGTACCGGAGTTCGTGGGTTCGAATCCCACAGTGGCATTGATGTTCGTAGCCGTTCGGAATAGGCTTTAAGCTGTAGGTTTCGGTCTCATTAGCCCTCGTGTTGCAAAAAGTAGACCGCAGCACTCCAAACCAAACCTAACCTAACCTTATGGTAACTGACCACGTTCAAATAGCGAATTTCGTGAAAAATACCGAAATATTTTTTTATTCGTTTAGTTTAAAAATCAGTCCTTTAGCATTCGAAAACAGCTTTCAGCTTGTTTCTAGAGTCTTTAGAAGTCATGATACGGCTGTTTAGTTGTTGTAATGTATTTACAGCACTAACACCAGTGTTCGTTTTCAAAGAGTGAAAAGATAAATGTAAAGATCACAGTAAAAAGATGATATCTTATATTTGAACTAAAACATTTATTATGTACACTAATTATTTACAAACATTATTTCTTGATTAATATCTATGTATAACATTTCTTTACTCGACGTTTATCATTACAACAATTCATTAATTTCTTTTTTGTTTTTATGCGTCATTCCTTAATAAAAAGATTCCGAGACCCAAGGTAAGAATTTATGAATAAAATCAAGTTTAAATCCAGTAATTACAGGGAAGCAGGCTGGGGCTTTCATCAGGCTGTACGACGGTGCTGGACTTCGGGCGTAAAGGGCGTCGGTACTGGCGTAGCGGTCGTTATTTTGCTGTATGTCTAAGCTGGCATGCGGGTTCGGGACTCGATTGCTGGTCCGGGCTCTCTGGATGTCCAGCAACTCTACAGTCCCGACCTAGACTCCTTTTTGTTCACTCTCTTTCCAAACTCATCACCTCGGTTTTAACTCCCCTTTTTTATCCTTTACCAATCGCTTGTTGGTGAAATTTTCCCACATCTGCACCTCCTTCGGGCGTGCAGGTGGGCTCATTAAAATAGCCCCTTTTGTGAAAGCTGATATTATTTCTTTTAGCCCCTGCGACCATAACTCACGGTTACATCTCTGTGAGATCTTGACCGTTACGCTTGCGCCATTCCGTGATTTATAACTCCTCTGCAGGGGTTCCTAAAACACGAAGTCAACAGCTTCACCTAAATTCTGCTTGGAAATTCCTCTCACAGCTGTGCATATACATGCTGACCATCGTGGAAAAATACCTCGGTACATTAATCATCACCGGAAGTGTCGGAAAGATACCGGAAGTGAGCAGTCAAAGGGCTTGACTTTGAGTGTTAGCAGGAAATACGTCATAAATAGCGTATTATAGCTTCTAAATAAATAAATAAATTACTCCAGCATATTTCTGAATGTTTATCAAATTTTAAATCACTTAATGAATTTATCCAATAAAATCTTTAAATTGAATTTTTGAAAAACTGTGATTTTTGCTATATTACCACACTTCAACAGTCATAACTGATAAAATAAGTTTTAGAATTTAATTAAAATTTAACTGTATGTTTTTATTGATCTAATGTAAGCACTGGACTCCAGGATTATAAATATATTCATTTTGAGATGAGTTCTGGTCATTTATGTTAGAAACTTCATTATTTTTTTCTTGAATGTTTGCTCTAAGTTACTTGATTGGCTATAACTCATTTATACTTTAGAATATTTTCATTCTGGAGGTTCAATGCATACATAATGGATATACATGTCTACATTTATCCAAGTAAAAGTGGTATGTTTTGCGTATTTTTTTAGTTAGCGTAGCGTCACGAGATCCTCGGGTAGCGTGTGGGTGTCGAAATGGTTATGACACGACGTACAGCTTAGAAACAATACAACGTTTATTATTGATTAGAATGGTATATGTACAAATTTTCCAAATGGAAATCACAGAGCTCGAGCGGGCTGGTACGGACCTAAAAGTCCCAGGTTCAAGGCGAACCTAAAAAAACAATCTGTGGACAGGTGCCGATAGATACCTTTGTCCAGGGGTACAACTGGGCCTCCTTGAGTCCCACAAAAGGCTGGAGAGAAGCTCTCCAAACCAACCGCCTCATATCCAAAACTCTCTCCGTTCTCTTTTTTCTGGGGACTCTAAGGGAAAAAACTCTCTCCGCCTGACGTCACCTTTCGCCTCTTCCCATTGGTTTTTCTTCCCTCGTCTTCGTCTTGGTAGTCTCTGATTGGTTCCTTCAGTGGCGTCTTACTGTCTGACATTTCGTTGTCCCGTTCGTCCGTCCGATTCACCTTGGATATCTAAAGGCGTGGTCGAAGCGACAACCCTTTGTGGTGTAGTGTCAAAAACCCAGACAGAGTGTCGCCCTGCCCTGGGCTTTAACAAAACCCCTTTGTGAAGCCAATGGGGTGTAGCGACGTCACAGTTAGGAGTGTTGGCGTAAAGTGACAAAATGCTTGTTTTTTTTCTCCATTTTTGCCAATTTTTAAGACAATATATATGTATTTATGTTAATTTTCATATTTTTCTATGTTTTATAATCTATTACTGCAATAACTAAAAAAATATTTTCATAAAAACGTTATTTAAAAATTTTGGCTCCGAACGTGGTCGGTTACCTTAAGGATACAGAGTACCTTTCCAGACAAAAAAGCTTTTTTAACATATATAAGGGAATATAGGGGATTATAAGGGAAAGTTATGGTTACTTTACGCTAAAAGTTTTGCAGGTTTTATAATATTTGTCATTTTAAGAAATTTATCTTTTAAACAAACAAAACATATATGCCCAATATAAATAAAAGAATTTCTTGCAAGATAACTTTTTAAATATTTTTATGAGAAACTAAAGTTTTATATAAAAGGGAAGATAACTATATTTTTAACCTCTAAATATAAAATTACAAAGTTAAGATTTTTAAAATTTTAGCTGTAAGGTAACTGAGACGTTTCTAATTTCACAGAATATAAAAATATTTAAATTATAAAAAACCCATATTTTTAAATACAATAAATATATTTCTCAGCTAAAATATTACATTAATGTAAAAAGCATCTTTATTTTCGTATATTACAGGGTAAACTTGATTGCTGTAATTTCTTTTACCTAAACACAGAGAATCAAAAAAGGATAATAGAGAATCAATAGAAAATTAAACTTACGTATAGGCGTATAATACTTGGTGATATTTAGGTAAGCTTAAAAAATTTCTATTGTTTGTAAAGCCATAAAATAGCAAAGCTGAAAACGTTGCAGATTTCTTACAAAACGTACGAGGCGCTTCTAGGAAGTAAGTTTCCCCATGTTTTCCCCTTTAAAGTAAACGTAATTAGCCGTATCAATTGCGTGTGCTTAACAGATCTATGACTTATTAATCATATGCCAGCTGGACAAGTCCCGATTCGTGTCAGCAGGGTAGCACTGATACGAAATGGAAGCTCTAATTCCTTCTCCCGTCGCCTGCAAGGTCCGGTCAGTGATCTTGAATGCACAAAGCATTGCGCCATTTGAAATTAATCGTCAGCTCTCTCAGGTCTATGAGCCGAAACTGACATCCGAACACAAAATTCAACTCCTAGGAGCAGCACTGATATTGCTGCAACGGTATCACGACGACGGCCACGTGTTCCTCGACAGGATCGTCACGGGAATGAGACTTGGTTGCGCCGGAAATCAAGCAGTTGCCAATGCATTTGCATCATAGCGGATTTTCGGTCATGACCAAATTCAAACAGACGCTGTCGGTGCAGCAAGGGATGTGCACGGTGTTCTGAGACAGGAAGGCTGGTTTAAATCACATGCGCAGAGTTCTACGACAGAGGGATACAAAAGTTGATCACACAATGCGACAAGTGTCTCAATTCTGGTGGTGGCTATATTGAAAAATAGCTGAAACGTTTCTGTACTTTTTGCTAATAAATATGTCCGGGAAAGTTTTTTCTTTTTTTCTTTTAAATAATGAAACTTACTTTCTGGATGCACCTCGTACACGAAGAATAAAACTCTTTCTTTTCCAGAGTTATACGATACGTAAATATATGTTACAAATTGTATTCTTAAATGCTTCGAACGTCCGAATGTACTTACTTAGCCTCTCCATCACCAATTTTCTTATTAATACTTAACCCTCTAAGCAGTTTGCACGTACAATTCCGCCAGCTGTCACAGACAATTTTCGACCTCTAAAAACGTTCCAAAAATAGATGTATTGTACATTTATGACAGTGCTTTACCCCATGAAATTATGAGGTAGGAGGGTCAGGTCGATTGTTTAGGAACTTCACCCCTCTTTGACTGACATTTATTGAGGGATGTACCCCTACTCTCTGAGGAAAAAAGAGAATGATAGCTTCTCATGGCTTTGTCAACCTCTATTTCGAAGTATTTCGTTTGCGGTAACATATATATCTCTAATTGCAACACTGAAATATCTTGGATGACTTCAATAAAAAAAATATATATAAATAACTCTCAAAAAAATAATTTTTTTTTATTCGTAGTTTTAGAATACATTATTTCTTATGTGATGATCTTCGAGACTTGACGAGCTTTATGTGTATTAAAAATTAACAATCTATAATGTCTATTTATATAACTATTTATAACCGGAAGTAAATTGAAAATAACGAGGGTGAAGCAAAGGGTGAAGTAAAAAAATCATAGAACACTTTGGTCACTGACACAATAAAGCTTTAGCGTATTTTTTTAAAGACCTTTTTCCCCGGTGTGTTCCACTCGGAGGGTTAATCTTAAATTATGAATAATTAATCTGTCTAATTATGAACAGTAAATATGTCCGTGAAAGTGTCAGTTCTTTTTTTCTTTTAAATAATGAAACTTACTATCTGTATGCACCTCATATTTCGAGATGTAGTTTAAAATATTTGAAATAATGTTACAAAACTCTCTTAATAGTAACAACTTCCATAAAAGTTACAAGTGAAAATTTATTTCGCAATTCCAATTAAAATTTTTGACTAGAGAAATTTAGTACTAAGAGCTTTAAATCCCAACGTTTATTGCCAAAATTTAATCTGTTTAAATTGGAAAGAAGAATTAATTACATACCAAATTCTTTTAAGGTGCATGGAATTTTCTTAATTTTTGGTAAATGTTTAAACTGTCCACAAGAAAGAAGTTATGGTTCGTGCTGAAAATGAATTTATTCCGATAAACAGTAAGTCTTTATATACTTAGAAAATCGTATAAAAATTTATGAGACATTTAAGATCCTTTTTTAAATTTTATAAAACCATGAAATAATACGTCTCGAATTAAACAAAAATGTAGAGCAATGATTACAACAGAATTTTTGATAAAATTATATGCTATATTGCATCCTCCGAGGTAACTTAGTTTTGAACATTAACCTACATCTTAGATGCAAGTGATTTCAAATGTGCATTTTGTGTAAGATTATAAAGCAGAAATATTTTTGATATAAATTTAAAAACTCCTGCAAATTAGAAGAAAAGTAGAAGTGGAATGAAATTAACTAATTAGTCATTAAATGTAATGTATATTTTTAATTATCTGAAAAAATTTGATTTATATATTGAGTAAAATTTTTTTGAAAAATCCTATGGATAATAATATAATATATAATTTAAAATTCTTCTGTGTTATTTGTTTTACATTTTTATTGTTGTAATAAATTAAAAGAGATTACTTTATAATTTTATAGAAATTTATAAAGCATTTAAGATATTTTATATTATTTTTAATCTTAAAATAATACCTCTTTTGAATATAATGAAAAATGTAGACGAATTAGTGAAGAAGAATTTAAAAAAAATATATGTTACATTATGATCCGAAAATAAAATAAGTTAGAATATAACCTACATTTTAAATGAAAGGGATTTCATAACTCTATTCTATAGAATAAATTCACAATGCAGGAATATTTTATATATAAGATCAAAAACTCTAGCAGATTTGAAGAAAATTAGAACAAGAATAAAATTGTTTCTAATTAGTAATTAGAAATCACCTACATGTTTATTTATCGGAATAGTATAAATTACTTCTGTAGATGGTACATAAACACAAAAAAGTCTTTTCTATTGAGTATAATTTTTAAATCTTATAAATAGTGGTATAATTCAAAATTCTTAGGAATCAATTGTTCTATAATTGTGTTATTGCAATAAATAAAACCGGTTTGGCTTGGTTTGGACCTCTACGGTCTACTTTTTTCCGACCCGAGGGTTAATGAGGCAGTGACCTACTGCTTCAAGCCGAACGGTTACGAACGGCTACGAACATCCATGCCAAAGTGGGATTTGAATTACGAACACTGGTATTGAAGATCAGCGAATTACCCAT
>CM063504.1:168707023-168724523 GCA_032207245.1 Pardosa pseudoannulata | reverse complement strand
TTCATCCCTTCAATAGATTGACAAACTGACTACCAAGCATGCATGGGAACTAAACACAGGGGATCGCGCGTAAGGTTGATTACCTAACCGGGACATATGCTTCGTACCCCAGGTACTTTGGTATCGAAAATGGAGATTGGTACCTTAGCCATGGCCTCACGTGGTCTGTAGCACCGGAGAGTTTAGTTTAGTTTAGTTTTCGAACTCCATATTTCAGCAGAATAAGTGACGTCTTGACTAGGGATGTAAGTAGACAGATAAAAGTTAATTAGGAATTCTATAAATTAATTATTTTAATTTTACTTTTTATAAGCAGCTTATCCTTTCCCTGACGTATTTTACAAAATTTCTGAAACAAATAGGATCTCAAAAAGTCCAATAAGTTACAATATATGTACACTCACATATGCATCATCAACTTTATTTATCTATTTTATGGTGTAATTCGTTTAAAGTTATCTGAAAACCAGATTATTTTTTTACCTAATTATTCCCTTTTAAATTCAAGAAGTTACATACCCATCGGTGTAACATCTTAAAGATTAGAAAATATTTAAATAAATATTTTTGAAAATTTGTAGAAATTATATTGATGCTAAAGAAAGAAAATTAAAAGTATTTAAATTTGGAAGCATCCCATTTTTATAATACAACTTGAGGAATACTGATTGTAACAAAATTTTGAAATTTATGTAAATTATATATTTTAAAAATATTTAATCGTGCTAGATTTTTATTTTTATAATTTCCATATTCTAATCTTTATCATTTTTGCCTTTTCCCATGAATTTGGAACGAAATATATTGGATAGCAAATACAACATTATTTTGTGATTTATTTATTTTAAAAATCATAGTGCAATTACTTAAAATAATTAAAAAACTTATAAGTGCAATTTCAAGAGATTTTTAAATATTTTATAATGTAAACTACAAAATAAATGAAAATATTTTCATTTTTTAATGTAAACATTAAAAAATGAAAATATTATAAAAATATATAATATATTAATAATTATAATATATGTAATATAATAATGTATAAAGTAATAATGTAATATAATATATGTATAATATATTTACATATATTTATAATATATGTAAATATATTATAAATGAAAATATGTTTAAATGAACTTCAAATTATTGAAGTTTGTTTAAACTTTTAGATGAGAGTAAGTAATTTTGAAATTTTTCATGTATTCAGACAGTTGAAATAGTAACTATTTCACAAATAAAGTGATTTACCATAGAATTCTTATCTGTACAGTTTAGCTACAAACAACATGGTTTTGCTGTAATTTGTAGAAAAGAAAATATTAGTGATCTGTAACTAACCATAAATGGTGTTCAACTTATCAAGCCTTAAAAATACCACTTTAGTAGACAAAACTTACATTACATCTATTTCTCAAAATATAAAAATACTAATGTAAGACAAAAGAGATCTTTAAAAGCCAGACTGCAAAAAGAAAAAAAATCTTTATTTTATATCCCTTTTTGCCCTTTATTGTCGACTTTTTTTTAAAGGAAAGGACCTATTTGACAATATTTTTTTCCCATTGAAGATTTTGTTATGGTACATTAACTCGATAGTTGACAGTTTTTTATAGAATGACTGTCATGAAAAAATCGTTAAGCCATTTTCTGAAATATGCCTTTGGACCCACGGAACAAATATTTCGCTAGTTGCTGCCACATTAAGAGAAAAGTTTGTGGAAAAAGTACAGATATCTTGTTTTCAAAAGTTTGAATTGGGCAATAAATCAGGGTTTAAAGTTGGGCGACTGGGTGCATGTATGGGAATGGTGTGAACATGAATAATAAAGAAAAGACATGTTTTAAAGTATTTTTTTGGTATTATTGAAGTTGAAGAAAGGTGATTTATGATACTAACATATTCTTACTAAAGTTTTTCAAACAATGTTATAACCGTCTGTAATATTTTGTCTACTAGCATATAGCCCGTTATATGACAGTATCAGTAAAATTTTTAATTTTCCAGAATTGTAAAGTACCCTATAAGTCAGCTAAAAAAGGTTTGTTTTTTGGCTGAGAATTATCTGGTACACTCTTAATAATTTGTTTATCTTTACTGACAGCATGTTAGTTGTCAACTTTAATTTATTTTGTTATATTATGTGATAGGATGAACAGTAGAGGTTTTAATATTGACAATAATTATTTGGTTGTATATATGAATGATGTCTAAAATTTAGCGAATCGATTGCAAACCGTGTGGTTATGAGGAAAAAACAAATACTTAAACGAACAAAATTTTTAATTTTCAAAGAAATATAATTTAAACGATAGATATTTACAATTACGCAATATTGAACAGAAGAGGTTTTAATATTGACAATGATTATTTGGCGGTATATATGAATAATGTCCAAAATTTAG
Organism: Pardosa pseudoannulata; assembly: GCA_032207245.1. Lineage (NCBI taxonomy): Eukaryota > Metazoa > Arthropoda > Arachnida > Araneae > Lycosidae > Pardosa > Pardosa pseudoannulata. The sequence goes on along the minus strand of CM063504.1, from coordinate 168,722,120 downwards.
CAAACCGATTGCAAACCATGTGGTTATGTAGGAAAAACAAACATACAAACCGAATAAATTTCTTAATTTTTAAAGGTATGTAACTTAAACGCTAGATATTTATTAGTCAGTGAAATAGACTCTTAGACTTTTATGAAAAGAATTTGTTGTTAATACCGGCTATAAAAGTTTCATTGCAACAAAAAATAATCGATGATTAAATTTAAAATTCTCACATATGTACCTAATCTATTATGTAAGCCAAATATAAAAGGAAATTATTTACTTAATACCTAAGTTCAGTGTTAAAACGAATGAAAATAATGCAGACAATATTTAAATAATTTAAAATAAGAAATGATTCAATGAGATGGTTAAAGGAATGACGTCATAATGCTAGAAAAATGTTATTTTCCTCTACATTTAATGTGATAAATTGATGAGTTTAATAGCCTGCTCTTAACCGGGGAAAACAGAGCTTTAAATAATGGCATTAAGTGATCGAAAAGGAGGAAGCGTTTGGATTTTGAACGTTTTTGATTTCGCTTTGAATTTTGATAACCCTAACTCATTAAGAATCCAATATGGATGCCTCTATCCATTCCATGTCCAATCGCTTCATAAATTCAAGGTTTGAAAATTTTTTGATTATTTCATTTACCAGTAATTTAGTAAAAGAACATTTGAATACCTATTTACAGGTAATCTACCGGCCATTTTAAAAATTGCATTAAACGTTGGTAATATATACAAAATACATACATTTACCTTTGGTGTGTGCATCTATATTTTAAACATAAAATATTGAATAGTATAAATGTAAAATGTAAGCATTTAAAAATTGATAAAATATTTAATAATAGTCTAACACATTTAACAAAATATATTCGGAAAAAGATTAATTATTCATGATTTAGAATTAAGTATCAATCTATAAGAAAATTGGGATGGAGAGATCAATGCATTCAAATAAGCGAAGCATTTTAGAATACAACTTGTAAGTAAAATATATATACATATCGAATAACTGAAAAAAAATAAAAAAATAAATAAGTTTTATTTTTTATGTATGGAGGATGAACAAATATTTGAGCTCGAATATCTGCACTTCATGCAATAAGTCTCATGATCTATAGCAAGGTAACGTTATCAAAAATACGTGTCGCAATAAATCACAATAATAGATAATACGGTATGTATATTGTATAGGAAACATCGAATGAAAATTTCCTATCTGACAGTTATAGGTAAAAAACTATAATTTGCAGTAAATATTTTGAAGGTTCTTTGGTTAATTTTGAAGGCATTTCCTGTTATTAGCAAATTAAAAATTACTTTCAATTTTTACTAAATAAAAAACGGAAGAATTACGAAAGTCCAGATATGATTTACTTTTACATTATATTAACACATTGTATGCGAGATACGTACTAGTATGTTTCCTGACGATTGATACTTGAGCGCGGGACACGTACTAGTACGTTTTCTGACGATTGGTACTTGAGCACATGACACGAACTAGTACGGATTAGTGTAACAACATGGTTTGTTTGTGGGTACAAAAATAATGGCATATACAGGAAAACGAAGAAAATAAATAGATTCTGGAAAAATTTAGACAAATAAAAACTAGTTTTTACATTAGTCGATGCGGAACCACTGAACTGGAAAGTTGATTAAAAAATCAATTTAGATTTACAACTAACTTTTTAATTATCCTTGCGAAAATGATATTATATACATGCATATTTATATATTATACATATTTGTATTTATATATTATATATATTTGTGTTTATATATTATATATATTTGTATTTATATATACATTTGTTTATTTGTCTATTTATATATTTATTTATATATTTCAATATAAAACATTAAAAGTTGGTTAAAAAGTTTATTTAAACAATTTTCGATCTAATCAGATTTAACTGAATAACTAAATTTATTCTCAAAATGCCCACTTATAGTACAATTTCGCTGCGAAAGGCACCCGCGCACAATGTGTTAAATTAGTTGTTTCTCATCCAATAACGTTCTCTAACTAATGTGACACTAAATTTTATTTTTCAGATTTTGTAAATTAACTTTTATTGCATAGAAATAATTTACGCAAATGAAATGATTGACACACTAAAATATCTTTGAAATACTTCATAATATACTAAAAATGAAAAATTATGTCTCAAAATGTGATAATTTCAAATTACTTGAAAATTTTAACATTGCAGTCATCATGAATTTGAGAGGGAAATTATATAGGATTATAGGAGGATAATATTTCCCTTTTGTTTGTATCTCCTGACAGAATTTATAACTTTGTCATTAGCGTTTCTCATTTTTCCCACTACGTATTTGTCAGGAAAAATTAATTTTTCCTATAAACCCATTAATGAGATTAAAATCCTGATAACAGCGCCATTAAAAGAGGTGAATATTCCGACATGAGAAATTTTTTCCAATAGAAATGAGTTTAAACATCAGAAGTTAAGTAATTAAGGAAATTTTTACAAACTCATCTAACTAAATTCGGATGATTAATTAAGTTGAAACTTTTCTAACAGAAATTTAGTTTAATTATTACGCATTTCAAGTTTTATTAGGAAGCAATTATTTTTTCTTTTAAAAATAGCGTAATATTATTGATAATAAAACTTTTAAAATTAATTCCTTGGATACATGTAGTTGGACTTTCAAGTGAAAAAGGATATTATAAAATGTGTAGGTTAATAATGCGGAATAATGGTCTCGTATAGTTTAAATGTTAAAATGTTTAACTGTCTAGGATCAAAAAGTTATTTACAAATGTCCCATATTCTTTATTCGTTTGCCAAAATATAAAACTTTTAGAGAAAAAGTTGCTGATCTCTTGTACTTATAGGAAAATAAATTGCCATAATAAAAGGTGAAGATATATATTTATATACTAGGATATAGTCCATCATATGACGAGATCAGTAAAATTTTTAATTTTCCAGAATTGTAAAGTACCCTATTAGGCAGATAAATAAATGGTTGTTTTTTGGCTGAGAATTATCTGGTACACGCTTAATAATTTGTTTATCTTCATACTCCTCTAAAGTCTCCCGATACTGTGAATGTAGTTTAGAATCACGTTGAATTCATTTAGAAAGATAATTCAAAGTTTTCTTAGCTAAGTCGAAATTATCGTTAGGTTCTTTACAATTTTTTTGTCACAGTAATTAATGGAAGCAAAGGAATGAAACTATCATTTCCACTACACCCTGGAGGTAGACAGAATTAGTTGTTAATACCGGTGATAAAATTTTCATGGCAACAAAAGATAATCGATGATTAAATTTAAAATTATCACTTATGAACCTAGTCTATTATTTAAGCCAAATATAAAAGTGAAATTTATTAACCCTTTAGTTCTTTAATAACCCTTTAGCTATAAAAATAATTTAGTTTTGTCATTTTGTGTAGTATATTTTTTAAAAAGTGGATTTATTACAAAAAAGTTTAAAACTATTTAGATAAGAATAATTTTTGTGTAAGCTAACTTACAGTGGTTAAAAATAACAAGTAGGGGAGAGTGGGGCATCTTGGGACACCTTTATTTTCAATCTTTAATTTGCAACCAGGAATTAGTGCTCATGTGTATTGATAGATGACATTACTCTTCACTTCTAAAAGAATTTTGATGAAGATAGACCTTATAGGTAAGGAACAATTTCATTTTCTTTGTTTTGAATAACCCAAAATTATATAAATGTGCATTTTAAAAAGTAATTTTTTTGAAAAACATTTAAATATTTAAAAAAAGTGTATAGTTATGAAAGAAAATTCATTTATTATTATTTTTATACTAATAAATAAACTGTATTGCTAAACCTAACTATATAATAGTTACCAAAAGATACTATGTAAAATGTGGCAGGTTGGGACACACATAGATGGGGCACTTTGGGACACTTTAAAAAATGCAAACAAATATCAATTCAAACAAAATAATAAATATTTTGGTGACTAAGTTTTAATTGATGATTTTACATGTCAAAATATTAATTTATTCTGGCTGGTGTGTTGTCTGTAAGAGAAGCAGCAAGAACATTTTGTATAAGCAAAAGTACCCTTAGCCGCCATATACTTAAATTCAAAAGCAAACCTGAATCCACAAAAGGCTTTAAATACCAGTCAAATATAAAAAGTCGCCAAATTTTTAGTGAAGAAGAAAAGATAATGCTAGTCATTTATTACAGGCTTCAAAACTTCACTCTGGGCTAACAATAAGTGAAGTTAGAATTCTTGCATTTCAGTTTGCTCTAGCTGCTAATAAAAATATTTTGCCAAATTGGATTCGGGAAGAAAAAGCTGGTGTAGTTTGGTACCTTGGCTTCATGAAAAGACATGCTAAACTGGCATCAAATATAAGATTTGTTAAAAAAATGCATTAACTTGAGCAATTTTCAGCCGTTTCTCTTTTATAACAGTTAATAAAAATAATTTGAACAGTAATTTGTTTTTGTTATTTAGTGTCCCAACCTTCGCCATACAGTGGGGCACGTTGGGACATTGGAAAGGTATTTTATTTCTTTTGTTACTCTTTAACTAAATGAGATATTAAGTAGATTTAATGTTTATATGAAGCAGATATGATGACAATATATGGATGCATACTTATTTTTTTAATTAGCTTTAAAAAAATTCATAAAATTGTTTAACTGAAAAATGTCCCAAGGTGACCCGGTCTCCCGTATACATTTCTTTTGTAGAAAATACACTTTCGGATAATTTTTTTGTAAGTGTAACATTTGAGTAAATGTTTTAAAATTGAGACAAGGCGTTAAAATAAATGATATATTTAGAACTGTTAATTGAAAATGTAAATGTAAAGATTCATGTTGAAACTATTTAATTATTGCTAATTAGGTATAAAAGGATTTTTGATCCGATTGTTGCCGTAAATATATCCTTCATGCTATTAGTAAAAGTATCTAACTCCATGATTGCACTTTATAGCTAAATATTGAATGCATTGAAAAAAATAAGTAGAAAAAATATTTACCCTCATAACAAATAAATTGTTTTTTCCTTTTCACAATTATTAGAAATTGCGTGAGGCGTAAACCGAAAACCCAAATTCATTTGGACGGTCTTTAATTAACCAAGAGCTGCTGTACTAAAAAAAAAGCATTTAAGAGTGAAACTGATGAATTTTAAAAGGACTTTAATAAATTTCTGGGAATCTAGTTTTGATGAAAAAAAAAATCCCACTTTTATTTCATAATGGTGAAAAGAAGTTTTTGAACACACACTCTCGTTCTTTTTCTAAATTAAAAGGGTGAAAAAAAAGTGAAAAGAAAAGGAAAAAGAAATAATTATCCTACCCTTCCCACACTTTGCTATATCGACTGATAATTACCTTCAAATAAATTCTTAATCTTCTTTCCCTTAATAGTAGTCGAAAATGAGTTTAAAATTTAAAGTGGAAAAAAAAATTAACGACGTAAGTCAACGTTTGACAATTATATCACATGATAAAATGAATAACTCATTACAAATATCGAAAGGTCATTACCCTTTGGAAAGTTTACACAAGGCTGTATATTCCTACAAGGATAAGAGTTTATTTGTTTTGAATATGTTTTAGCTAATTAATTTAGGGCTTTAAAATCCCTCCCAGACAGCGATGTAAATTTAATTACTACCAGTTAAACTTCTATGTATTCAGAACTAATTATTTATGGTGAGTGCGTATAAAGATTTTCAGAAGAGAAACACAAAAAAATTATGAGAGCATAAATATTTTTCTCTATTGGTACGAGAGTTAACTCAGTTTGATAGGAATTCTATAACTAAAATGTGTTAATGGTGGGATTTCAGGATAGCAGCAATTATTTAAACACTTTTTTAGGGTCGTTGTAGAAATGGTATGAAATTTTGCAAAGTAGTAGATATCAACAATTTAATACACAAGGTTAAAATATTACAAAGATTTTCTGTTATATATATATTTGTATATATATATATATACATATACATACATACAAATATATATATATATATATAAATAAATATATATATATATATATATAAATAAATAAATAAATAAATATATATATATATATATATATATATATATATATATATATATATATATATATATATATATATATATATATATATATATATATATATATATATATATATATATATATATATATATATATATATATATATATATATATATATATATATATATATATATATATATATATATATATATATATATATATATATATATATATACATATACATACATACAAATATATATATAACAGAAAATTTTTGTAATATTTTAAAGTTATATATATATAACTATATATATATATATATATATATATATATATATATATATAGTTATATATATATAACTATAACTATAACTATATATATATATTTATATATATATATATATATACATACATATATATATATAAGGAAAATTCTCAGAGGTTTTCAAAACTTAAATCAAGGGCTAAAATTTCCCACGTCATTTTGCAATCCCCTTTTTAACCACTAACCTAAACTGACGACTGAGGCTACAGTTTACGCCCTCAGAGAAGTGGCCTGACCAATTATAATCCTACATGGCCCTGGCGGACAATTTAGGAAATTTCCAAATAAAAAGGAGATGCACGCTGTCGGAGACAGATTTTTCTTGGGATATTTTCCCACAGATGTTGACCCAGGTGTTATGGGTCTTGTACATAGAACTTCATGCTAGCTGACCCTTCAGTTTGTTCTGCCCCCTATGATAAAGTGGGAACCCATTCTCCAACGTTATCTCAATAAAGGTCTTTAGCTAAAACGGTATCATTTTTATGGCCATGGTTGCAACCACCCACAGAGAAGTCCATCTCATTACACACACACACACACACACACACACACACACGCATATATATATATATATATATATATATATATATATATATATATATATATATATATATAGATAATTAGATAGATAGATAGATAGATACCGGGTGATCCAAAAGTCAGGACGAACTTTAAAAATAAATAATTCGAAAACGAATGAAGATACAAAGATACGGTTTGCACCAAACGGATGAAAAAGATACCGGATTTTGTGTGACAAAAAAGTTGTGTTAGTGACGAACAGATGGCGCTATAGTGTTTTATAGCACCAAAAGATGATTTACAAATGAAGAAATGTTGACAACTTACAAGTCAACTTAATTACAGTTAATTAGTACTACAGTAAATGTTCAATGTGCTGTCCATCATTCAGAACTACAGTTGTGAGACGAGTCGCCACACTGTTTACAACATTTAGTAGCATTTCTTGCGTTATGGCAGACACATTTTGGTGGATGGCATCTTTAGTGTTGCTAGTGATGCCGGTCCTACGTCAGAAATCCGACAGCGTCATCTGTTGTTCGTCAAAGGAACTATTTTCGTTGCATTGCCACACAAAATTCGGCATCTTTTCCATCCGTTTAGTGCAAAGCGTATCTTTCTATCTTCATTTGTTTTCGAATTATTCATTTTTAAAGTTTGTCCTGACTTTTGGATCACCCGGTATATATATATATATATATATATATATATATATATATATATATATATATATATATATTATTTACACTTACGGCACACTATTTCTAAGTCCCAGTTTTCCCGGTGTTTTTCTTCACATTTGTAAATTTTACTTGAAGACAAGAGCGATGGCTGAGATGGAAATGAAACAATTTTTTGAACTTATGCAAAGCATAAAAAATGGACAGGAAGAAATAAAGGCAGGCCAGAGAAATCTAGAAGAAAGATTAGAAGAAATGAAGGCTGACATCGTAAGCGTGTTAAACACTAAAGTAGACATTATTTCAGAGAAAGTGGAAAAAAATGAGGTTTTCCAAATTTCTTCAGAAAGTGGTGACGGAAATGGATTCTTTGTTGAAGCCTATGTAAATAATTTACCCTGCCGGATGATCATCGACACAGGGGCCAATGTCACCATCATGCATGAAGATGTTGCTCAACAACTCAATGAGAAGATTATCTGGACGCCGCCATACGTTACTCTCCAGACTGTTACCGGTGACAAAATTCCGATTATTGGCAAGATGAATATTAAAATAACATTTGGAAACAACTCGTACCTTCATACTGTGTATGTGGCAAAAATTACGGACAGTTTTATCCTCGGACTGGACTTTCTAAAGAAATACAATTTTATATTAGACTTTAAAGATAATTCTCTACACTCTACGTCAGAAGATGTAACACTGTTCCGGAAAGAAGTTAGTGAAATCAAATCCTGCTATCGAATAATTGCTCCATTGGATTTCATCATACCAGCCAGGAAAGAATTAATATTGGAGGGCTATTCTGACGAAGAGAAGAATTTTCGACTTGGACTCCTCGAATTTCCTAACTTCGGGAATTTTCCAAAAGGGGTTTTAGTAGCTTCAACACTCATAGATTTCTCAAAAGAAGCCATACCGGTGAGAATTGCCAACATAAGTGATAAACCGAAGATTATTAAGAAAGGTGAGGTGTTAGCCACATGTACCCCAGTGACTTGTGTGGAGCGAAGTTCTTTCCAAACATCAAACGTGTCCTCTGAAGATTTAACGAAGGACTTGCTAACAAAAACAGAATTAAGTAAGAAACAGAAAAGCGCTGTAGAGAAAATGCTTGGTGAATTTAGTGAACTATTTTCGAAGTCATCCGACGATTTGGGAAGAACAAAGTTAACAAAACACCGAATCGACACAGGAAATCATGCTCCTATTAAACAACATCCTCGAAGATTACCATTCTCCAAAGTAGAAGAAGTGAAAGATCTTTTAAATGATATGCAGGAGAAGGGCGTCATCGAACCTTCTACCAGTCCTTGGGCCTCTCCTATCGTCTTGGTCAAGAAAAAGGACGGTTCAACGAGATTCTGCGTGGACTACCGTCGCCTAAATAACATCACCAAGAAAGACAGTTACCCTCTTCCCCGAATCGACGACACCTTGGACACATTATCGGGAAATGTGTTGTTCTCTACACTTGATTTAAAGAGTGGCTATTGGCAAGTAGAGATGGATCCCGTAGATCGTGAAAAGACAGCATTCACGACTGGTGGCCAAGGACTTTGGCAATTTAAAGTTATGCCTTTTGGCCTATGCAACGCACCTGCTACTTTCAAGAACCCAGAGGGACAGATATCTAGGTGGATACAGAAACTGCAAGAGTACGACTTCGATATCCAACATCGCAGAGGATCCTCACACGGAAATGCTGACCCCTTATCCAGAAGACCTTGTTCAGGGAATTGTCTCTTTTGTTCTGCAGCTGAGATAAAATATGGGATAATAGAGCCGGTTGTGCGCCACCTCACAGCGTCATCTACATCACGATTAGACCCTTGGAGTGATGAAGAAATCCGTAAATCATCGAATGCTAAGCCTAGGATTGTTCATTATGATCGTCTAGCACCATACTATGGTAACATTACTTAGTTTAATTAATAATTGGCACTATGGTTTCGTGACCTTCAACTTTTATTTTTTTTTTGTAAATAGTTCTGTAAATAGTTGTTTTCTTTCCGTTATTTATTCTGTTATTGATTTATTGTAATTTAAATTTATTATTCCATTTATGTTTTGTAAGTATTGTATTTGTGAGTATCGTAAGTTGCTTTCTGCTCAAGTGCACTGCCCGAGACGTGCAGTCTTTGAGGAGGGAGCAATGTTACGAATTTGCGAAAATTGCTTGAGTTTAGCATGGGACTCTATGGGTATCTCGCCAAATTGGCGAGATATAGGCTCGTTGGCGATGGATTTGGCAACCTATTTTTGTCGCCAAGTTCGTCGCCAAGTGTCGCCAAATGTCGCCAAGTGTAGCGTCACGTGGCCACTTCCGGTTCCGGCTTCTGGAGTGTTCTGGCAGTTTCTGTGAGCCTATATAAGGCAGACGGAGTCCCATGCAGAAAGAGTCGTTAAGAGAATATCTCGGTCTAAGAGGAGTACGCACGGTGTGTTGTGCTTGATGCGGAAAGTCTTGCGTGAGCCGACGGCTTTGGGCTCAAAATTGTTCCGCGGAGATTTTGACGTTGTATTTCTTCCAATAAAGTATTTGTCTTCGTGCTGCAGTCTTGCTTGCTTGCTTAAAGTCCATTCAATCCCTGAACCCAGCAGTTTTAGTTTTGGAAGTTCGTAACAATATATATATATATATATAATATTATAAAATATAAATATATATTAATAAATATAAGGAAAATTATCTCAGGCATTTATAAACTTAAATCAAGGGCTAAAATATTTCATTTTGCAATCCCCTTTTAACCACTAATCTAAATACACTGAGGCTACAGTTTACGCCCTCAGAAAGGGCCTGGCCAATTATATCCTACGTGGCCCTAGGACAATTTAGGAAATTTCCAAATAAAAAGGAGATGCCCGCTGTCGGAGACGGATTTTTTCTGAGATATCCACAGATGTTGATAGTGTTATGGTCTTGTACAAAAAACTTCATGCTAGCCGACCCTTCAGTTTGTCCTGCCCCCTATGATGAAGTGGGAATCCATTCAAAGTTATCTCAATAATGTCTTTAGCTAAAACGGTATCATTTTATGGCCATGACGCAATCCCCCACAGAGAAGTCCGTCTCATTACATACATATATATATATATATATATATAATATACATATCTATATATACATATATATATATATACATATATATATATATACATAATATATATATAACATACATATATATATATATATATATAAATATATATTTATATATATAAAAATATATATATAAAACATATATATATATAACATACATATATATATATATATTATATAATATATATATATATATATATATAAATATATATTATAAAATATTAAATATTATATATATATATATATAATATATAAAAATATATATATATATAAATATATATATAATATATATATATATATATATAAGCGGGTATCCAAAAGTCAGGACGAACTTAAAAATAAATAATTCGAAAACGAATCAAAGATACGGTTTGCATCAAACTGATGAAAAAGATACCGAATTTTGTGTGCAATGAAAAAGAATAGTTTTTCCAAACAGATGGCGCTATAGTGAATACCAAAAGAAGATTAAAAAGAAATATTGACAACTTACAAGTCAACTTAATTACAGTAAATTAGTACTTCAATAGATGTTCAGTGTGCTGTCCATTATTCAGAACTACAGCTGTGAAGAGTCACCACACTGTCACACTTTAGTACATTTCTGCGTTATTGCAGACACATTTTGGTGGATGGCATCTTAGTGCTGCTAGTAATGACAGTCCTACATCAGAAATCCGACAGCGTCATCTGTTTTTCGTCAACGGAACTATTTTCGTTGCTTTGCCACACAAATTCCGCATCTTTTCCATTCGTTTGGTGCAAAGCGCATCTTTCTATCTTTATTCGTTTTCGAATTATTAATTTTTAAAGTAGTCCTGACTTTTAGATCATCCGTTTTATATATATATATATATATATTATATATAATATATATATATTATATATATTAGGGCACACTATTTCTAAGTTACAGTTTTCCTGTAGTTTTCCTTCACATTTGTAAATCTTATCTCAGTCTAGGGTTTTAGTTTAATCGGTCTTGTCTCTGAGCAGAACTGGGGTTGAATTCATATTGCAGGTCCATTGGTTTATAGGGATGAATTTCAGGATTGCAATTGGTTTGGAGCACTAGCATTTTTGTTAACAACTGCTATTAGATCAGGACCTATTGATTAAAGCAGGTTCCGATCCTCTATCCATTCAGTCCAAAAACGAATTAATCTCTAGTTGTCTGGTATCAAAAGGTTCACCCTATAGATTCGGTCTGATAGGAGAGATTAATAGAAATATTATATGTGTTGCAGTAAAAAATCCTCAAAAAAAAAAAATCTTTAATTTGAACGATCTCTTATAAAATAATTCTATGGTGTTTAAGACCCATGCGAAAAATTGATGAACCAGAAGTCGCAACAACTATCCGAGCTCGCAGGTCCCATGTTAGTTCAATTTTGTTATACATACACTAAGAGACAAGTTCGGGACTAGTGGGTGGAACATAGAGGATATCTCTCGGTCCCTTGGTGAACTTATCTAAAAGAGGTGTACCTGATGAGAGAGGTCTTCATAAAATGTGTTGCCGAATTCGACTAACAAATTCAGATGGGTAATGGTAGCCAGCAGTAGGATGAACATTACTATACAATCACAAACAACGTTTAGTTGATGAAAATCCTCAAAAATAGTTCCGAAGGGTGGGACTTAGATGACCCACGCCTACATCCAAGTCAAGCGTTTATGGATGAAAAAGCCTAAGTAGGTGGAGAAAACCTTTCAACATTATCCATTTTAAATTTATACACTGAATTATTGACTTGAAATTTAAAAACTTTTTTTAATATCATTATTTTTATTAAATATTTTCAATCATTTCAAAATTTAGTGTGTATAAAAGAGTAGTTTGAAATTAATATATTATAGATTTCCTTTAACTTTTTAATGTGATTGCAATTATCTATTCTTTTAATGTATTCGATCTGTGTTTCGTTTTCGTATTTTTTAATATACATAGGAACTAGATTACATCCTACTTGCATGTAATGCTGAGGGTTACCTATCATTCCATATTTACAATTTAGTGATTCTAGTTTTCTAATTTTATGCAAGTAGGTTGGGAAACTTCCATGCAGGGTGTGACATTGAGAGGAACAGAATGGTTGTATAAGAATTAATAAATAAAAATAATATATAATTAAGGAGACAAATGTAAGTGATGTATGTAGGCTGGAGATCTCACAGAATCAATCGTCTCCTCTTTAAAGACATGACTAGCACTTAAATATGTTTGAACGCGTCTTGACATTTTTAGTCCATCGGCGTCGGGTATTCTATGACTTTTGCATCTGAAACTTCAAATATTTCCCATGGAACTTTCTCGTCGACTCATATCTGATATTGATCTTTGATAAGTGCTTCGCATTATTATCTTATTTTAAGTCAGATAAATGTTTTCTACTTATTATTATCTCTTTTCTTCCCATATGACACCATTATCTTCATAACTATTTTTTGCAATTTTAATCATCTAAACAGTTTAAACATGGTTTGCGACTTCATACTTTATGTGTAGTTTTCATTCTCTTTCTACCACCTGCTTCCCCTCTGAATTTGTCGATCGAATTCTGCAACACCTAATAAAGCAGGTTTGCAAAAGTTGCATATCCGATGTGACACATGGTTCTTGTGTGTTGGCCAAGTTGTACTAACTCTTTCTGTTGGAATATTGTAATCGCAGCATTACATTGCATCAGTTTTTCATGAATTTTGCTATGTTTCTTTTATATTCTTGTTTGTTTAACTGCGGTTGGTTTTAGCTTTCTTTTAGTACATTTTATTGAATCCTTTTTCAGTTATAAATATGGGATGTGTTCTTTGTTCTGTACAGTTACCTTGTAACAGTTTAACATGTAACAATATATTATTTCGATCTGGCCTCGCAATCTTTTATTTTGTCTATTTATCGCTTTTAAAGGGCTTTGAATAAGCCATTTAAGCATTAATTATTTTTATAGATAATTTTTTTGATTGTCACAAAAGGAGTAAGCAAGAGGGTTAAAATTTGTATTAATTTTTGGTCACAACTATTAGAAGTATTACCAACTAAGTATTACCAAGAAAATTATTTAATAGAACAGTTGATATAATAAATATTTGCAAAACTGATGTTTCTATTACATTATGTAAACTCTCTGAATTATATTTTTAGCATTTATATATTTTTTAACAAATGTTTTATAGAAGATTACTTGTTGAAAGTATCCGTTAGAAAATATTCTAAATTATTCTCTTAAAGTTCGTTTCTTCGAATTTCGTAACAGGAAATATATAAATTAACCCAACCTTTCATTTATCTTTTCGGGCATGCAACTTTTTACTTTCGTAACTTTTTTATCTGAGTATTTAACTAACTCTTCATTAATCTTCAAAAGTTTAAAGCGGTAAAAAAAAAAATGGATTATGATAATGTGGCATACTTTCCGTTCTAGAGTACTTTAAAAAACATTAGACAGGGTTTTTTCAAAAAGCTAAAACACACGAGATCTGTCAAAAAGTTATGATGACGTGATGAAATCAAAAGCAGTGAACAAATCTGCAGGGAAGTCACACAGTCTTCCGTTTGCAACCAGATTCAGTTACAGAGAGAAAGATTTTGTAATTTTTTTTCTTTTATAAGCATATCCTTTAACACGCAAATGAGAAAAAAAACTCATATGACTATTAATATAAAAAATTGATTTGATAAAAATAAATTTACTGAAAATATCGCTCATAAATGAAGTATACCTCCACAGTTTTATAAATGAATTTTTAAGTTTTCCGTAAGTAAAAAAATATGACAACTTGTAATGAATCTACCTCAGCAAAAGGCATCAGAGACTGTTTGAAAAAAATTTCATGAACTTCTGGAATATTATTTAAATCTTGTTAATATTAAAGAAAATAGCTTCCTTTCAAATGGCAAAAATTGAAGAAAATTTCAATTGTTAAATTTTCAGCTAAAACTGCTCTTTTGCAGTTATAACAGGGAAATATTTTGAAATGAGTTCCTTATTTTGTATATGTTGATTTACCAAATGTCTGCTAAACTAATATCGTTATTTCGGTAAAATATATTGACAAAAGTAGTTTTGTAACAATAGTTCATATAGCTATTTTTTTATATGACAGTTCTGTATTTAGGTTGACTTAGATTTATATATACAAGCAGCAAATTCTATAATTAGTGAAATAATTAAGAATGTTTTTGATAACTTTAAGTCTCGAAAACTTTAAATTGTGTTTTATAAGTTTTTTTTATCACGAAATCATGGTATTTAAAATGCTTAAATTGCAATAAATATTTATTAATGGAATTCAAATTCCTTGTGTGTAGTTCTTAGGATGTAATTAATGGAATCAGAGGTAGATTTTTCAATATTTTTAAGAGAAAAATATTAACACATTGTATGCAGGACACTTACTAGTACGTTTTCTGACGATTGATACTTGAGCGCGGGTCACG
>CM063504.1:168642023-168702023 GCA_032207245.1 Pardosa pseudoannulata | reverse complement strand
CACACACACATATATACATATATATATATATACATATATATATATACATATATATATATATACATATATATATACATATATATATACATATATATATACATATATATACATATACATATATATATATATATATATATATATATATATATATATATATATATATATATACATAGAAATATATACATACATATATACACACACAGACACACACACACACACACACACACACACACACACACACATATATATATATATTCAATGCATTTCAAGCTTTGTTTAAACTTTGGTTAAAAATATTTTATTTATCTATTTAGTAGACTGCATTAGCTATTTTAAAACACAATTCCAAAAAAAATTACATTTAGTTTTACAACTGGGGCATTTTCGCAAATAATAAAATAAATTTGTACAAATTTTAATTATTATCTTAAAACTAATTTTCCAACTATTTTTATCGCAACTTTTTTGTTAATTTCCATGTGTCCATTCAAATTTTTTTTCTTTCAAAAAGATACTTCTGTGTCTTATCTGCTGTTTCCTTTTATCCACAAAAATTGAATTTGAAGCAAGAAAAAAAAAAGCCTAACAGAAAATTTCCTTTTTTTTGCCTGTACAAAATTCACATTTCCGTATATTAATTTAGTTATTAAGATTAAAGCAATGTTTTAATTAAAAGCTGTCAAAACAAATTAGCCATTATTTCTAAGTAGAATCTTTCAATTATTTTTTTAGCCTATTCTGCAAACACAGGAAAAGAATAAAAGATATTTTAAAAAATCTTCATAGATTCAACTAGTCAGTGTTTGTCAAAATATAATTTCTTCAAATAAATTTTTGCAAATATTAAATATCTGAAGTTAACTTCTTTTATTTTATTTGTTGTCACATATAAAAATCAGATTCAAAATAAATATTTTTTTTCAATGCTTGTATAATTGAATAATCAGATACACTGGGTAACATAAAATTCATAATTGGTATTTCAGATAGTTTATATAAATAAAACTTTATAACTAATTTTGATATCCAGGTTTGTACCTTAATAAAAAAGTAAAATTTTTATTAATAAATTAATAAGAACGTTATATATTTTCTTACATATATTTTTTCCTGTTAGCCAATCCATCCCTTACATTTATCTATAAGTTAGGCTTGATTTGAAACATTATTAGCAAATTTGGCAACACGAATGATGACTAAGGTGTGATCTTTCAAAAGGGCTCTGAACTGCTATGAACATACATGCCTACGGAGGTTTAAACACCTGTACATTATGTACCAGTACTTTTACTCTTTTGACTATTTAGTTTTAAAATATCCAAAATATGTGACGTTTTTTTATTATTATTATACTAAGAAAAGAATAAATATAAGGGTAGAAATATAAATAAGCTAAAAAGGTGCTTTTAAGCAGAAATTGTAATTCAATTTAGTTTCTAAAAGTAGTAAAGTAAAAAAAGATATATTTTGTTATTCAACAAACACCTGTACTAAGGCTATCGTATAAATTACGTTCTATAAATGTGCATGAGTAGTCCATGTATATAAATCAACAGAATTATCTCATTAATATGTGTATATTTCAAGATCTTTGTCAATAGAAAATTTTTCATGTACCAGTACATTTATTCTTTTGACTATTTAGTTTTAAAATATCCGAAATGTGTGACTTTTTTTTATTATCATACTAAGAGAATTAATATAAGGGTAGAAATATAAATAAGCAAAAATGTTAGGTGTTTTTAAGCCGAAATTGTAATTCAGTTTAGTTTCTAAAAGTAGTAAAGTAAAAAGGTATATTTTGTTATTAAACAAACGCCTGTAATAAGGCTACCGTATAAATGGTGTTCTATAAATGTGTGTGAGTAGTCCATGTATATAAATCAATCAACAGAATTAGCTCATTAATGTGTGTATATTTCAAGATCTCTGTCAATAGAAAATTTTTCATGTACCAGTACATTTACACTTTTGACTATTTAGTTTTAAAATATCCAAAATATGTGACTTTTATTTTATTATCATACTAAAAGAGAATTGTATAAGGGTGCAAATATAAATAAGCGAAAATGTTTAGGTGCTTTTAAGCCGAAATCGTAATTTAGTTTAGTTTCTAAAAGTAGTTAAGTAAAAAGATATTAAAGTTAAAGTATAAGTATAAAGTTTTATTAATTTTAATAATATAGTAATGTTTATTACTTTTTACTTTTTAAACTCAAATAAATATATGTAGGACAAGGCATTATCCTTAAGAGTGTAAATATATTTGAAGTAAAATAATACAGAGTTCTACATTGTTTATATTCATATCAGTGTTTAAAGTTGTGTTTGCCAAATGGTAAGAGCACGTTTAGAAATTAGACACTTATAAAATTTTGATGAAAACTATTTTTAATAACTCCTAATGGTACTTAAATAAGATAAAAAAATGGCAAAATTAAATTTAATATTTTATTTGCCATTAAACTTTTCTGATTTAAAATTATTATAAATATTTCATTGTTAAATACTAAAATATTATATTCAAAATAAACAATATAACTGTTTGAAGATAACTTATTTCAAACTATATTTACTAAGCATTAACTATTGCTTATGACACTTCGTTAGCATGTTACGAGTTTTATAATACATTTAAGTGCTCAATTATAATTTACAGCTTTACTTTACAATTTTTTTGTGCTCTAAAAGAATTAACTTGTTACAAAGTATATCTGAGGAAAACCGAGATTTTGAGAAAGGAGTTTTGACTTCTATAACTGAGATAATTAATAATTTATAAAGATGAGAAATATCTATTTCCACAAATATGAAAACTGGTTTTAAAAAAGTCATAATCTTTAAATATTCATTTAAATGTTAGCATGTAAATAAAAAATACATATTAAGAGCTTCGGGCTATGCTATTCTATTATTTGTCTTGCAATGCCTATGTTACTTACACAAGATGAGATATAATTATTCTAAACAAGCAGAATAATTTTCTACAAGTACAACTTCATTTAGTTGCTGCATTAATATTTGCAGATTTACTTAATCGTTTTTGACATTCTATACGAATAAACTTGAAGTAGAATAACTGAGTATTGCAGAGATGATTTTTTACAACTGTAATTAGGAATCCTTTAAAATTCGTAAAAATAAAAAGTACCTAATTATGAACATTGGTTTCCAGAAAAGGCATACCATTATCAAACATTCGCTTAAAAATTTATATGGGAACTATTTCTTAAAACCTCTAAGTTCTGAGAATGTGTCATAATTATGGATTATAAAATGCAAATTTAAAATATTACCAATTTTAAAAGAAATTTTAGAAAATCTACGCAAATATTTTATTTATCCCTAAAATTTTTTGATTTAAAACTATTATAAATATTTCATTGTTAATTACTAAAAGAAGGATAGTCTAGATAAAAAAGTCTTTGAAGCTAAAGTCTTCAAACCATATTTACTAAGCATTAACTATTGCTTTTGACACTTCCCTAGTATGTTACAAGTTTTATAATACATTTAAGTGCTCAATTATAATTTACAGCTTTACTTTACAATTTTTTTAGCACTCTATAAGAATTAACTTGTTACAAAGTATATCTGAGGAAAACCGAGATTTTGAGAAAGGAGTTTTGACAGCTATAACTGAGATAATTAATAATTTATAAAGATGAGAAATATCTATTTCCACAAATATGAAAACTGGTTTTAAAAAAGTCATATACTTTAAATATTCATTTAAATGTTAGCATGTAAATAAAAAATATATATTAAGAATTTCGAGCTATGCTATTCTATTATTTGTCTTGCAATACTTATGTTGCGTAAAAAAGATGAGATATAATTATTCAAAACAAGCAGAATAATTTTCTACAAGTGGAACTACATGTAGTTGCTGCATTAATATTTGCACGTTTACTTAATCGTTTTTGACATCCTATATGAATAAACTTGAAGTAAAATAACTGCGTATTGCAGAGATGTTTTTTTACAAATGTAATTTGGAATCCTTTAAAATTCGTAAAAATAGAAAGTACCTAATTATGAGCATTGGTTTCCAGAAAAGGCATAACATTATCAAACATTCGTTTAAAAATTTATATGGGAACAAAGACTACAAATTAAAAGCCTCAGAGCGGAAGGAAACTCTATTATCTGTCTTCATATAAAATACATTTGAGAAAACTGCAATATTCAGAGATACTCCTTGACAACCATATTTAGATATCATTGGCATTTAGTAAAAAGTGTGATGCATTTATTCTCTCAATTCTAAAAATTAGCTTTAAGAAAAGTCAGAAAACCTCCAAATATCCTCTGAAAAATTAGCATGAAAATAAAGAAAATAAATTAAAAGCTTCAGGGGGAATAAAACTCCATTATTTGTCTTCACATACCTATGTTGCGGACAGAAATTGAGGATTAATTATTAAAAAGCAAAACTTTTACCCTACAACTACATAAAAGAAGATTTTTTCCTTCTATTTCCGAAAGCTATTTTAATGAGTTTTTTAAAGAGAAGAACTGATGGAGGGGGAAATAGAGTCCATATCAATTATTCCGGAGTAATTATGATTTTCAAAAGCAAAAAAAGCTTAACTTTCTTATAATCTCATAACAAATTCTGTCACTTTTTGTTTCCATTTTTTTTACCTCATAATACCCTACTTCGGAGAGGGTAGGCTAATTGTTTGCTATTATACTTCTTTTTTTATAAAGTGCATCTTTATTAGATTCATGAAATGAATTTTTCTAAGAATAAGTGCAGCGAGTGAGAAGTGTATTTCTCCTTGCTCTTTCAAGCTTTAATTTGATTACGTTTAATATTCAGACAAAAACAATAATACGAAAAACAAAAAATAAATTCTATTCTGTTCCAATTATATGATTTAAATGAGAAAACTCTATGACTGTAGTAAAGATTTAAAAAAAAAATTTAACAGCTGGATGAGATGTTACTTTATGGCTTCTTATATATTCATAAAATGTATTATTTTTAAAGTTTTCAAACAGCTTAGACTCTTAGATCGTCAATTATCTAAATATTATTTTACGTATTGTTCTTCAACAACTTTCTATTTTCATCTTAGCATAAACCATTTTATGGACAAAATGAACTGTCTAAAAGAACAAAATTATGTTACACTATATAATACTATAAACCATACTTACATAATATATTTACTACTAAAATGTTATGATGTATAGATCATTAGTTAAATACGAAAATGTGTTTTGAAATTTATTTTCTATACATAAATATGTAATTTTATTGGAATCTATACTCTTTTCAAAAACTACATTTAGTGTTTTTAATGAGATCGGATATCTTCTCAACATTGTCATATGAAATTATTTCCCTTTCTCAATTAAATTTAAAAATAATGTTTTCCATCAGTATTTTCTCCAAATGAACTTGAAATCCTGATACAGGAAAACCTTCTAAAATATTTTTCTGATAATATAAATTTATTTTATCTCTAGCTAATTTTTAAAACTTTAATTTGCCATTAAAGCTTTAATTTACCATTTGACTTTGATTAAGCTTTACAGGAATACCGCTTTATTTACGTATCTCTTCGGAAAATTTCTTTTTGCAATAAGGTAACCTTAGTGTTATTTTCTTCCCATATAAATATAAAGAATAAGAATGAACCATAATATTTTCGTCTGCAGTAGTTAGAATAAAATAGAAACTCCCAGTACCACTACCAGAAGTTTTTTTAACACTAAATTTACGGACCGAGCTAATTTGACTCCTTAAAAATTTGATCACTATATATATATATAAAACTTTAATATCACTTTTCAAAAACATACGCTTTTTAGTTAAGGAATAAAATATATGTAAACTTTCATTCCTCTTCCCCGCAGACCTCTTCATTTCGCATTATCAAATGTGGTATACATATTTTCACGGTTGTGAGCCAATTTCACTCATAGAATGTATATGAAAATAAATAAATATAGTAACAAATATAGTATAAAGTAAATATAAAGTATATAAAGTATAGTATAAGTAAATATAGAGCAGAAGTCGAGAACACTTCCATTCCAATGACATAAATTCAGGCTACTGAAGCACGGGAAAATTGTCAAGTTCAACAATCATGCAAAAGAAACAGATGTAGAAACCATTGTGCTAAATGTAATAGAAATGTTTGTGGAAGATGTGTTTCAAAAACAGATTTTATATGTAAAAATCTTTTCCATGAATTTTTTTGATATAAACATTTAATTTAAATTAATTTGGAACTATTTTTTTTGCAAAAAATTTTCTTGTATGAATCAAATTGGCTCACTTCATTAAAAATAGGTATATGATCAACATCCATAAATCTAGTGTTAATCACCAATTATACATTTTTATTCAATTTTCTATTATATTTTTAATCTTTCCAATGTGTTTTAGTAAAAGCATATTGCCCTTCGGTTAAATTTCTTTCTAATTTTAATTCTTTGTAAATAATACTACATGTGTCAACCCAAGTTTTACTGCAATGGTTTTTAGTGACTAGTTTGTCAGGAACATATATTTCCTCTTGATATTTCATAGCTAAGATCCTAAAATGACCTTCCTCGTTTTGTTTCATTCATAGAATCGTCTCGGAACAAACATCCAGCAGCAAAACCAACCAACTAACCAACCAAAACTTAAATGTATAAATGTATAAATTAAAACAAAAGAAAATAATAAAAAAGTGAAAACGACCATCAATATAAGATTTTTGTAAAGAATTTTTTGATTACGCTAGTCAAAATTTTTCAAGAAACAGAAGCTATTGAATTTTAATTTTTTTATTTAGATTATTTCTTTCTAAATCAGCAGACTATTTCTTGTTGAACTAGTGGAGATCTTAACTTACTAACTTAAACATTAAAATAAATTCACAGGTAAAATATATAAATATATGAATATATCAGATGTTCTTCATTAAAGTTAAAAGGAATTAATTATGATTAGCAATTCGATTATTTTTCTCTTTGTATAAGGAGTATATATATATATATATATATATATATATATATATATATATATATATATATATATATATATATATATATATATATGTAATAGAAAAACTATAAGTTTATTTATTTGAGGACAATTTGTTATAAAAGTTGATATAAAAGTTAGAAGACCAAAAATGCTTGCAATAAAATGTCTAAAGAGTAAGTATGACATTAGAAACCCTATCTACAGCAAAAGCATTTCCAAATACTTATGTAAATTTATGGATCTAATAAAATTGATATCAAACCCTGGAGAAGGATTGTTCATTGTTTGGAAATTTATCAGGTTCCTTTTTAATCTAATACCTTAGAAATAATTCTCGCTTTTATTATTTCACTAATATGTAATATTTTGCAGTATGTCTTTATACCATAGACAAAATTAACACTGTAGTTTTGAAACTTAAATCATTTGTTTTAGATATTTTTACAAGATGTTGAGTTTTTAAATACAGCTTTCTACATGGTAAGGTATCTTAGAAACAGATAAGTTAAATTTTTTAGTAAAATAGTAATGTTAAGTGAGATTAGCTATTTTATTGAGGATAGTGAATTATTGTTATTCCTCCAATCTTCTTGAATTTGTTAGTTAACTATTCGGATTAAAAATTAATTAAATATACCAGTACTTAATCTGTCGTAGTCCTTTAATAACTTGTTTATGTTTTTATTCCTTTTATAAATTTTGAACTACAAAATGAGTACTTAAAAACAAACAATATGTATAGATATTAGTTAATTTATTTTCAGTAGTTACGTCCAAGATATTAGGTCTACTTCGATTTTCAATTATATACAGATTAGCGTTGTTAATTAAATTTTTTTAAAAGTTTTCTAAAAAACTTTATGTCTCAGAACCATGATGTATTTAATTCAACAAGTAAAATGCAATACAATTTAAGATATAGTTAATGGAGATTTACAGTACACATGCTTGACCCTTAGCTTGATCTATGCAGTCTCTACAGAATATGCGATTCTATAAACTTAACGAATACAAAAAGAAAAAAAAGTTCAAAGCTAGACATTTGAATATTAGAAGTGATCAACTATTCAGTTATTTTTTTAAATGGGAGGCGTCCTAAGTAAATTCAGATAATTTTAAGAAAAATTTTCAATTGTGCAGAAAAATAACATAATTCTTTTAGCTCTTATATCGGATGCAAAGCTTCCGATATAAGAACAAACACAATGTAGAATTTTCCGTGGGACACAAGCGAGTTAACAAAATCTGTACATTTACTCTTTAACTTAATTTGTATTTATATTAACCCATTATTTGGAATTTATGAAATTTGAAAAATGAGGTCCAAGAAAAATTCATATATTTTACTTTTTCTTTTAGTGATTTTATTAATATTGAAGAATTTATTAACATATTCTTAACCCATATTGTACCACACCAACTAAATATTTCTGTAAGTTATTAAAACTTAATCCATATCATTAATATGGTGTAACTAAGTATATAAAACCAAAATTTTGAAAAAATATTTTTAATTTTTTTATGTAATTGGCTGTCCTATAAATAGAACAACGGTCCATTACACTACTAAAACTTAACAAATATCACTTACATTGCATTAGGCTGATTCATAGATAAAATTTGGGGAAACAGTTAAAACAAAGTCCAACATTACATTTTAAGCATACTATTGTAGGTTTTCTCTTGCAGTTATTGAACTGGCAGTAAGAGAATAAGTTTATCTTGCAAAATATTTCCAGTTTTCTGAATAGAATAGACATCTATTTACCCCTTGTTGTGTCCAGGTGTGTGAACAGGTGTTTGAACTGGTTTTCATTGAAAGTTAAGGAAATAATGTGCGCTATCAATGCAATATCGAATTCATAGAAAAACAATCAGGATTGGACCGTCGTCTTAATTTTAGGACACCTTTTTTATACTTAGAAAATATACATGTAAAATATATTTTTCAACAAAAACTTTCAGCTACATTATTAGCTCTGTTTTTAAACTAAAAGTAACCTCCACAATGTTTAAAAAATAATAATAATGAATATAAAATTAAAGATTAAAAAATGACAATTTTTAAGAGGTAGCTGAAAATAAATTTAACAATACAATATAATTTGATTTCTCAGTTTTTTTGTTACTATGCTAAAGTGTGTCTATTTTAAAGGTGTTAAAATTAAATCCACTCAGAAACTATTTATAACTTTATTATTCAATGGAATTTTCTTTACTGTCCTGTTTATAGGACAGCGGTCCAATATCGGTTAAAGAAAAGTCATTTAAATTTTATAAAAAAACTACCATGTTAAGGAAAAGGAAGTTTTACATGATCTCTACTTCAAATATGTTATTGTATTCAAGTATAAATGGCAAATTTATTCTCTAACAAATCATGCATAAATATGAAAAGAAAGACCTTCCCCTTTATAAAGCCTACTTTTACTTCTAAATATAAAACATTATTCACCAATTTATGATGATGGAAGCTCTTTTAAACGCTCCGCGATAACTTAGGGATACTCTCGGAAAACGGGATGACACGAAAGCTTTTAGGCTTCCCGAAGTTATCAACCTTCCATTGTGCAGGTACATCCATGCAGGTCGTAAAGCGTGAAAATTTTATGGAAATACAGAATCGTTCTATTCCGCCTATCATCAATGCCTTATCTTACCGATGACCAAAGGGTTTTAGCCATTTTCTTTGCATATGGCGTCCTTTAAATGGACCTTATTCTGCTATGGGAGCGATATTTCTGATATACTTTTCCCTCTTTACGACAGAACAATCGAATAACTAGCTTCATAAATCTGAGAAAATGCTTCCAGAATGATTGAGCGATAGTAAGTAAGTACTTTTACTGTCGGACTGAAGTGTTTTGTAAGTAAATCGTGCTCTAGTTATATTCGGCTCCTTTAAAGGAATGAATTTTTTATAGGATTTCTAGTGAGAATGATACACCAAAGTGCCAGAAATAAAGTATTATAACAATGTATTAGAACTGAATAGATTATTTTACAAAATATTATAAATTAAGGAAACATAAAAGATAATAATTTTTTATTTAATAAAAAAAAGTTATTTTTCTCAGAAAAAAAAAATGAAATGATATAATTCTTCTTTGTCATTAAATAAAATTAACCATAACTCTAATTAGTGAGCCGAACGATGGCCGATTGGTTAGGGTACTGGTCTTCGGTACCGGCACTTCGGTACTATGGCATGGCTGTTCGTAGCCGTTTGGATTCGGCTTTAAGCAGTAGGTCCTGGTCTCATTAGCCCTCGTGTTGCAAAAAGTAGACCGTAGCGCTCCAAACCGAAACCAAACCATAATTAGTGAAACGTGATAAAAAATATTGAATTAATTATATTAATTAAAGCTTATGAAATAACAAAGATAAAACTATTATACCAGCTACTAATTTAGTATAAATCGTTGTTTATCTGCTTAGATGATATAATTTTTCATAAAACTAATGAAAATGTATTTTAGAATAAGACCTGCCGTCCTTTATATATGAAGGCAAGTAGTGGGAAAATTAGAAAAATCGTTCATAAAAATTTAGAAACTATCATCATGCTTCTATTTGAAATTTATATCCCATAAAAATGATCTACTATATTAATACAATAGAAAAAATTATAGAATAGTGAAAATATATCTGTAATCTTAAAATTACAAACCACAGAGAAATGTGCAGGTTGTGTTCAACTTATATTTTAGAGTGTAGAAAAATTTATTTATCCTCACTTTGTAGATATATTTCGAAGGTGGTTCGAGGAACTCTCTTGATACATAGTTTCCAGAAATTGTATAAAGATATACTGAATTCTTAAAATTTTTGTAGTAGGACCAACTTTTTTGGAAGACTTACTAAATGAATAACTTGTAACATGTATTTTAGATTTTTCCTTTTTATACTGTTTGAGAGATGATACCTTTTAAGATAGTTAAAAGTTTGGCTGTTTTGTTGTTGAAGTAAATAAAAAATAATTCATCCCTTAAAATGATGTTACGTGGATGCAAGTACTGGTTGCACACAATGAAGAGTCAAGTCAAGAGATAACTCCGTTTTTTAAATACCAATCTACCTAGCTCGTACTCTAACAACAACTGCCGCTCGCAGTTTTAACACAGGCTTTTATAATGTAACAGAACATTCTAGATTTATTTTAATGGTACTGAAAATTTGCATAATTTAGGAGTCTTCTTGACTACTTAACAAAGCGAACATAAAATTAAGGAAATAAATTTATCTGAACTCAGGATCGAACCGGAGACTTTTTGATTCATAGCCCCCGACTATAACCATTGTGCCATGGAGCTTGGCAGATTTCTCTTGAAATGTGGCATTATAACCTAAATATTTCTTAAAAATGCAAAATAAGGTGATTTTAAAATTTCTCCAAGATTTTTCACTTGTAATTTAGTTTTTTCTATTTTTATTTTTAAAATATTAACATTTACAATAGTTAAAGCATTCTCAGTTTTCCTTGCTACAACAGCTGACAACTATTTTATGGTTAAATATAATTCAAAAACTTCTAAATATGAAGATTTAAAAAAAAGAATCTTCTGTTCATTTGTAGCTTGTATTTTAGATCTTTCTTATTTTTTTACCATTTTAGAGATGAACTGATGGCAACATCAACTCAACATCCGGCTACCAGTGCGATATTTTATGCTTCACTCACACTTACCATAAAAATTCAGTCTTCTATATTACAAAAATCTTCCAAGTAATTGCTTCCCGGCTTCTAGGATTTAATAAAACCGCAGTGGGGTTTTTCATAATTCCTTCCTTTCCCAGATATTTTACCACCAACTCTTCCATATTTTGTCGAAATACATTATTAAGGTTTTAAAATAAGTCTTACCCTCCAAACTTTCAAAATAAATTTCTTAAAATGTTCAGCCCGTTAAACACTTTAGCTCGAATTCCGTCTCATATTTCTCTAATGGCGAGTGAAATTTTCACTGAGTAACGACTGACGGCAGACAGGAGAATGTTAGTGAATAACGTGTTTCAGTTATTTTTTGGAGCTGCGTAAAAATATCTTTAAATGAGTTTGAAACAAGTGTAATATGTTTCAAAACCTCTTCTGAATTTCCGCAGAAAATTTTTCTTTGTAAACTTTTCAAATCATTAAGAGAGATGCTAAAATTGTACAAGACCAACGTAGACAAAAAATATTCTTTCATCCTCCTGGCTTAAAATTCATTAAAACTAAATTTCTAAATTACCACTTTCAATATTTCAACTTTGCTTTGTAGCAGGATAATTCGCTATGCTTTGTTCTTTCTCGTATAAGGATTGTCCAGTACCAAGATGTCGATCCTCTGATGATCTAACTCTTAATCAATTACGCCATATACTTGTAGATAGACATTGCAGTAATGTGATGAATGTCAGGAGTTACATTTGCACGAAAGTTGAGATTGACCATTCCAAAGATGTGTAATAAGATGTGTGAACGTCTATTTCCAGATGGAAAACTCCAATTTTAAATTAGTCATTACCCAATTGAAGAATCAAAATATAAAAAATATATAAATCAAAATATACTCAAAGTGTATAAATTAAAATTAGCTAATAACATTGAATTGGATAAAATAAAGCAAAATCACAATTTTGTTTTGAAAGCTGTTAAGGGAATCATCTTAAAATTACCTACGAATTGATGCTACAGAAATACCGCCCTATATACTATGAGGAAATATTGAAGAAGGAGAATTTTAGAAGAGCGGATTAAGAAATACATAGGGACAAGAAAAGAGTTTTTATGTAAATCACAATGTTTCTCTGTGTTTTAACGGTCGTACCTTTAAAATAGTAGATGATTTCATATACCTTGGCACGGTGATAAATGAAAAAAAAAACCAAGCTCAGAACAGAGATTGACAACAGAATAAAAATGGCCAACAAATGTTTGACTGGACTGAAAAAATTGAGATCAGACTTCATCAGTTTGAAAAACGAAATTTAGAATCTATAAAATTCTCATTTCGCTCATTTTTCTCATCCTTCTCCTTGCTAACAAAACTTGGACTCTCAACCCTGGCACTCTTCGTTCTTTGAATGTGTTTGATAGGAAGATTCTCATAGATATCCTAGTTCCAGTACAGAAGAGTGGATGATGGAGAACTGGATTCAACCATACCAACTGTATAGGCAGCCACAGATAATTCAAGTCATTTGGAGCAATAGGTTAACATGGTTGGGTTATGTTTTCAAAAGCTCAGAAAATGTTCTGAAGATACAGAAATGAAGAAGAGTCGTCAGCGACAGAGGGCGCTGGAAAGTACGCATGGTTGAGGCAGTCAAGGCCTGCAAGGAGCTGCTAGGTTTATAAAGAAGATGAAGAATATTTTATGTTTGTTCAGAATGACAGAAAAGAATAACATATTTTAAACACGTTGATAAAATTAAACTAAAGATTTCAATTTATAAAAACTCTATCTATAATAAAGTGGTAGACTGTTTTATGTTTGTAGGCTATAACTGAAAAAACTACTAAAAAATCGTAACTAAGTTTTTTCAACATTTTTTGGTATAACCGAGTTTGACAAGCCTATATTGTATCACGAAAGAAATCTAAACTTTTTTCAAAAAAGATTTGAAAAATAGTTCTGAATAAGCTTTTTTACCCATCAGCGTAGAGGTATAACCTGTAATATCATTACCATTTAAAAATCTATATTTAATTTATATCCAACCTAAGATAATGAGAAAATGATCTTTTTTTATATATGTTTTCAATGTGGATGCAACTTAAGCACACTCTTTTGAGTGTCTGAATATGGCTAAGAGGTTCTATTTAAATTCTTGTTCAAAGAATTAATTTATGCCATGGAATATAAGAGAAACTTTGACTAAATCTGACCAAATTCATTAGATTATTTGCTTCTTGAGTCTGCAATTAATACTTTGCATCTTGAGTTACGTGTAACTGCTTCATGTATAGGATAATTATTAGTTTTCTGCCTTTTGCATCATGTGATTTTGAATCTTCAGGATAAATTACATTTTATGTATACATAGTCACCCTTACATAGAGCCACTTATTTACTCTATTAGATAGCGTTTCCACTTGTTTCGAAAAGGCCCGATTCTCTTGTAAGCCTAGCATATCATTTGTGTTGTCTACTCATAGGGAGTAAAATTGTCCATCTATACGATGTTCGCTAAAAGAGTTTAACCATCTTAATAATACAGGTGAGTGCCGATAAAGAAGTGTACCTATAAAAAACTTCGTGCATAGAGAAAGAAGGAAAGTTGCTGGGTTTATTAAATAACATTGTTCATGTCAAATACTTTTACTAGTTTCCACGAATTAATAAATGTTTATTCAGAAGAAAATTTTTTTATTAAACTAATTTCTTAATTTCTTTAGCAGTTTTGTCTTATAGCTTAAGTCGCAGTTTCACTCTTAGATAAACTATTAAATACTAGAACTTGAATTTTATTAAATAAATAATTCTTTCTACAAGAAAAGAATCGCTTCAAAATTTATGAAAAACTATTTTACTAATTGTAGATTTACATATAAGGAACTAATATTATTTATGATTTTTATAATTAAGCATTTTCATTTATAAATTAATATTGAAATATTTTAAATTAGAGTGACGAGAAAGAATTTCCTTTAAGACGCTCATTATTTTTTAAATCAAAATTTATTTGACATTCTTACCAGAAATTAATAAAATCATCAAGATAATTATTGTTGAAATTAATAATAAGAAAGATTTTATAAACTTTTAAGCGTTCTGACACAGAAATAATATGTGATGCATTTTTAATCCTGATATTACATCGAGAAATTTAAAGGAAGTTTTAAACAGTAAGAGAATAATTATTTCATTAATTTTGTCAAAAGAAATGAGCGTTGAACTGTAAATGTGACTGAAACAGAATAAAAATCCCTACAAAATTCCAACTATCCACTTTAAGATCAATATTTTTGTTATGTGTTTTTTAAAGGTAAAATAATTAAATTATTTTTAAATTAAACAAACATAAGTGAGTTCTTTTTTTGTAATTTATCTCATATTTAGTAATTCACTTATCTTGCGAAGACAGTAACTCTTTTTCTGTTCTGTCTTCGGAAAGAATGTCTAATTACCGAATGTTAAACATGACTAGTTTCTTTAATCTTCCAATTACTTTTCATTCCCTTTCTTACAACTAAGTTACGCAGAAGAATAATTACTTCAGCAAAGGAAAATCCAACTGCTAAAAAGAGTTCTGCTGAATGTGCATTCAAGTAGTACAGAGTAGAAAGGTAAATAAAACGTACATAAATAATTAAGTATAGAGAAAGCACAGGTTTGTTCCATTTTAAAGAGGCAGAAATGAAATGGTTTGATGTTTGGACTAATAGAAATTAAATTTAAACC
This sequence comes from Pardosa pseudoannulata, assembly GCA_032207245.1. Taxonomy (NCBI): domain Eukaryota; kingdom Metazoa; phylum Arthropoda; class Arachnida; order Araneae; family Lycosidae; genus Pardosa; species Pardosa pseudoannulata. The sequence continues at coordinate 168,686,642 of CM063504.1, read as the reverse complement.
ACACTAAGTTTGCTTAACTGAATGCTTGGATGAGATTATAGACAATGGAGTATCTACACGGCAGTTCTTTTTTAAAAGAAATTATTGAGATTAAAGAATATTCAAATCGAGAAAACTATAAGGAAAGCCATAAGAAAAATAGTTTTATATTCACCTGCTTTGATTTAACTCGTCATGTATGTATGTCTAGCTCTAATTAATGTAATAAATTTGTGTAAAAATACTGAAGTAGAAATAAACTGAAAATTTTCACACTAATGTATCTTGGGCAACAATATACGAATTTATCGTAAAATTATAGTATTATAGGCAAATCAATTCGCTTGATTAAAATATCAATTTTTTAATCGTTATTAAACTTTCTTCTTTCGATATATGTTGATTACTTGGTAATAATAAAATGCTTGGCTTTTCACGCTAGATGTCCAGGTTTGATTCCGTTTTGGAGAATTTTTTTACTTTCTTGTATAGGACTCTTCGTATATTGTTTTTTTACTTCTTAGTATAGGTTTGGTTTGGTATGGAGTGCTACGGTATACTATTTAGCAACACGAGGGCTAATGAGACCGGGACCTACAGCTTAAAGCCAATCTTAGTATAAGAAGTATTATAATTGTAAAAACTTTCGGTCTTTGGATTTCAATGAAATTATCTGTTTGGACCTTACCTGAATCCATTTTAACTAGTTTAAGCGTTACGTCTGTTCGTACGCAAAGAAAACTTGAAATATCCATTTTGATTTTCCTGAATGGATTTTGATTAGATCCATAGTATCATCAGTACGTTCGTCTATATTTCAGATAAGTCAAAATCGATAAGTTACTTAATGTTGAATTGGCCTGTTGCAATATCTATTTCTGCATCTCTATTTTTGATTGCAATTCACCCTTTACATAACAAAAAACCTCAATATAAGGTATATTCAAACAATATTATCTCCTGTCAGATGGCAGTACTTAAGCTCTACTCGTTGTTCAATTGATATAAATTATTTATTATGAAATACTATTCTACTCACTGTTGAATTAAACCATTAAATGGTAATATTTTGGCATTTTAAGGCAAGTTTTTATAAGTGCATTGTAAGACTTTAGCTGTTTTATATATTGAGATTATTTTGTAAAGTTTTAAGCATTTAATGGGCTTAATAAGGTGTCAAATTTAAATATTTTATCAGAAAGAATATATATATTAAAATTTTAACCGTAAGATTTATCGAAAGAGATTTGTTATTTGAGGAGAGACATTCAACAGCCTAATCAGAGACAAATAAAGTATTTACCATATCATATACCAGTTTCTTATACGGTAATTTTATGCCAAGAGCAACAAATTTGTTTACCAATTTACCACAAAAGGATTTGATTCCCTTTAATAGAGAATGTGATTTTAAGAAAATATGTAAGAGATTAAAAACTAATTCAATACTGCCTTATTTAAATTACAATAAAACTATTCATGTAATAATTATTTTATTAATTGGCTCAATTTTTAAACAAAAGCATGTATCTAACGAAGGGTTAGTGATTTTCTTTATTTTTCCCTTTCCCTCCAACTTTTAAAATACAGGAATTTTGCGAAACTACAAAACAAAACTACCAAAACGCAAAAACAAAATACTGCACACTTTCTCCAACCACGTATTTGTGCTTTTAAATGGAGTGCTGTTTTCTGAAGCGCAAACGTGTTCCTTAAGTTTTCAACAAAACGCAATAATGATAATAATGGGCAATTCCAATAATATGTAAGAGTTAAAGCATAAAATATTTTCTTAGAAATGCTATCGCATTTTGCGCAATTCCTGTAGAATGAGAAACGCAGGTTTATTTATTGTGCTGACGGGGAGAAAGAAATGCAATTAAAACAGAAAATAAATATTGGGATTTTCTTGTAAGTGTTCATTTTGTTTCCCAAATTGCATGAAAGGAATGTGAAAAGAACCGTTCTTCGAACACTTTATTTCCTCGTACACTTGTTGTAAAAGTGATAAGTAACGCCTTAAATGTAGAAAAATTAACTGGGAAATCATAGCGTTGGAACACGAAAGTTCAATTTATGTAACAGGAAAATATATGTTATATTTTCAACACGTGAAGTCTTGTTAACGTGAGTTTTTTCAAAATATTTTGTTATTTATTGTTATTTATTGGTTTTTTTTATTAATTTCTTAATAATTTTATTGTATAATTATATTTCTTTTAATATAATAGAATTTCCTTGTAAGTGTTCATTTTGTCTCCAAAAATGAATGTAAGGTAAACGAAAAGTAGTTGTACTTTCAGCACTTTATTTCCTTGTGTATATGTAATAACAGACATAGCCCACGAACTGAATGTAGAAAAATTAGTTGAAAAATCATAGTGCTGAAACATGAAAGATAAATTTGTATAACTAGAAAATATATGATATATTTTCGACACGTGAAGACATGTTAACGTAAGTACATGCAAAATATTTTGTTATCTATTGTTATATATTTTGGGTTTTTTGTATTAATTTCTTAATTATTTTATAGTATAATTATATTTCTTTTAATATACTAGAATTTACTTGTAAGTGTTCATTTCGTCTCCAAAATTGCATGAAAGGAAAACGAAAAGCAGTTATACTTTCAGCACTTTTTTTCCTTGTGTATTTGTTATAAAAGGGATAACCCTTGAACTGAATGTTGAAAAATTAGCTGAAAAAACATAGTGTTGAAACATGAAAGATCAATTAGTTTAACTGGAACATTTCAACACGTGAAGACATGTTAACGTAAGTACTTGCAAAATTTTTTGTTATTTATTGTTATATATTTTAGATTTTTTGTATTAATTTCTTAATAATTTTATAGTATAATTACATTTCTTTTAATATACTAGAATTTTCTTGTGTTCTTTTTCTCCCCAAAACTGCATGGAAGGAAAACGAAAAGTAGTTATACTTTCAGCACTTTATTTCCTTGTGTATTTGTTATAAAAGGGATAACCCTTGAACTGAATGTAGAAAAATTAGCTGAAAAATCATAGCTTTGAAACATGAACGATCAATTAGTTTAACAGGAAAATATGTGTTATATTTTCAACACGGGAAGACATGTTAACGTAAGTACTTGCAAAATTTTTTGTTATTTACTGTTATATATTGGATTTTTGTATTAATTTTTTAATACTTTTATATAAATGTTTTAATAATTTTACGTAATTTATATAATTGTATTTCTTTTAATATTCCAGGATTTTCTTGTAAGTGTTCATTTTTCCAAAATTGCATGAAAGAAAAGCGAAAAATAGCCGGTCTTTCAACACTTTATTTCCTTATATACTTGTTATAAAACAGATAAGCTACGAATTGAATGTAGAAAAATTAACTGAAAAAAAAACTAGCTTTGAAACAAGAAAGAACAATTTGTATAACAGAAAAAATTATGTGTTACATTTAAAAATGTAACACATAATTTTTTCTGTGTCCTCGAACATAAGTTAATGTAAGTACTTACACATTTCCTTGTAACTTATTGTTTATATTGGAATTTTCTTGTAAGCTCATTTTTTTCCAAACTACATGAAAAAAATTTGAAAAGTACCTATGTTTCTAACATTTTATTTCCTCTTGCGTTTGGAATAAAAAAGATAAGTAACGAATTAAATAGAAAGTCATAGCTTTATAACATTAAGGATCAATTTGTGGAACAGGAAAATTATTATAATGCTTTTAGCGCCGTACGGCATTTTGGACTTTAAAAACTAATTTATTTATTTTTATTCAATTGGCTTGAAACTAGCTTGTTATTAATAATATACATGTATGTGGTTGAAATCTCACCAAAAACTAATTATTATTCTATAAACAATTGATTCTCCATTGCTTAAATAGCAACTTCATTAAAAACATTCTATGTGCATCTGTTTTACACATGATATAGTCATTTTTATTTATAGAATACCTTTTAGCCTTTAGCATAAAACTTCGTTTGTTGTCTCAAGCATCCGTGAAAAATATTAAAAGCAAACAATGATAATAGTGAAAACATCAGTTAAATCATTTGAAAAATATTTCTAAATCTTCTTTAGAGTACAGAACTAATAGATGTTGCCTTTAAAAAGAAGATAATTAAGTAAATTATATTTCATATGCTATTATATAAACAGTCGATGGTTAGAATTTTCACCTGGAGTATTTCAAGTATTCAACAAAGTTCACAAATTTTTATTCTGAAATTTATAAAGTCAGCATTAGTAACAAAAGTATTAATTAACAATAATTACCAATAGTAACAATAATTATCTATATTAACAATAGTAACAGTAATTAACAATAGTAACAATAGTAACAATAATTAAAAATAGTAATAATAGTAACAATAATTAACAATAGTAACAATAATATTAATAGTAACAATTAGTAGTATTTTGAGGTAATAATTAAATTTATTATACGACACATGATATGATAAAAATATGTTTGTTTCTCAATTTGAGTCTTATTTTTCAATTCCATGATTTAGAAATATTGAATTTTAAATGAAATTTCATCATTTCTAAGCACTTTTACAACGCACCCTTACAATATAAGTAAATAGAAGTACTCACAAAATATAGTATAAATTATGAAAACATCTTTTGTTTTAACTAGTGTTCTTGTTTTTCAAAGGACGCCAACGTCCTGCCTTTTTCATAAAACATTTACTTTGAAAACCTATATTTTTTCAAACATATTTTCTCTTTGGGGAGGAGGGGGAACAACTGGGTGGGTGAAAGTGCATAATATGTGTTTTACTGACAAAAAGTCCAGTATGACGAGCAGAAAGTGACCTTTTATCCAATGAAAAGTGCCCTTTCATTTGATTAAAATTTCTCTTTTTATAATGCCCCTTTTCAAAAGAAATGTAGAAACTAGTTTCAACCCTTTATAAAGCCATTTTTCCATGCAACGGTGTATCGAAGTATTTTTTGAAGTGAGATTGATGTAAGAAAATGAATAGATGTAGATTATTAGATTAAAGCAGCTTTTCTCAACCTTTTTTGGTTTGCATAACACTTGGTTGTACATCATGCTTAATTGCACTCCTTTGTAAAAATGATTCTATTTGGTGAAATTTGTTATTGCAAGTGTATTTTCTTATTTGCATTATACACTTTATGGGGTGTAAAATTAAGTTGCATTCGGTTCAGCTTTTTTACCTCTTCCAGTGAGCCACCGTCAAAGACATACAGAACAAAAGCGGTTTGAACTAGGAAGAAACTTCGGACTTCTCCCAACCAATAGAAAGGCTCGTTGGTTTGGCGGGATTCTGACCACTCCGTTGTTGAGAGAACCCCTGTTTTTTTTCTCCTCGGGGCAGTCTGAATTCTTTAGAGGACAAGGTTGTTACCAGAGGAAAGAAGAGGGTGAACGCTGCTGGCATCCGCTGTTTGCGGGATAGACATTTTTTGGAGCTACACGAGAAAAAGGAAAATCGACGCCATGTTTTTGCACGGCCGACTCCGAGTCGAGAGGAGTCTTCCATATCTACAAATGATAAGTTGTACTCCAGTTGTATTCCTTAGGCATTTAATTGTGTAAAATCATTTAATCAAGACATTTGTCTATGTGTTTTTTAATGAGCCTCAATTTCTTATTCTCAAACACTAAATCAACGTAAATTTATTTTTACATGGGGTGACCATGAATTCACATCGCACAATGAGAAAATTACATTGAAACACGACTCAACGTCATGCCGGTTTATTAACTCACTGTTACATATATTTATACATGTGTTTGTTCAAAGTTTCATATTTATCTACTATTTTATCATATTTCGTTTACTAATAAATGATTTTCATAAAAACCCCAAATTATAAAAATCAATTGATTTAACTTTATAGTATAATATTAATTAAAATATTTTTGAAATTATAGTTTCTATGATCGTTTTATTTATTTATTCTTATTTTTTATGTTCGTCATTCCTGATTATATTTCTTGTACCACGGACCAAGGACTCTCATACCGTAGGTGGTACGTTTACCACGGATTGGGAAACGCTGGATTAAAGTATGCTTGACACCGCTCACAGTGTGCTATTAAATTTATGCTTCTGATTTCTATCTATGTTATACTACATAATAAATATACTTTATAAATACTTTAGTTTTAAAAAAATCTTATACCAACTGACGTAAAATTAATGAATGAAGGGTTATGTGCAGATGAAATAGGGTTTCTAATGTTGTGTTCTCTTTTTCATCCAAAAAGAACCTTAATAGTTAACGTCATGTAATAAGATCAATCTGTTTATTAAATTTCTTTCTTATTTCTGAAGCTAATAACAAAGGGAAAATAAGAAGTTGTAAAATGGCATACCGTAGTTATTTAAAAACCTTTCTAAGGTCGTAGTATATTTACAACAGCCCTAGAAAGGGTTAATTCATTGTTTTACTATTTTAGAATGAAAAAATATTTCATTGTCACATACAATTTTGTTCTACAATTCCTACGTAACACTGTATAGATAAAATAATTAAAAATATAAAAAAAAATAAAAAAATAAAATATAACCCAAATTAACAAGATCTCATACTTTAATGCAGTTATGCATCCTAGATAAAATAAAAATATCAGTGGAGATTTTAACTCCACAAAAAACGAATAAGAATAAAAAGTAATTATTGAAATATGATTGATATGAGAAAGGTAATTACTTACCTCCTCCCATATTCCGGATGGCAAACTTTCAGCTCAACACACACAAAATCCATTAAAAAATATAAGACTACTATTTAGAATACGGTATCTTTAATAGTTTATATCCTTCCACAACTAATAAAAAATTCCTTAAAATTACGAATAAAGTTCAATAAGGAATAACATAGATTTAATTAAGAATAACATAGGATAACAAATAATAACAGAATTTCTCTAACTCGAATACAAATATTTTAGAATTAAGCTTCCGGTTCGTATGGAAGAGACGAATAGTTCTACTACGAATAAAAGTTCAAAGTTTATTTTTTGTCTTTTCTGGACGCGACACTTCCCACAGCTTGGCGTTTTTATTCTGTTGCTGCTGGAGATTCAAAAATCAGTAAATAGAAATTTAGAAAAATTTAAAACTTAGTATCAAAATGTTATTAAAGTTTCAATTAATTGATAATACACGTTTTTAATGTAAAACGGCTTATACTTGAATTTTATAAACTGCATTTTTTGCCGTATAGTATATTTATTAAAAAAACCCCTTAATGTGTTGTAAATAAGAGTTAAAATTTAAATGTAGCACCTAAGATACAGCTTGAATTTTTATATTAAGTATATTTTTAGCGTATTCAGTTACATAAAAAAATGCATGTAACGTAAATATTTCATATTACTATAATTACAATCACAACTATGTAAGAAAATGAAATAAGAGAATTATTTAATTTTGCAGTTAGTTATTGTAAACATTTATTGTAGCAGCTGTTTATTATATATGTTATTATAACAACCAAATAATATTCTGCATAAAAATACACCTAGTAGATACACAAAATGAAATTATAAATAGAAAAATATATCCCTTTTCTCTATCCATTCAGCCTTCTTATTTATATATTCTACTCTATTGGGTTTATTTGAAATGAAATTATGACGCAACATGAAACTTAACGAGTTGTAAAAGATATTTCATTTGAAAGGTAGCTCCTATAAATATAATGCGAAAATATTTACCTCTGTTTCATTTATCAATTTTGAGCTAGAATGGGAATTTCAGGCAATAATCTAAAAGATTTACCCTCAAACTTCATATAAGGAAATGTTATTTTATGAGCTAGAATATTTTCACAGCTAGGAACAAGAAATAAGGTATAGTAGTTTAATAGCGATTGTAAAGGCAATTATTATATAATAGTGATTATTATATAATAAAAACGCATATATATGGATGACCTATGGATGACCGATTTTCTGCTGTTAGTCGCCTGCGTGCTTAGTAGGCTTAGTAGTAACACAGATTTAATTTCATTAAATAGAGCACTTATTGTCTAATAGCGTTATCATACAGGCGTTATGGTCTACTTTTTGTTACACGATGGTCATTGCGATTGAGATTACTATTTCAAGCTTATTTTGGATATCCGAAACTTGAATGAAAGAATCCTTTATAAAGCTTTTGTTAATAATAGGATATAATTAAATTTGTGGAATACATGAAATCAGTGGAAAAATTGATCTTATGAATACTGTAATACAGTAATGTAATACATACACACTGTTATATTTTTATATCTTGCAACTTTTATAAATGATGCTATTATAAAGCTTTAAAGATTTTGACATTCATTTATAGTGCCTAAAAACATTTCAAGTTTTGTTTTAGACAAATACATATTATTTAGCAGCAATTGTTTACATTTGACAACAACTAGACGTCATTTTGAAGTGAGATATTTTTTCAACATTTATAAATGCGATTTTAGTAATAAAAGATTGTTGTTCTAATCTTGATTAGTCAGTCTTTAAACGGAAGGAAAGTATTTATTTAAAAAATATTCATTTCTAATTTTCAAGTTAAATATTAACATATGATTTTGTTACTGTGGTGAATAGTTTGTCAAAATATTAGCACTAGATTTACGGACCTAGCCAATTTGACTCATTAAAAATTTGATCACTATATATATATATATATATATATATATATATATATATATATATATATATATATATAACCTTAATATCACTTTTCAAAACATATGTTGGTTAAGTAATAAAATATATATAAACTTTCATCATTCCTCTTCCCCGCAGACCTTTTCATTTCACATTATCAAATGTGGTATACATATTTTGACGGTTGTGAGTCAATTTGACAAATAGAATGGTTTAACAGTTCTGTATAAAGAGACCACTCAATAAATATTTCCCGAAAAGATTTTATTTTCCAATTGTCTGAAGAATTAAGAAGTAAATATAGAGAAGAAGTCGAGAACACTTCCATTCCAACGACAGAAATTCATGCTACTGACGCACGGAAGAATTGTCAACAATCCTGCAAAAGAAACGGATGTAGAAACCATTGTGCTAAATGTAATAGAAATGCTTGTGGAAAATGTGTTTCAAAAACAGATTTTATATGTAAAAAATGTTTTCCATGAATTTTTTGTTAATAAACATTTTATTTAAATTAATTTGGAACTATTTTCTTTACAAAAAACTTCAATTTTCTTGCATGAGTCAAATTGGCTCACTTCAGTAAAAATAGGTATAGGATCAACATCCGTAAATCTAGTGTTAAAATAAAACTATCATTATTAGTTGTATTATATTTAACAAATACTTTTATTAAATAAGAAATTTTTATTGTTGTTAAGGTTTATTCAGTTAATTATTATATAACATTGGAACTTTTATAACCAAACAGTCATATTTTTTATTTCTATATTTATATGCTATAACTATTCAACCGCAAAATAGGCGTGAATATCTTATATATCTGGTAATATCGCGGAAATTTATTCCCTCTTACAAAGAGCATTAACATCCAGAGCAGAAATGAGTTTTGGAACCAATGACTAAGCATATATTTGGGAGGAAGAAGTCGAAAGAAGAGTTAATCAAACAATTCAAAGGCGAGAAAAATACTGACTAGAATATTGAGTGACAGAAGAGGAAGAAAAAAAATACAATCTTCCCTTTCAGATAAATCTAGGAAAAGAAAAAGTATTTTTTTATGTAATACTTAAAAAAAAGTCATGCTTATTAATTCGCTGTTGCTACAAATTGAATGTTAAGAATTATATTCAATATCATTGTAGATGCCTTATACAAGTTTTACTGTTCAATAAAAAAATACAATCTTCCCTTTCAGATAAATCTAGGAACAGAAAAAGTATATTTTTATGTACTACTTAAAAAAAAATTAAGCTTATTAATTCGCTGTTGCTACAAATTGTATATTAAGATTTATATTCAATATCATTGTAGGCGACTTATACGAGTTTTATTGTTCAATATGAGTTGTATGGGAAGTTTTAATTAATATAAAAAATAGTAAAGAAAGAAATATTTTATTTGTTATTAAGTCTACATACTCATATTTGTACATTCTCTCAGAGTTTATTAACCTCTCGGACGGAGTCATTGTATAATCATACTGCGAACCTTTATTTTTGCCATATTGGGAGTTACTTTAATCTATGGCTTTCTGGAACCAAACATATGATTAATAGCTTAAATTAACAACATGTAATTTTAAATGTAATAAACATATTATTACATTTTACAAAAGCATATTATTTTAAACATAAGGATAAAATATTTATAATAAAATTTATCTAGATTATCTAGTTTATTTCTTAGTAATAAATAAAAATTATAATAAACACACCGGAAGATTTTATCATCTCAATTCTGGAGATTACATCAATCTAAGTAGTTTTGAAAAACGAGCAAATCAAAGTAATAGCTGTAATTTATACTATTATGCTTCTTCTTCTTCAATGGTTAGACAGCCCAGGATGGGTCCTTGTCTTCCTTAGAATCGAATTCCAAGTTCTTCTGTTCCTGGCCATGGACATCCAGTTAGTAATTTTTAAAATCTCTTAAGTCGGATTCCAAACAGCCACCTAAATTTAGGTCTCTCCCTCTGTATCGGGTGCCAAATGGTCTAGCGGAGAAGATCTTTTTTGTTTTACGATCTTCATCCATTCTGCATCGGTGTCCTGCCCATTTAATTCTCTGAATCCTGGTATCTTGTACTACATCTAGATCTTTAAAAGATTTATAGAGGTCAGAGTTAGTTCTTCTTCTCCAGATATTATTATGTTTTATGCCACCAAAAATACTTCTCAAAATTTTTCTTTCAAAAACAGAAATGATATTTTTTTACTTTTTCTGTCATTGCCCAGGTCTCAGCAGAATAAGTAAGAATGGGTCTGATTAAGCTTTTGTAAATTTGGATCTTCGTTTTTCTCCTAGTGATGTTAGTCCGAAAAAACAACGGTTAGCATCCATGACTCTACTACGGATCTCAGGCATTAAATCATTGAGAGTATTAACTTCTGATCCTAAATATTTAAATTTGCTAACAGTTTCAAATTTGTAATTCCCAATTTCAAAATAGGGGCTGTTGTTAATATCCCATGACATGTACTTAGTTTTATTTTGGTGGATTGCTAGATGAATTTTGCTGGCTGCAGTCTCTAGAGATGTAAAAGCCTCTCTAAGTGACTCGGGAGTGCTATGTGACTATGTCAATATCGCAGCAAACGCAAAAATCTAAACAGACTTGTTATAGATACTTCCACGAGTATTAATGTCGTATCATACACACACACACACACACACACACACACATATATATATATATATATATATATATATACATATATATATATATATATATATATATATAACACTTCTTACGAAAATGATACAAGGGTAGATAACACTTTATAATGTTTAAACCCATTTTTAATATTACATTACCTTAAAGTAATTTGATAGTTTGAAATTATACAATAAGATTTTTGTACATTTTCCATTATGTTTATTAAAATGGTTTTTTTTCCTTTCCACAGAAAAAAGTACTATTGAAAAATATCATAGATTTTTAAAAAAGTTCAAACATTGTTCATTCATTCTCCCTCTATCGTTCCTGCCAAAGTTTTCTCAGAAAAAAAAACTGAACAGGAAGTGAGCCTTCTGTTAGAAGAAATTAAATTTGTAGGCTCATATTTGATGCTCAAAACTTTGGAGCAAGCACTATTATTTCTTTAAAACATTTCAGTTTGTGATTTTTCTAGTAACAGGTATTAATAACTCAAAACACAAATAACTCAATAACACAAATTTGTGTGAGAACTCATTAAACTTACATTTTTAGATAAATTTAAAAATTTACATCGATTATTTTCTTGTCTTTTTTAAGTCTTTTAATTACGTAGAAGCTATTTGACTCCTACTCTTTAACACTAGATTTAAGGATGTTGATCATATACCTATTTTTACTGAAGTGAGCCAATTTGATGAGTGAGTCAAGTTTTTTGCAAAGAAAATAATTCCAGATTTATTTAATGAAATGTTTATTATCAAAAAAGTCATGGAAAACATTTTTTACATATAAAATCTATTTTTGAAACACATTTTTTGCAAACATTTTTATTACATTTAGCACAATGGTTTCTACATCTGTTTCTTTTGCATGATTGTTGAACTTGAAAATTCTTCCGTGCGTCAGTAGCATGAATTTCTGTCATTGGAATGGAAGTGTTCTCGGCTTCTTCTCTATATTTACTTCTTAGCTCTTCAGCCAATTGGAAAATAAAATCTTTTCGTGAAATATTTACTTGAGTCGTCTTTTGAACACAGAACTGTTAAACCATTCTATGGGTCAAATTGGCTTACAACTGTGAACATAGGAATACTACATTTGATAATGCTAAATGAAGGGGGTCTGCGGGGAAGAGGAATGAAAGTTTACATATATTTTATTACTTAACTAAAAACTAACGTATGTTTTTGAAAAGTGATATTAAAGTTATATATATATATATATATATATATATATATAGTGATAAAATTTGTAATGAGTCAAATTGGCTCGGTCCGTAAATCTAGTGTTAAATGATGTGTAAGTCATTTTAAGTTTGCAAATTAGTCATTTGGATAAGAAAAACTTGCAAGGAAATTTGTTGGTTTTAATATTCTTTTACTCAACGATTAATTTGACACTATTATTTAAAACAGGTTGCTAGTGGCATTTAAGAAATCTTGCTCTTACAAGAAACATTCATGACAACAGTGTTACATCAACAAACTTTCAAGGAAACATGACTGTAGCAACAAGCATCTTACACAATAGAGATATATCAACAATCATGCAAGACTACAGCACTATGACGACCTGATGTATCTGTTCCAGCAGAAATGGTAAGAAGGAAGAAAATCATTAAAAATATTTGAAAAACTCACAGAATTATGAATGAATATTTAACAGACATTAGGTGTTAAGAATCTAATTAATATAAACATACCGAATTCTATTTTGTTTAAAGGAAATGAGAAATAGAAAAGAAACTTAAATCAAACAACAACCCAACTTGAGTCCATACGTAAAACTCGAGGCATCGATGAGACATATCCCCATTTCGCTGAAAAGAGAATTAAAGAATAAATCCGGAACTTTTGAAAAATAGCTCAATACTCTTTCAAACACATCCGAATTATGAATGAATATTTAACAGATGTAAGGTGTTAAGAATCTAACTAATATAAACATACCGTATTCTATTTTGTGTAAATATACTTGAAACCAGAAGTAGAGAAGAAACTTAAATCAAACAACATCCCAACTTGAGTCCATAAGTGAACTTGAGGCATCAATGAGACATATCCCCATTTGGCTGAAAAAAGAATTAAAGAATAAATCCGGAACTTTTGAGAAATGGCTCAATACTCTTTCTAACACATCCGAATTATGAATGAATATTTAACAGATGTAAGGTGTTAAGAATCTAATTAATATTAACATACCGGATTCTATTTTGTTTAAATATACTTGAAACCAGAAGTAGAGAAGAAACTTAAATCAAACAACATCCCAACTTGAGTCCATACGTAAACTCGAGGCATCGATGAGACATATCCCCATTTCGCTGAAAAAAAGAATTAAAGAATAAATCCGGAACTTTTGAGAAATAGCTCAATACTCTTTCTAACACATCCGTTTCCCGGATATAAACTGAGGAATGTGACTTTGAATTTTCATAACCTAATTTCCTTCTCAAACTGGGGTGACAAAAGAATTTCAAACATCCGCCTCTCTCTTTCTGTGCATTAAGAAAATGTCAATCCTTTGCTTTTTTTCCTCCTTGTTGTTATCTACACTTTGACATCTTTTCTCCAAATGATACAGTTGTTGGGGGACATTGTAAACTAGATCTAAAAAAGTAAGCATTTCATTCTGTGTTACAATGTGTCGAAAAATACATTTACCAAAAGCTACAAATAAACTAATATATATTTAGGAGTTGAAAAATACCCCTTTTCATCATTTGCTGTAAACAATTCTTGTAGGGGAAGAATTCCGATTTTGTCTGTATACCAATTTCGTTTTAATTTTATCTATAAAATTTAGTAATGATCTTCAATATATCATTTTACTTTATGATTCCCCTATGGATATCTTTCAGATTCTCCTAAATGAACAAAAGACATCTTAGAGTAATCCTTAAAGTGATTGTAGATTGCGCTAAAATTGACTGAAAATTTAATAGTTATATTTCACTAAACTAGGAAATAAAACTAATAAAAACCAAAAAGAAATTTTTTTGTATCCGTTGTCTTATGAGGAATACAATGAATACAATTATTACTACAATGTAAAATGCTTGTATTACAATTTTTACACAACTAAAGATTTTTAGATTTTAAGGATGAGTGTAACAATTTAGGTGCATTTGTGTTATATCCCTTTGAAATTTGCTGTCTGTTTACCTAATAAAATAAATGTCAGTTTAAATTGATGTATTTTAAAGAGAAAAGTCATTAAATTTTGAGCTTAAACAAACCCTTTCTAATACCCTTTGTAGAGAAAAGGGATATTTTTTGGTGTTTTTACATTTTTCTCTTCATATTTTCACCAAATACTTATAATTATAGATTACGTCTTATTCTAAAGACTAATGTTTATGTTAACATACTTATTTTTATTCTAAAGACAAAATTAACCTCGCTAGAACTAAATAGTTTTAAATGAAACTTTTTTTTAAAAATTAATAAATTTCAACTTTTAGAAAATAAATATGTTACCATAAACTTTGAACCACATTTAGAAAAATTTATTGTCAACAACATATTAAATTTTAAGTTAGATATATTGCATACAAAACAAATTAATTTTGAGAATCCACTATTACCTTAAAAATGGAAAATTATATATAGTCATATAAACTGTATAGTTCCATATATCCCTATTTTATAACATATTGACAAACTCATTTTATATATTTCTTCATTGTATTTTAGAGACTGATTGAAGCACTTCCTTTGATCCAAGAACTGAGTCATTTGCAAATCTATTTTTTGATATTTTAGAAAAAGCGTAATGTGAGATTTTACACTAAATTGCAGTCAGAGAACAGAAAATATTTTTCTAGCTTTAATTTTGAAGAAGTTATCTGTCTTATTCATTTCTATGTATGTGGAAATTTTCTTTGAGATATAATAAGAAAAAATATTACAGTAATAAATTGAATGATAACATGAGATTCAAAACTAAATCTTTGAAAATAAACAGAAAATATTTTCATGATTTAAATTTTTAGTGTTATTTATTACATTAAAAAGAGCTTGAAATTCCATTTCTTTGACATTAAAACTTACTTTGAGATAAAAGTAAAAATATTGTAGTAATTTCTAATTAACACAAATTTGTCTAAATTACACATTTAAATAAAAGTTAAAACTTTCAATCAAAGTTTAAAATGGTGATAGGAAATTTACTGTGAAGGAAATTTATTTTTTGCAAATTTTATCAATTTGAAGGAAATGAAATTTTTTTTCTGTAACAACCTTCTCTTAATTTCATACTGTTGCTGCTATTTCTGATAATTAACCTATCATTTTTTACCTATCCCTTTTCTACCATTTGAGAATAAAATGAATCGTAATTTTAGATTAAACACTAAATTCCTGTGAAGGAATGACAATTGTTTACTTAATTTATCTTTTGAAAATTCTATCAGTTTGAAGGAAACGGGAATTTATTTTTTCTGTAACAGCTTTCTCTTAATTTCTGTGTCAGTAGAACGTACTCTGAGACACGAAACATATCGCTGTTGTTATTTCTGCTATTTAACCTATCATTTATTGCATATCCCTTTTCTACCATTTCAGAATAATATGAATCGTAATTTTAGATTAAACCCTAAATTCTTGTGGATCAACGGAAAGTAGTGTTCTAATTTTAATACTTCTTAAAAAAAATTATAGAAAACTAGAATTGTTTCTCTGACAACTTTTTTTTTCATTTCTATACGAGTCGGAAATTTAAAATTTAACGCTAAATTTTGTCTATGAACGAAATAATCTGTTCCTAATTTTGATCTTAGAACAGTTTCATTAACTTTAGTATAACTGGAAATTCCTTCACATTTTACCCAGGGCCGTAACTAGGTCCTTTAGCACCCGTGGCAAAAAACTGGCATATGCCCCTGCCTCTAAATAGAGTGAGAAAATACATAAACATGTTTATATATATATGTATATATATATATATATATTTATTTATTTATTTATATATATATGCATATATATGTATATATTCAGAATGAACTCAGAAAATATTTTGTTAATTCTTAAAATGTTTCTAGTGTATTAATATAATTTTATTAGTTTTTTCTTAATAATACTTAAATATTTTAAACACTTTGGGGGTATTATTTTGCTGATAAACTAAATAGTTTATTTGAGGATATTTTATTTTTATTTAAAAATTGAATTTTTATAAAAAATTGGCAAATTTTTCAATTTAAATTTAGTTATAATAACTTTAATAAATTCAAAATTTAAAACGAGTAACTGGAATTATATTAAGGCCTATGAGGAGTGTTGGATAAACATTTTCAAAGAATCTATAACAAGTTTAGTCTCTGGAAGCATTTTAAAAAATAAGAAATTTCATAAAAAATAAATTTTAAACACATTGGATTTCACAATGAAAAAAGTTATTTTGCAACTTTTTCTTAATTCTACTTTAGGTGAATCGTCCTCTTCGGACCCCATTTTTCTCACGGTGCGGCGCCCCTAAGACTGATGCGCCCGTTTCAAATGTCACCTTTGCCATGCCGCAGTTTCTTTTTGTCTGTGTAGGTAGAACTTCCATATAAGACAAAAAATAAAATATTACGGTTATTTTCAATATATATTCATTAATTAAAACTACATCTATAAATATAAGCTGAAGTATCCAATTTATGTCCTACAGAATGTGTTTGGAGAAAAATCTTGGTTTGAGATTTAATATAAAATTCTTGCTGATGAATAGGAAACTACTTTTTGATTTAATTTTTGAAAAATATGATTAATTTAAAGAAACTGGGATTTCTCTGTAGAAACATTTTTTCATTTCTGGGACTGTAAGATTTAGTCTGAATAATGAAAAATTTATTCAGCAATAGAATGAATCGAATATCAAAATGTAACTCTCAATCCCTGTAGATGAAAGAAGAACTATTTCCTTAATGTTGATTTTAAAAAATTTCATTTATTAAAAAGAGTACGAGGGTTACTGTTAGAAAATTAGTTACTTTATTTTTATAAGTAATTTAAGTATTTTATTACCCATCTCATAACCACTGACGATACTGAGACTTAAAAAATAATGCAGTTATTTTTTAGAAACACTGACTTGTTTAGTTAGGTAAACTTTTATTTGCCTATAAATAAAAGCTGAAGCCTTACAACGAAGTATCACAGGGGAAAACTAATTTGAGATTAAACACTAAATTCTTGTAAAAAAAATATATTATTATAATTTAAATTTTTGAAAAACATTATTGATTTAAAGTGAAATGGAATATATTTTCTTTATTTCTGTGCCAGCAGAATTTACATTTACTCCGAGATACGAAGAGAAAAATAGTGCTGTTATTTCCGACGAACACTGATTTGTTTAAATTACATCTATAAATAAAAGTTGAAACATTCAATTAAAACCGTACAAAATGGGGACTGGGAAAGAAAAATATACAAGTTTGGACGGATTTAATATCCACAAGTACTCAATTACACGCATCATTAAATACTACAGAAACTTATCTGCCTTCGCATTTGCATTCGAATCATGCGTATTTATTCCAATAAGTAACGCATCCGCTCGACCATTATGGGCCCGCATTCATGACGGACCGTAATTCCCCAAGCTTCTGTATCTTTTATCGACAGCTTTCAGCGTAGCCCCAGGTGGAACCCAGAAAGGAGTAGCGCCCCGTAGATATGAAACAATTTGCGAGAATGACACGCTTTATTTGACGCAAAATGGAGAGAGATAGCGAGAATGCGAATATCAGTGGAGATATGGAAGGGTAATAGTGTTGGCGAGGGCTGGTGGATATCTATGCGTTAATTAGTTTAGAATTATTGGGTGTCAATTTGTGATTAAGGTCGGAGGAAAGTAAATGTTTATCATATTGTTGTAGGCTGCAAAGGAAGTGTATTGTCATGGATTTTGTCACAAACCTAATTTGAAATAAAAGCAGTTAATGAACGGAAATGGGAGTGAAGGTATAAGCAGGATTTGGAAATAGAAATAATATTTAGGCAAGAATGAGGGTGCAGTATATTCATTACCTGGAGCCTTTAAACTCTGCTCTCGAGAGTATGGTCCAACAGTTGTGCAATTTATGTTATATTTACAAGATTTTAGCTAAATCAAAAATTCATTAACACTATGCAGGCACTATTTATAATTACAAAATTTATTACGAGAATATGCACAATACGATACTTACAGTTACTAATTTCAATGTATAATATATTTCAAAAAACATTAAATTAGCATAAAATTATCATAATTTATGCTATTCATAATAATATGCTATTCATAATAATATATTTATATTTTCTTGCCTAAATTATTATAATTTTACAAGTAATGTTTAACTCCAAATTTCAATAGACGTAAAAAAAAGTATCGTAACTAATTTCTTTCGTAGATTAATTTCCATTTCAAAATTAATAGAATTGATATAAAGGAATAAATGCAAGGGAAACATAACTATGGGTCAACTAGAATTTCTATTATCACCTATGCTCTTTAATTGCTATTTATGCCACTTTGTTTTGAGTTTTGAGTTAGCGAAGTAGAGAAATATTAAATAAATAGTTACAATGAGCTTGGGTTTGCAATTGTTATTACAAGGTTTCATTTTTTTTTGCAATTCAAAAATTAATTAGACAGTGTTGTTTAGAACTATTTTTGAAAACTAATCTCGAGTGAGAACGAAGAAAATTATTTTCTAGCAACAAACATTCGTGAGAACAGAGTTGTAGACCTTTTATCATTGAAGAAATCAAGCATTAAAAGTTATTTAATTTTCTCATGATTTTAAAATTCATCAGATTAGAATGTCTTATTTAATTTGTCCTTCTCCGACTCATGAAGAATATATAGTTTTATTTAGAATTAATATGAATGCAAAAGATACTGTTTAGTGATAAAAGTGACAAACCGTTCAATAAGTGTACAAAAATATTTGAAATGGTATTTAAAAACAAAAGTTCAAAATGCATTTGTTCGACATCTTCTGTTATCAATAAATATGTAAAAACTATTTTAGATTTCATGATTGAAGTAAAATTGCATTAATTATTAAAAAAATTTAAAATTCGTGAGATTAGAATGTCTTGTTTAATTTGTCCTTCTCTGACTCCTGAAGAATATATAGTTTTGTTTGGAAATAATACGACTAGAAAAGATGCTGTTTAGTGATAAAAGTGACAAGCAATTCAATAAGTCTAAAAAAACATTTGCAATGGTGTTTAAAAAAAGTTCAAAATGCATTTGTTCTATATACTCTGTTATCAATAAATACGTAAATCTTTTTAGATTTCATGATTGTGAAGTAAAATTGCCTTAATTGTTTAAAATTTTCAAATTCGTGAAATTAGAATGTCTTGTTTAATTTGTCCTTCTCTGATACATGAAGAATATCTAGTTTTGTTTAGAAATAATACGACTGGAAAAGATACTGTTTAGTGATAAATGTGACAAGCTATTCAATAAGTGTATAAGTATTTGAAATGGTATTTAAAAACAAAAGTTCAAAATGCATTTGTTCTATATAATCTGTTATCAATAAATACGTAAAAACTATTTTAGATTTCATGATTGTGAAGTAAAATTGCATTAAGTGTTTAAAATTTTCAAATTCGTGAGATTAGAATGTCTAGTTTAATTTGTCCTTCTCTGACTCATGAAGAATATATAGTTTTGTTTAGAAATAATACGACTGGAAAAGATACTTTTTAGTGATAAAATTGACAAACCGTTCAATAAATGTACAAAAATATTTGAAATATTATTTAAAAACAAAAGTTCTACATAATATGTTATCAATAAATACATAAAAACTATTGTAGATTTCCTGATTTGCGATGTAAAATTGCATTAGTTGTTTCAAATTTTAAAATTCGTAAGATTAGAATGCCTTGTTTAATTTGTCCTTCTCTGACTCATGAAAAAAATATAATTTTGTTTAGAAATAATATGACTAGAAAAGATACTGTTTAATGATAAAAGTGACAAGCCGATCAATAAGTCTACAAAAATATTTGAAATGGTATTTAAAAAAAAGTTTAAAATGCATTTGTTCTATATAAACTGTTATCAATAAATACGTAAAAACTATTTTAGTTTCATGATTGAAGTAAAATTGCATTAGTTGTTTAAAATTTTAAAATTCGTGAGATTATAATGTCTTGTTTAATTTGTCCTGCTCTGACTCATGAAGAATATATAATTTTGTTTAGAAATAATATCACTGGAAAAGGTATTGTTTAGTGATACAAGTGACAAACCGTTCAATAAGTGTACAAAAATATATGAAATGATATTTAAAAGCAAAAGTTCAAAATGCATTTGTTCTACATAAACTGTTATCAAAAAATATGTAAAAGCTATTTTAGATTTCATGATTGTGAAGTAAAATTGCATTAGTTGTTTAAAATTTTAAAATTCGGGAGATTCAAATGTCTTGTTTAATTTGTCCTCCTCTGACTCATGAAGAACATATAGTTTTGTTTAGAAATAATGCGACTGGAAAATATACTGTTTAATGATAAATGTGACAAGCTATTCAATAAGTGTATAAATATTTGAAATGGTATTTAAAAACAAAAGTTTAAAATGCATTTCTTCTACATAATTTGTTATCAATAAATACGTAAATGTTTTTTAGATTTCATGATTTGTATAATTTGTCTTTCATTATTTGTTTAATTTGTCTTTCTCTGACTCATGAAGAATATATAGTTTTGTTTAGAAATAATGGGACTGGAAAAGATACTGTTTAGTGATAAATGTGACAAGCCATTCAATAAGCGTATAAATATTTTAAATGGTATTTAAAAACAAAAGTTCAAAATGCATTTGTTCTACATAATATCTTATCAATAAATACGTAAAAACTATTTTAGATTTCATGATTTGCGATGTAAAATTGCATTAGTTGTTTTTTAATGAAAAAAAAAGCCTTAAAATAGGAAAATCTATCGATTTTTAAGAAAAGTCGTCGCACTGAATATAGAAATATTTCCAAAAGAATTTGGTCGAAATATCCTTACATGTCCTTACGGGAGTGTGAATATACGAAAAACTTGAAATATTTCCGAAGACATATATATATTATTCAGCAGTGTATCTGTGAACCCAGACCATTCTGTTCGGACATTGGTTAAAAATTTTTTGAATCAGATTGAACTCTTTATTTATTCATAACAGAAAGATACTTTCTGATTTCAAATTCCGCGTTTCATGCTTCAAATACACGGAATCTTCATACTAAAATAACCAAAAGCTTTACTTATTCTTCAGTGCTTTTATTTTCGAGTAGAAAGAAAAGGTCATCCCGAGAGATGCAGGATTTTAAAATATTATTTTTAAAAGTCTTGAGAGTAACTTAGAAAACGTATTCAGAAAATTGTGTATTTAGTATTTAATCTTTAGCCTCTCATTTTGTAAAAGACTTAAAATTCTTGACTTTAAGTTAAAAATTCATTTATATATTTTTAAAAATTTCTCCTTTATTTAACTGGTTTGTGTGCAGATTCATATAAGTACTTAAATAATTAATGAATAGTAATAAGATTTTCTGATATTGCATACAAACCACATTTCAACGGTTAGGATACTGAAGTTTTCCAGACTTTCTGTTACTGTTATCTTGTTCTGTAGGGAACGCTAAACCTTACGTAATTTCTGTAACTTATTCTTCAAAATGTTTTTCTATGAAAAATTCTAAAATATTAAAGTTATTCATATTGAGATTCATGACTTTTTATGATAAAATGATTTCTTTGATATTTATTTTTTTCCCTTTGCAGCGTTTCCATATCATTTAAGAGACTTTAACTATGCAGTGCATTATATATTTGTTTGAATTAATTTTTTTTACACTATCGTAAGACTAACTTTAATTTTGTTAAAGTTAGTCTTGTATTCTTTAATTCTGTGATAAATCCAAATAAATTAATTCTAAAATATTAAATATTAAAGTTCAAAATTATTAAATAATAAATATTATTAAATATTTAAAATTATTAAAAAGTAAATCTAAAGTATTAAAGTTATTTATATTGAGATTCACGACTTTTTATGTTAAAATGATATCTTTAACATTTATTTTTTCCCTTTGCTGTGTTTCCATACCTTTAGGAGACCTTAACTATACAGTGTATCATATATTTGTTTGAATTAATTTTTTTTACAATATCTTTATGAAGACTAACTTTAATTCTGTTAAAGTTAGTCATCTGTTCTTTAATGCTTTGACAAATCCAAATGAATTATTATAATCTTAAAGTAATTAGTTTCTACACATTTTTTAAAAATAGATGGCTGGTTTATTTTCAGAATTATAATGATGGGCTTTTACATGAACCTGGAGGGTATATTCCATCTAAAGAATTTACTATGAGACCCGAGGAAGATGAAACAAAAGACAAAACATTGCTTAAAATTTAGCTTATGTTTGTAAATTTGCGATGTTGACTATTTTCTCCCTTAACGGCCACATTCACCATCACAAGTTAAACTAGGTTCAAGTGTTACGCGAGTGTTGAATGCAAAAATGGTATTCTCTACTTCTTGATCAGAGAATTACTTCATCTTCCCTAACCCGGTGAATCTGATACATCGATTCGGTGAATTACAGTTGGATCTATTTATCAGACATGCGTATCTGTCTCACCAGACCGTAAATAACTATGGTGGAAAATAAACGGTTATTGGACTTGAATTATGGTGTAGGCTAATGCGTGTTTAATTATGAAAATTACTTAACTGTTTATATAAATAGACTGGAATTTAAATTGGATGCTGTATGTTCTAAATATAAATAAATATTAATGAAGTTATTCTGACATAAAATATTAATTACACGAATATGAAATTCAGTTTCCGCATATGATCTCGCACTGGTGTGCTAGTATTTCTTTATTTTCATACCTTTAAAATGCCTGATATATGACTTTACTCATATTAAATATATTTAATACATTCTTCTTTCTATGGTGGGAAAGTTTCACCAATTTCATCACGACTGCCAGTAACGAATAATACTCAGACACATATACAAATATGTCTGCAGGGCCGGTTTTTGGCTCTTAGCCAGTTGTGTTGACTCATTTGTCTGCCCCCATTTTTTTTTACTTAAATCAGATTCAAAATTTATCAACATCCAATCTATATACGGTTAGTATGTTTAGAAGTAGCACTAATTTAATTTTATTAAATATACTTGTTATTATCTAATAGAATTATCGAAGGTGCTATGGTCTATTTTTTTTTACACGAGAGTTAGGGTGATTGAGATTACTACTTCCAGCTGATTTCGAACATCCATGCCAGGAGGGGAAATCGAAGCCATAGATTCTTGTACAGAAAGTAGGCCCCTAACACTTCATCTGTTATTGATAAGAATGTGTAGGTCAGTAGTGCGACAAAACAGTCAACCGATAGGGGGTAGTGGAGATTCATTTCCAACGATGCACAAGGAGAAATGGTAAAATCACGTACCCACCTTTCTTGCTTCTTGTTGTTGACAGATAGTATGTTTCACACTACCCCCCCCCACACACACTGAAAGTGATTTAGTTCATCACTTTATTTTATTTTGACCTTCATAAAATGATAACAATTCTGGAACTAGAAGTTTTAAATAATTATCAGTAAAACAACAATAATTAGCACATTATGTATGAATGCAGTTAAAACCAGATATGCCCATAAAGTTTAATTAACTTAAACGATTGTTACTTCACAATTACTAGCTCTGAACTCAATTATTTTCTATCTAAAACCAGATAAATTACATTATGAGATCTTTAACTTATTTCAGCAATAATTAGAGAGCGAGGTTTGAATGAAAACTCAATCACTAAAATCTAAAATATATTTAGTAATAATATTTCGTATACACTTTCGTACTCAGCTTTCATCCTACTTCCCGATTTCAAGCTTTGAGACACAGTTTTAAACATTTTTTTCCATTTGTTTCAATAATGGCCGCAGACTTAATTTTGATACATCATTAAATCCTTAATAAGTAAATAATGTCTTAAAGAAAAAGTCAGAACGAAACGAACATCATGATATATATTGCTCGAGGAAGACAGTGTATTACTTTATTCATTCATTTAATAATACTAAAAATACTAAAAAGGTACTGATAAATGCAGCAGGTTTATTAATATTTTCCAATTTGTATTTATTATGTCTTTTAAATGATAAAAGTAAGTTCATCAACATTTAAAGCTTATGATAAGTAACATTCAAATTATTGCAGAGTGAACGTTCTGGTTGCCAGTAATTAAGTCCAATTTACGATAAAGAAACGAAGCAGAAGTAATGCAAGTTTTAATTAGTGACAACATTAAAACTAAGCCTGCACATATAGTCCTGATTCGTGATACTGGTAGCTAACCTTAGTAGGATTCCTAGTTCCCTCTACGTGTATACCACTATGATCTGGTTTTGTTTGGAGCTCTACAGTCTATTTTTTTGCAACACGAGGGCTAATGACACCGGGAATTACTGCTTAAAGCTGATTCCGAACATCTACTAACATCTCTGTCACTATAGGATTTGAATCCACGAACTCTGGTTTCGAAGATCAGAGCTGTAATCATCGTTCGGCTCTGTATGATCTGGTTCCTCATAAAAGACCTCCTTCTTTTCCCCTAAAATTGAAACTGGTGGGGAGCAAAAGGGATTTGGCAGGGACAAAGTTAAAACTAGTGAAGCAATTCACAGCCCTGTTTTCTCCACATTAAGAAATAGTATGCTTTTGAACCCCCACTTAGAACCCCACCCCATAAAAATAGATCCTCTCGTTATTTATTTTGAAATTTTCCTAAGAACAACAGGCATAATTTAGATATACCTTCTGTTTTTTGATATTTAATGGACTATCAGAATGAGTTTGGATAGCTTCCCATTTCTATAATGTAGCTTTAGTCTAGGGTTAATTTAGAGATTATGTGAAATTTACGACTACACTTATTATATGACTACACTTATTTTTCTTTAGTTGATCCAGATGTCCAACAAGACAAAAACTTTGCCCATTAAAACAAAATGATTTTCCAGAAAGTTTCTGTCAGAAGTGCCAGCAGTCAAGTTTTTGATAAGTTCTATGAATAATTCAGAAGTCATTAACCAACTTTTGTCTTATTTTAAAAAACAGTCTTAATAACTAACCAAGAAGTATTTTTTAACTTAAAAATATTAGCATTATGACCAACACTTCTCTTTTTTGTCAAATATTTAACAATCTCCATTGAACAAACTCTTAAAAATTTCTAGCCATTTTTATAAACTTAATGAATTATTTATTTCATGCTTTCCTTTGTGAGTTCTTGATGAGTTTAAAATCAAAATGTGATCAAATATTAAGAAAATTATAATAGATTTATCACTGGAATAAATATTATATAATATTAATAGCTAATTACAAACTTTAATCAAAGCGTTTGTTATTGTTCAAAAGAAACAAAATTGAATTTTTTTTCGAAACTTTAGCACCTTTAAGTATTTTTGAATGATATTCACCAGAGTGACAGATAATCTATTTAGTAAAATTGACAAAAATAATTTTAAAAACTAATTTGAATAGTCTGTGTATCAATCTTTATTTATCACATCCTGACACGCCATTTTTTTGGGTGGAAATTAAGTAAGTAAACAAATAAAAATCATATAGCAAGTTGTAAATGATGCTCTCAAAAATAGAAAAGACGTCTTACGTTTTTGCACCTTAAGTGAATTCCATCACTTTTACCTAATGCATTAAAGAAGCACTCTCACGTCAATCTCCATTAGAAAGAGTAATACTTAACAAGGGAATTTCTTTTAAAATATTTCCAAGACTCAGAAACTGATTACGATAATAAGTTAATGATAAGTTGCATTATTTTACTTTCAGATACGTCAGGGAATTGCTCTTCTTTTATACATTATAACTGTAAAATTTGATACAAAGAAAAAACGTCAAAATAAGCTCAAATGCTTTTTTTTTAAATATTTAAAGTAGTTTTATCTTGTTTTTCGTGTTGCATTTAGAGAATTAAATCAAATGTAAACGGTATCAGATAAAGTGCAGTTCCAGATTACGTTTAAATTTTCCTTTAATCGGATTATGTAACTCCTGATTAGAGTTTCAAGAGATTGAGGTGTTATTTAAAGGTTGCTAAATCCCAAATTTAAACCTTGCAAAGAGAACACGATTATTTTATAAATGAATTAAATAGTACTGAAGGAAGAGTTTTAACTATTTATAATTTAATTTCATTGATAGTTTTTTAAAAGAAAATTTTGCTCAAACCACTTTTAACTATGTTTCTTGTTGTGAAGACTTTAAACTTAATGTTCAAATCCCAGAAATATTCTCAGATTTATTTATATGTTACATACTCAGTTGATTGATGCATGTTGGTTAGTTTATTGTATTCTATTGCCTGTGATATACATATGTACTTACGGTGTATGCCTCACATTCCAGTTAATTAATTAGAATAATTGAGAGGCTAAATTTAGATAGTAGTACTTCATTAATCATTAATCATTAATAATTCAAGCAAAGCGATAATGAGATATATTTTTTATTGGTATATAAAATTAATTTCATATCACTGGAAAACACAAAAGTTTTAATTCATAATAGTGATTTTGATGTTATAAGTAAATTTTCAACTTAAATATTGATAAACACTAAATGTATATAAAGTAGTATCATATAAAGTGCCAAGGGAAAAGAATAATATAGTATAATCTTTTCTAAAGAATGTTTTTTTGTGCACGGAAATTTAAAACTTTATCCTACTAGTATTCCGATTTTTGATTCAAAACTTCTGTGAATTCTCTGGTTCATTTGTAAAGTTAATGAAACTAAAAACATCACATAAATGAATACATTATTGTGAATAAACTAAACAGTTCTAATCAGAGGGTCACACTAAAAGGAATTAAGATGTAGGGATACAAATAGAGCTTGTATCTTTGTAAAGTTAACAGGCTAAAAAAGTAAAGAAAACCAATTAAGTAAACTTAGTCTAGATAAACGCAGTTTAATGAACTTTTCAGAAGTAATGAACTTAAATTCCCAAAATAGTTTTCAAAAGTAAATATAAGTTAATTTCTTTTAGCGGTTTTATATTCATCTGTGTTCTTTAACTATATAAGTCGTACATTTTTAATATACATGTATTAATTCTATAATGCAAATTTTTTTTAAATATTTTTTTCTTTTGTAGAATATCAGTTTTGATTTAATAACATTTTTTACACATTATTTTATAGAGATATATTTTCATTCATAGACGTACATTTAATACAGTCCCATGTTATGACTGTTAGACATAGATAGAAGGACAGATATTATTTTGACAATTATAATATACATATGTAGATATGTGGGTATGTGTGCTCGTTTGTATCTAAGTTTAATAATACTTTATCATTGCATAAAGGATTTAGGTTTTGGTTTGAAGTACTACGGCCTACTTTTTGCAACACGAGGGTTAATGAGACCGGGACCTACTGCTTAAAACCGATTCCGAACGGTTACGAACATCCATGCCAGAGTGGGATTCGAACTCACGAACTCCGGTTCCGAAGGTTAGCACCCTAACCATTCGACCATCGTTCCATAAAGGATTTATGTGTGACAAAAATCTTGGCTTTTGAGTTTTATATAATTCTGGCTGCTGTAAAGGATTTGATATAACGATTTTCTATCATTTGAAACACAGAAATTTCGAATAATTAAACAAAGGGTTTAAGTTGTCAAGCAATTTTTTTAGGTATTCTAGGGCGACTACAAAAAGGACTAAAAATAACATAAAATATATACACATGTAACTTATTTTAAAATTAACATTAATGTTCTATGAATTCTACTTCATATTTTTCAATTAAAATTTAACATAAAGCCTTTTTCAATCTCCATAGAAACTCAAGATTTCTTCACGTTTTTTTAAAAAATTTAACTAGAGCTGAATTTAAAAAATGAATGTACAATGATTTTTATCATCGTAGTCAGATATACCCAGGAATTAGTAAGAGAATGCAATAAATTGTACAAATTAAATAAATAACGGTGTTTATTGAAAACTTTAAGAAGGATATAAAAAATGTTATATAAGATGTTCTGGCTAGATCAAAAATTGAAGAAATGTATGTATAATCGATCCCATAAAAAAAAGAAAGCTTAACAGTTAGATACTAAAGAAACGGAGATTGTTGTGAATGAAATTAGTTAGATATTAAAAATAAATTTAAAGTGAAACGTAAAAATCAATTATAATGCTTTTTAGACGAAAGTATTATTTAACCCAAATAAATATATTGGAAATACATGATAAGATATTATGTACATTATTAAGAAAACAATTGAGATTCAGAAATAAAGTTAAATATTTTAATCTTAATTTTCGGTTGCAAAAGTGGAATACAGGAGAATTGAATTGATAATTATTTAATTCACGCTAGAAACAAATAGTTCATTTGTTATTAATAAAACACCAAGATATGAATAATTTTGTAATCATTAAAATAATTTCACATAAAATTCATGTTATTAAATAATCATTGTTTAATAACTGAGAGCTATTTTATTCTTAGAATTTGTATATTATTTTCGAAGTTTAAAAGGAAATTAGTCATGTTTATTAAATAAAGAATAGTGGCAAATGAAATGGTTTTGTAGATCACGAAAACCGTAAGTTAATTTTAATTAAAATTTGCAAACTGATAAATATACTCTTAAACTATTGCTGGCACATCAGATTAATATAATTTTATTTTTAAAGTGAATATTTACTTTATGTTTTGTTTTATTATAACTACTTTTTAAAATATCAAACATATGTAGTTTTTCCGACTAAATATGTTAAATAAGTATGTATTTTACATAAATATATTATGAAACATATAACAACGTTTTATTTTTATCTATTTCTTTATTGAATTTTTATTTTAATGCATAAAGAGGTTTGCTATTTTAATATATTTTTTAATTGAAATAAACTAAGAAGGTACTATGAGTAAGGTTTTTAATTTTTATGAACAATAAAGAAGACAATTAAGTACATACAATTAAGTCCTAAAATTAAATACTAAGCTACAGAAAGTAATATGATAATAATAGAAACTGATATTGGTAAAAAAATACAGCTAATGTTTGTGATTAAACTTACTTTATAATTACTAAGAAGATTCTATATTCGGGAAATTTCGAAACAATATTTTTAAAAATTTTCTTTTAAGACTTCAATAAACTGATAAAGGATAAGAATTTAAGTATCAGGGATTCTAATGTGGTGTAAAATTTCACTTTCATGAAAGTATAATTGTAAAGTATAAAGTATAATTGTGAGGAAACATTTTCACGTACTGCGAAATAAAACGACTATTATTTTGTAACACACAAAAAAGATGCTTTCTGAACATTCCGTCATTTGCAGAGAAATTTTCTTGAAGATATTGCAGAGTAATTTTCTACATAGTTTACTGTACATGGAAATTCAAAAATAAATGAACACAACAGTTCCACTGCAAATGCACTTAATTGAGCAGCCGTTTTTATCACAAAATAATGGCATTTTTGCTTGCTCTAAAATTCACCATTCTTCCAGATAACGGGGTGATGTGACATTTATGATGGCCGCGGTATAAACAAGTCGTTATGTTTTTCAAAGTGGTAACTTTATGGTACCCATCAAATGGATCTTTGCTATACATAATTATAAAAATGAAGAGGGGAAATGAAGTCTTGATGAGTCTGTAAAGCTTAACATTGTTTGGAATGGCTAATGCTAAACCATTTTCTTTGGAATGTTTCATAAAAGAATACACAGGGTTTTTCTAAAGTAGAGTGAATATTATGTGCTCCCATTTAATCAAAAGAATAAAGATAAGAAAGTTTCAAATTTTATGCCTGTCGGGAACATTTTTAGATTAGATTACATTCCTGAAATAAAATATTTGTGAGATTAAAATTCGCAAAAGACAGTTATCTTACCGAAAAGTATTTCGTCATATTAAAAAAAACATCACCATGCTAACGTAGTATCATATTAAATTTAGTTTGAAAACACAAAATTTTTGCAAAGAAATTATATTTCATTTTAATTCTCCAGTGAAAGACATTTCTACTTCAATAACTATATATTTCTTTTTCAAGTCAAAATTTATTTCTAGCAAATTAAATATTTAAGTCAAAATTACGACATGTTGTACTAGTAGATATACATTTTTATGTCTCTACATTTAATTTTTGCTATATATTTTAAAAATAACTCTACAAAAAAAAACAAAAACTGTGTTTACTTGAATAGCTAAGTTTATTTTTCTCTTGATGCTGCATTTTTCTTCCGGAAAAGTGAATAATTTTTTTTGTATTTATTTAAACTGTTAAAGGAATATAAAACATTATTAAATGTTAATAAATCCTCTTTAAAATATAAAGCATGACAACTACGTTTTCCACTGAAAAGAATTCATAATTATTAGCGAAAAAAAGGAACTAATGAAAACTCAAGTTGAAATCTATTTCCTTTGTATTTCATTAAAAATTGGATGCAATTTTCAAGCAAAAAAAATTCTATGGGAGTTTTTTTTTGACAATTTCTTTTTGTAATGACATTTGAAAGATTTTTTTTCTCTTGAAACATGGTAAAGACTGTTTTTCATTTTTGAGTAACTTCTTTTATGTTTTAGTAGCAATTAGATTTCAAAGATAAATTAATTTATTTTTAATTACATTGCAGTGAAGTATCTGTAAAAAATGCTATTCATGTAAATATAAACACATTCTTGTTTACTAGCTGGAATGAATGAGTTTTAAAGCAGCCTCTGATAAGGAGATTTATTACCATGGTAAGGATATGTTAGAAATTTAATAAATGCTAAAAATCTAACAGAAAAAGTTTTCGTTGTCAAAGGAAATCACTCAAACAATGTAACATTGAATTACATTATTTTCAACCTTAAAAAACCATTATTTACCTTCCAAAATAATAAAGTGTAATTTCATTTCATGGTCAATGAAACATGTTAAGAGAAATATTTTGTATTTTTAAAGCTGAATTCTTTTGTAAAAGACATAGAATATTTATTATATAATCTTCAATAGTAGGAATTACGGAGCTTGCAATGAATATGTTTCTTCTTCTATAGCACTACAGCCTTCTGCAGGCCAAGGCTGTCTCTAAAAGTTTCTTCCATCTGGAACCATCCTCTGCCACAGTTGTCCACTGGTTGACTCCAATTTCATGCAGCGTTTTCTCAACCATATCAATCCACCTCGTGCTTGGTCTACCTCTTTTCATTTTTCTATCAACTTTTTGAAATGTAACTTTTTTTGTTGGGTTAAAATCACTGCATCTATAGATGTGCCTCAACCACCTTAATTGATAGATCTTTATAGTTTTCACAACATTTGGTTGTCCAGATTTAGAGTATAGTTCATGATTATAACTGATTCTCCATACATTATTTTCTTTAACCGCTCCAAATATTTTTCTTAGTATTTTTCTTTCCAATATTAATAGCTTATTTTCCTCATATTTGTTCATAGTCCAAAACTCTCTTCCTCACATAATTATTAACTTTACTAAAGTTTTATAAAAATTAATTTTGGCTTTTATGTCTAAGTGTTTTGATTTAAAGTGATTTTTCAGTCCGTAATAGCATTTATTTGCCATATTTAATCTGTTCACAATTTCAATTTTAATATTATTATTTTATGTTATTATTGAGCCTAGATATTTGAACTGTTCAACATTACTGAATATATTTACAAAGGAATATTTGGTCTATGATATAACTTAGGGTTGTTACATTCATGAGGAATATTCAATTCGAGAAATATACGTGACGAACTTATCTATTTTCCAATTAATCCCTATTTATTCCTTCCTCTCAGATTTAATATATTGTCTAAAATACCGGCAATGAAGATACACAGGACTAAGTTTAGCGATTACCTCTCAACGGTGCTGTACTCTGTTTGATGTACAGTAGTATACAGCCCATAGAACAAACTGACAATCTACCGGCACACATAGAGATAGGGTTGCGTCCTAGATTACATAGTCATAATTTCCGATTGGAACGGCGGCAACCGGGCAAACGGTTATCTTTAATTGCTGCACAGGAACTGTGATACGTTCCAGTCTCGTTGTAATGAGATTTGCCGCCACACTATGCACGACTATTTCCCTATACTGGAAATGGAATATTGTTACACAAGAGTAAAAGCCATTAGAGAGATCTGTTGACCCTCACGTTATTGAAAAGTTAGAGGCATATTTAATGTTTTATAGTTCATTTGAAAATTGATGATTGATACATTTATAGTTGAGTATTTATGAAATTTTATCCAATTTCATTCTCAACATATTTTTTTTCTAGAATTTTACATCTCATACAGTTTTGGATCAATAATGGTATTACAGATGCTATTAAAAATTCTTTTCGACACAAAATGTTTTATTAGTACTAATTTTTAAATGTAGACTCTAATTGTATTTTTAAAAGAAATTAAAGATCATCCTCGGGGGTACTTCTTTGATGAAACTTAGTTTGGTTTGGTTTGGTTTGGAGAGCTACGGTCTACTGTTTTGCACACGATGGCTAATTGATGAAACTTAGAAATTTAAAAATAAAAAGGCTTCCATTACACAGGAATTTTATTTGATTTCTCTGTTTATAACCCTCAAAATTTTTTTATATCATAACAGTATATGCTATGCTTTGTGTTAAAATTACAAATAACTGCAATATCAGCAAAAATAAAATAGTTTATAACCCTCAAATTTTTTTATATCATAACAGTATATGCTATGCTTTGTGTTAAAATTACAGATAACTGCAATATCAGCAAAAATAAAATAGTTTATAACCCTCAAATTTTTTTATATCATAACAGTATATGCTATGCTTTGTGTTAAAATTACAGATAACTGCAATATCAGCAAAAATAAAATAGTTTATAACCCTCAATTTTTTTTTTATATCATAACAGTATATGCTATGTTTTGTGTTAAAATTATAGATAACTGCGATATCAGTAAAAATAAAATAATTAGCCTTCAATAATATAAAAAAATGTAAGACTTATGTAATACTGTATTAAAAGAAATAAAATTAAAATATATTTTATGTGCACCTACACACACACACACACACTTTTTAGTTATAAAGCTATGGCTTGGGATAAAAATTATTGATATAGGATTACTATAAAATACAATATTCATTTTTGCATAAAACTATTAGAAAACTAAATGATAATTTAATTATAAAAAAAAATTTAAAAGAGTTAATTATTGCAAAACTGGTTTTTCAGACTATGAACACAAGTAAAAGTTTACTATAGACAGTAAATATTTTTAATACGAACAAAAAAGAAATTATTTATATTTTTTCTTTAGCTTGAAAAAACTTCACGCTTTAAAAAAGACTTAAACACCTGACTGTAGGTCCCGGTCTCATTAACCCTCGTGTGCAAAACAGTAGACCGTAGCGCTCCAAACCAAACCAAACTTAAACACCTGAGCACTTAGATTTTCTCATTTCTGTATGTATCGAAATAGTTTCCTACTTGTAAGGGAGGTATGGAATTTTAATATAACAAATGAGGAAGTCTAGCTAATTTATTTATTCATAAATGATAGAATTTTGAATGTTGACGCCGTTTCGTATAAATTCTGACATTGAATTACATGGAAGATTATCGCAAAGATATAAATAATGCAGAGATTTAATGTTCAGATTCTTTAATTAAGTGTTAGGTACAGATATTAATCCCACTCATGCTACGTGTATAACTAAAGAAGGTTAATGTTCACATGCATAGTCATAGACAGTTAACGATGAAGCTCAATTTGAATACATTTTCGAGTAAATTTATAGTAAATGCAAATATTCAGGATAAAGTAGCTGTAAATGAATGAAAGAAAACATAAATTATTTATCATCAGTCGAATCATTCTGCACTAAGCAATTTCTTAATATTTATTCATCGACGAAAAGATAATTTCGTGGATGTAATTTTCCTCCGTAGCGACAATTAAAGTCGGAAAAACATGGTTTATATGAAATGTGTCTGGAAATTTATCTCAACGAAACTAATTAATGGGGATTTTAAGTAGATATCAATTAGTAGATTCCAATTACAGATTATTTGTTAAGGTATATGAGAAAATATTGGTGGTTCATAACAAAGTAAATATTAGGAAAATATTTTAATCTGCAAAATTGATTTTAATGTCTTCGTATCAGATTTTTAATGTATACTTTTAAAGAAATATCTTTAAAGTTCATAAATATTTTGATACATCCTTATATTAAGACAATTCTATATGAACACGATTTCTTACGCAAATAACAATGATTAGTATTCAGTAGAATATTCAAATTTAGAAGTTTGTTAAATAAATAATTTTTTATCGTATTCTTCGATAATGCTATCATAGGAAATTCTTTGTACGAAAACAGTTCAGTATTCATAGAAAAGTTATGCATTTAATCATAGTCTCATCATAGTTGTTATAAATGACAGATAATTAAGCTTCATATCAGATTTAAACAGTGAGAGGAAAAATCACAAAGAAGATTGGAAGTAGAAGAACGGGGTTTCGAAGCGACTAAAACCAGGTTGAACCCTAATCGGATACACACCATTCCTATTTTAAACTAGCATATGGCCTGTCACATGATGGAATCAGTAAAATTTTTAATTTTCCAGAATTGTAAAGTATCCTATGAGGCAAATAAAAAATGGTTTGTTTTTTGGCAGAGAATTATCATGTACACTCTCAATAATTTGTTTACCTTCATACTCCTCTAAAGTCTCCCGATACTGTGAATGTAATTTAGAATCACTTTGAATTCATTTAAAAAAAGATAGTTGACCACCGCGGAATGTAATTAGTTCAAAGATGTGGGTTCGGGGAAAATCTTCCGAAGTTTGCCGAAGTTTAACAGCGATACTCGGAAAGAGATGTCAAATAGAGAGGAGTACAGTTAAATCCCAAACAGAGAGGGATCAGTAATACAGCGATCAGAGATGGGGTCGTTTGAATGTCCCCGATAGTTCAATGCACATGGATTGAATCAAAGAAATCTTTCAAATTGAATAGCCAGATTACAAGTCATTCCGGTTCACTGCTAAAAGACTGTGTTTCAAACATAAGATACAAAAGCGATCAAGTGAACATGTTCCATCTCCAACTATTGGTATAGGGAACGATTTCCTCTTTTATATTTAATAAATACTGTTCCATTTTACAAGTATTTTCACTAAAATCACTAAATCCTGTGTTTGTTCTAAATCATTGTATATAAAATTTTTTGGTAATCCATCTCCTAATCTTAATTTAATCATTGGGGAAACTCCACATCCAAATTTGTTCCCCTTTCTTCGCCGTGCTGGTTTTTATACCGAAATATGATTTTTTATTATTATTCAATTTTCTAATATTCAAGTTTTAATCATTCAATTTTCAATTCTTTTTTTCACTTTTCTTAATTTTTAAATTATTTTCTAACTTAAAATCTTAATTCTTCACTCAATTTCCAATTCTT
This sequence comes from Pardosa pseudoannulata, assembly GCA_032207245.1. Taxonomy (NCBI): domain Eukaryota; kingdom Metazoa; phylum Arthropoda; class Arachnida; order Araneae; family Lycosidae; genus Pardosa; species Pardosa pseudoannulata. The sequence continues at coordinate 168,650,824 of CM063504.1, read as the reverse complement.
GTTAATTTGTATATAACTTAATGTTTTTTCGTGTTTTGTGTTGAATGTTATATTTTTATTGTTACTTTAATCCGGTTTAGAACCTTTCATGTTATATTTTGTCAAATATTTTTTAAAATCTAAATTTCGTGTTTTGTTTATTGCCACATCTTGTTTGGCGCAGTTTGTCCCAAGAGGATTTAGCGCCATTAAACTTCAACCAACCACTAAAATTTGTTCGTTTTAAACTTTACTAACTTTGAATTTTGCTAACCCTAACTGATCAAGAATCCAATATGGATGCCTGTATCCATTCCAGGTCCAGCCTCTTCATAAATTCGAGGACAGACGGACAGATAACTTAAGCTATTATTATATAGGGGATGTCAAGGAGAACATAGGGCTGAATGAACGAGTGTTAGATTTTATTTTTGTTTTCTCTCCGATGTGATGCATGTAGGAAGTAAATTTTGGTGGACGAGTGATGGAATTGTTTGAGGATATACACTGTTAATAATAGATCATCGTAACGGTATTTTGCGTTCCTGAATATCTATGAGCTCCATACTTCGTATCAGAGCATTTAAAGAAAATGGAGAATATTTATCAAATCGGATAGCTAGAATGGTGTTCTTTTTAATTTCCTAGCCACTCGTGTTATCTATAGATGTATATCACGCTATCAGTTTTTTAATGTTTATGTGTGTTCCGTCCAGGAGCCATGATGCTGGATCAGCGGCAGAAATTGCTTAATTGTTTTGTAAAGTGTGTTTATTTTGTTACCGTATAGCGTAGCGTCATCTGAGAAAAATGTTGAGCGTAGAGCCATCTGAGTGTTCGTTTAGAGCGCGGAGCGGGGGGATTAAAACGGCTGTGAACCAATATACTCTATTTTTTCTTGATGTTTTCTTTAAAGTGGATGGTTTGGACGACGTTTGGAGGGAAAATATTCAAAGTCATTGTAGTAAGTAAATTCTTAATTCCTTTAATCATAAATCTTATTGGGTTTTCATTTTCCCAACACTGATCCAATCCATTTAATTCTATTTGATTGTGTTTATGTATTATATATCCCCCTCGTTCATATTATTCTTTGCTATTATACTGTGTTAAAATCTTAAATCTTAGTAGTCATTAATTCTTTATTGATAGTAATATATTTGCTTTGTAATGTCAAATCCTAATCTACAATAAACTGTTAGCAAATCCCTTTCCTTTGGTCATTTCTCAATCACAAAGTCTTTATTTTAGCTTATATATTTAATTATACATTCCACTAATTCTTAACCTCTCACACTGCGTAAAAATTATTGTGTGCCTATAAAATTTTTGTTTAACTTCATCATTCTTCGGAAAGATATATTCTCCATAACGAAATGATTATCATTCTTTTCATATAAACAATTCTCTCTAAAGGGGTAAGTTCAATCTCAATTACTCATATTTAGCTGTTTTTTTCACATTTATAATAAAGCAAAAATTAACACCGCTGTATTTACCAACCTTTCTTTAAAACACCCATGGGTTGAAAATGACTGAATTGAATCTAATTACTGGTGAACCTTTCAATTCAATCATTTTTAACTTCAAATTTAGCCTATACATCCCCATAAAGTGCTACATTATTTTCTTTAAAAAGTAATCAAAGGGCATTATTACACACCAGCTCTAGAAGGAAAATAAACTGAATTAGACACAATTTAAAAAAACCCACTGAATTTAAACACACGCATTTAAACTTTATGTTGTATGCAATAATAAGTACACATTGAAAGGTTCACCAGTATTTTGACTCAATTCAATCATTTATAACACAGAGATTTTCTTAAGAAAAAGATAACAAATAAATACTTTTTTTTGTACATACGAGGGAGAATATAAAGATATCATATAATATTTACGATACTTACATTGTTTTCAACAATAATAAGAAAGAACATACATTTCTATTCAATAACAGAATTTTATTACTTGTTATTTTAAAAATATTTTAGTCTGTTATAAGCCGTTTTATTTAGCTTTTCTGTAAAATGTAAGGGACTTGTGTTAGTCGTCAGTAAAAAACACAAAGTTTTGAGATATGTATTATAAAAGCATTGCAGTGATTTTGAGTTGCTATACTGTTATTTGATAAAGTGTTACTACACATAAGACGTGCCATTCGCCAGCAACTTCTGTCGTTCACGAATGATTTGTCTCTCAACTTCTGCTTAAGTCTTTTGTCTTTGCTTCCATTCTTTGAAGAAACGCTATTGTACAAGTTAAAACAAGATTAATTGCTTCAAATTGCTATTGTCTACAAGTTGCTACAGGAGAGCTAATCAGACCAACACCTACTTCTTAACAATAAGAAATGCTACGAATATCCGTGTTTGTTCGGAGATTTCATTACATAGTCCCCGGAACTTAAAGGAAACAGAAATCAAGAACAAGATATAACTTTTGAAATACAGTACAAGTATCGCACAGGTGGGTTATCTCTGATTTACATGGGCCTAGCCCTCCAAATCAGAAATACTGTTAATGCATGTGGAATAGCATGATATATACACGATAATGAGGACTTAGAAGAATTTTAGTTAAGTTAAGACTGAGAGGAAAGAATAAATAAACTATAGTATTCACGAGTACGGTGACAGAAAAATACACGAAAATTAAAAACAACAACATAACATAAGAAAGAGAGAGTAAATTTAAGTATTAGGTTACAAGTACAATAAAAGTTAATAAGATTTTTTATTTAATATTGTAATTAAAGGAAGTTAGCTTCTAACAAGTGAAGTACAAGTATTTTCTAGTAACGACATCTTTATTCTAATGAAATCTCAACATTTAGTGGTAAATTTAAATAGTAACTATTGATTTAAACTCTAGCACAATTTTATGCAAATTTTGTTTCCTAAAAAAATATTATATCAATGGGTTTTCAGGATATATTTTATATTGAAAATTGAAGATTTTGCTAGAAGAATTCGAGTTATTTTGCTCTTTATTATAAGTATACACCCTCTCACACTCACATATATGTAGTATATATCACTAAGAATGATTCTTTTTATTTAAAGTGAATGAATAAAATGAATACCATTGTATATTTTGAAACGTTTTCAAACTTTAGCCTTATTACTTGAGTAATGTTTACCCACAGCTCTAAATTTCACTAATTTTTACTGATAAAGTGAAGTAACAAAAGATATCTCATAAAGAAACAAAGTATTTCTTTCTAGAGTGCTAATTTACTTGCGGGTACATACTTCTTAATTTTGTATATGAATAGAGAAATGAGGAAAGATACTTGAAGATAAATGTAAAGTGTCTACGTGTGTATAGTTTTATACGCTTTTTGGTCAAGAAAATGTATTGCCTACTTCTCTATCCTGTTCTCATTTCCAAGTTGTTTCTGCCTAACAGGCGTGAAATTATCTTGGTCCTAACATTCCAGGGTCGATTGATTTCCTCATTCCGCTTTTCTCAGCCCATAAAGCTGTGTTAAAAAGCCATAGAAGTATATTTATCTTCATATTTTTAGATCTTTCATAATTTTAGTTCTAGTCTAACACTTTGCCTAACTCTTAAAATATACAAGTAAATTTCTTTTCCTTAAACAAATAGTCTTTTATCAAAATTATTTTATTTCAACACGTTAAAGTCTCTTATTATATAGTGATGAGTAGTGATTATACTAAAGCTCAATTTTATCATTGGATATAAAGATTATAAAAAATAACTGACATTCTAGAATAGAATTTTGCTTTTGTCATATTGAGAGGATATATTTGATGCTTTAAACATTGTTCAAAACACTCCTTTAATATTATTAATCAAAAACCTCTCTTAACCCCTTCCGGTAAAATGACGAGTCTAGCTCGTCATTGGTTTTTCATTCCATACCACACAATGACGAGCTACACTCGTCATGCGACTAAAGTTACTGATAAATATGATAATTAATTTAGTTTAAAATTTCTAGTGTACTGAATTTAGCAACACTTTTGTTACTTGTGGAAATTCCAGGTCACTATTACATATTGTTTATTTAAAGTTTCTTGGTACAAGTCACTGCCAAATTGATGAGTCAGAATAAAAGAAAACCTGCTAAGAAATGCCGTGTGTGTTACAAGAATCAAATTAGAAGTGAGACTCCCTGGCGATGTAAACAATTCAGAATTCCTTTGCACTTTGTTTTGAAAAGTACCACTAGCTTGAAGACTATTATCTTAATTTTACCGTTTCTTACACTTAACACTATGTAAAAAGTGGATTTTAATTAAGAATATAAGAATTGTAAAATAAAACAAGTTTTTTAAATAAAAAATAAATGGTTACTTCACGCACAGTTTTTCATTATTAAATCGTACCGGAAGGGGTTAGTATTTATTGAAGAGATTCATATTAAACAAATTAAGAAAGTTTCTACAGTACACTTGTTGATGATTATTAAGACACCAATTACACGCTCTAGTCTGATATGGCAAAAAAAATAAAAATGATCGTTCCACATCTTAAAGTTGTGGAACATATATGGAGTTTAATTAACAGGTACTTTATTAAACAAATAGAATGTTTAAATCCCCAATCACTGTGAAGAATTTATCTTGGTAATTGACAAATGTTGGAATATTTTATGGTTTTAAAGATATAAATACAACAGATTTAAAGCAAAAATAACCTGAATTAGGACATACACGCAACAGCTTTTTTTTATTGGTGCTGATTTATTTTGGGACATAAATGATAAGAGTTGAAAAGAGAATTTTATGAAATAAGCAGAACTGTCTAGACGGCCAGGAATTATAAAGAGCTTATCATTTTTCTGACCAGTTGCTATAATCGTTTGTCGCCTTCTATATTTCAAAATTCTTAAAGCTGAACTATTTTTAATAAAATTTCAAAATGTAGTAGTACACATTTAAATATTTTCACATTATTTGGTTGATTTAACAAGTTTTATTTTAATTAAGTTAAATTACTGCTTATTAAGACTCCTAAGATCTATTGCATATAAGGAGAATGTTGTAACACTGGAAATCATAACAAGTAAATCGAAATGTTCTAAAACTATGAAAACCTAAAATGATAATGCTTTTATTTATGTGGATGCTGTAATAAAATATTTCTAAATTTGTAACATAGCTAAGCAAAAGCAGTGTTTTGTTTTATTAAAATATAATTTCAAATGAGTTTAGTAGTTAAATTTATAAAAAAAATAATAAGGAAAATATATTTTGAATATTGCTAAAGTGAGTGATTTTTAATTAAGTGATAGTTTCATTTTAACCTAGACATTATTTAACTCTCTGGCTCACCTGAAGCTCGTTCGTGACAACTAATATAGGTAATAAAAATACGTAAAAATAATTTTTCAACCAACTTTTAAGTTCTTTTAATTCTAAATTCACCTACTTAAAATCTGTCTTGTTTTAGTATTCAAATTTAAGTTAGTTATCAACAAAATTTGGTAGCATAAGAGTGAAATGTTGATGTTTCAGATTTGAAGATGTGAATGCCATTTTTTGAGTCTTACTTCTGTTTATTAAAAAACAATAATTTTTTAAATATCATTTATGACAAAGTAAATTGTTATTATAGAAATGAAATTTATCTTCTAAATACCCCGCCTGTTTTGCTTAACCCTTTTTCTGCCACATGTGATATATATCTAATATTTAATATGTCTGTGTATCATATGTGATACACAACAAACTATATTTTATATACAAGCTTTTAAATATTTCATATTTTATATGATTGTGTATCCCATGTGATATGAAATATAAAGAACTAGATATGTATATTAAATGTGATGTGTAGGTCAGGCAAAGAGTTAATTTTTCTGTTCAATTTAATTTGCCTTTTCTTAGACTCTATATGAAATATGAAGTCACCTGATATTTACTTCATAGGATCATGTTGAATGAGTTTTACTACTTAATCTAGTATTCTATTGAAACTGTAACAATTCATAAAATTATTTTTTAGTTTGATTTTCATGTTACATGTAAGGGAGAAAAAGAATTGATATGATGATTGAAAGAAATTTAATTAACATTTGTAAAAGTATAAGGTTTTAATACGTTATTTCTTTCTAAAGTGGGGACGGATGCGATATCTCTATCGCTTCCGGCCGCCATGTTTTTTCTTGGCGATCTTGGCAAAACCACCATCTTCTGAAAGTCGCTAAACTAAAATGGGGGCAGAATATGGTGTTTTCTGAAAATAACAAAAAACAAGCAAACAAACGAAAAAACATGGACGGCTTTTAAAAAACCAAAGCTATTACAAAATTCTACAAAAAGTAATACAGCATATATATTACAGATATTTACTATTTAAGAACTATATGATCACACCAAAATTGAGTTTTATAATGTGTTTGAATAGAAAATAAATATTTGAAAATTCTTTAAAACAAATTTAAAATTTTTGAGAGGGGTTTCCCCCTATTTTTAATAAATATTTTAAATTTTTAATAATTTTATAATTTTAACCTCCCTATTTTTAATACATATTTTTAATTTTTAATAATTTAATAATTTTAATTTTTAATAATTTAATAATTTTAATTTTTTTAATTTAATTTTAATTTTAATAATTTTTGAATTTTTGATAAATATTTCAAAATTCTTTAAAACAAATTTAAAACTTTTGAGGGGGTCTCCCCTCAACCCCCCTTTTATACATACAACAATAAATACATATTACATACACGGATATTTTAATAAGGACAATTAAATTTATAAGACCGACGACTCTTAAAAAATATGAAATAATTCCGTCCTGTTTAACAAATACAAAGCAAAAGTTGATCCTATTACATCTTCATCCCTACATACGCATTGCTCTACCCACGAACTGCATAATCCTCGTAAAATCTTCTGATACTTCTCAACCACGTTAGTTATACCCAATACGTTCAAAATAACACCCATAATGCACAACTAGAAAGAAACAAACTAAAAAGAAAAAACATAAAATTCTACAACCTGAATTATTGGTGCTGATTTATTTTGGGACATAAATGATAAGAGTTAAAAAAATAATTTTATGAAATATAGCAGAACTGTCTAGACGGCCAGGAATTATAAAGAGCTTATCCTTTTTCTGACCAGTTGCTATAATCGTTTGTCGCCTTCTATATTTCAAAATTCTTAAAGCTGAACTATTTTTTGATAAAATTTCAAAATGTAGTAGTACACCTTTACATATTTTCACATTATTTGGTTGATTTAACAAGTTTTATTTTAATTAAATTGAATTACTGCTTATTAAGACATGAGCGCGTGGGAAAAGCAACGTATTTAGTTTATGGTTTTTATCCTGATAAAGAACTCACGGATTACTCTCGTGATAATGAAATGTTTTCAGCCGGTTAAAGGTCTTATCACACGTTAACCTGAACCAAAATAAATCAGATGAAAACTTATCACTATCAAACGAGAAATCTGAGCATTCTTCAATCGGAAACGAGAATTGTAAAATGAATCATCCATAGTTTTTTTAACGCATATAGATTGATTTATATAAAACCTTTAAAGTCATTGAATTAGTACACAGATTTTACCTTTATGTGCTTCATAGTAAATAATTTTCATTGAAACAATTAATTTTCATCATGCTATGGCTTAATAAAAAGCTAAAATATAGAAATTACTTTTCATAAAATAGTTTTGGGGAAGAATAACAATTTTTAAATAATTTGGTATGAAATATGTTAAATTATAAAATATGAAATGGCACAAGTTTAGAGAGTCAAAGATTAAAAAGTTTGACTTCTTAATAAGATGATGCTTATTAATTTTATATGCACTATTATAGACATTATATATTTACACCATATTTTAATTCTTCCCTCCTTATAATTTTAAAATATTTTGTTAAATATTACTTACAACCGGATCTATAGTTTAAAAAAAAAGCTAAAACTATAGGAATTACTTTCACAAAATATTTTTGGGGCAGAATAACAATTTTTACATGATTTGGTATGTCTTATGTTAAACCATATAATATGAAATAACACAAGTTTAGAGGGTCAAAGATTGAAAAGTTTGACTTCTTAATAAGACGACGCTTAATAATTTTATATGCACTATTATAGCCATTATATATTTACACCATATTTTAATTCTTTCCTTATTTTATTTTTATAATATTTTGTTAAATATTACTTACGACCTGATATATAAGATGTAAATACGTCTAAAATTATCTGTATCGTTATAATAATGATTGCTTTTAGCATAAAATGTATTTGTGATTTTAAGTTGAGATGGTAATTGGGTTTAAAGTAAGGATTTATGATCGTCATCTTTATGATTATTCATCTGTACCATTATAATAATGATGGCTTTTAACATAATATTCATTTGTAATTTTAAGGTGAGATGGTAATTAGGTTTAAAGTAATGATTTATGATCATCATCTTTATGATTATTCATCTGTACCATTATAATAATGATTGCTTTTAGCATAAAATTTATTTGTAATTTTAAGGTCAGATGGTAATTGGGTTTAAAGTAATGATTTATGATTATTTATCTTTAAAAAGTGTGAGAGTTAAGGACTATGACAGAATAAAACCTAAAATTGTTTAATTGTATCCAAATAGGTTCTTTATAGTTGTTAATTCTTGTTCTTTTATCTCTTTGTGTCTTAAAAAGCTGGGTCAAAGATAAAATATTTATTTATTGTACACTAGAGCTTCATTAATTTTATCAAAGGTGAATGATTCAGCTTCAACTTCCGATTGCTGCTTACATCTGAAAGAGGTTTTTTTTAAAGAATGACTTCTCTAACAAGCTATGAAATAAAAACTAAAGAG